>OX422218.1:296341755-296941755 GCA_949130495.1 Sambucus nigra | reverse complement strand
AATGCCTATATACCGAACCTCCATTTTCGTATATTATAAGGCCCTAACACCTCTAATCATATCCTAATTTGTCATTCTAACTTCAAAAATTCCATTATTTCTCAACCTTACCATTTCTAGTTGATTTATATAACGATTTAAGTCTTATTTCCAAATATAAAGGATTTGAACCCTAGAATTCCCCTTTAGAATTATCACATACTACAATTGTTTCAATATAATCCAAATACTGAAATGACCTATAGTATAAATTTGACGCAACTGGATACAAATAATAATAAAAAGAGTGAGCACGTAGTCTCTACTCATACATCTTAACTGATGGAAATGCCAATAGGAGATCAAGGTGGAGGCGACATAGTTGTCTATTTCCTCAGGAGTAAAGTCAACACTGATGATAACATCAATTCTACGAAGTATAAGAATATAATGGAGTTTTGGGATATAATATAATTATGCATCTTCCTCTCATATTTTAATTTCTCTTAAGTTATCCCAACCTAGACATCCCTTGGTATCATATGCATCTAATCCCAAACCCCATATATACCCCGTGATTTCATCTTATTCATCTTAATAGTGTACAAGTACAAGTTCAATTTATAACAATGTTATACATAACAAGTGTCTACTATGTCCCAGAATATGATCTCTATCATCCATGTATTGTAAGTCTATTTAGGTAAAGTATTCCATTATTAAAGATTTTATACATCTCTAGTATATTAACATAAACAAGGAATGCAAATAATTTCTAAGTCTATATCAATATAAGTACGATTACTACCATGTACATTATAAATGGGGAGTTCATTAACAACCACATAAAGAAGGTCTATCGGTGGCCTTACAGGCCCCGAGCGAGCGGTGCAGGCATTACACCCGAGGGGGAAGGGAACTCGTATTATGACGGGCGTGGGTGTTATTATCTCATGTTCCTCCACCCCACCCCCCACCCACGAGGTCGAGTTATTAGTTCAATGCGGGTCGATGATTTGCCCTTGGATTTAGTTTGACGCCATGTTCAGGTTTGGTGCACGCCTCTTTTGTAAATGTGGTTTCGTGCGGAAAAAGAGGGGTTTTCGTAGGGTGTTTAAATTTGTTAGTTTATTTTACTAAAAAATGAAGAAAAGCTTAGTTCTAATACTAAGGCAAGTTTTAATGCTTGTGGTTGGTATAGAAATTCTTGCTATGTGGTTTTGGGAATCGAATTACGAGTGGGGAAGGTGTTAAGCACCGAACTTATTATGTATGCTTCCTTAAATCTATGATTATTAGTGATCTTTACATTAATTTATAAATTTTTAGTTAGTTTAGAATTTTTTTAAATACCTTAGGAAGAGGGTCGCTAAAAAATACAGATATGTGCTTAGTTTGGAAAATGCTATCACTGAGAGGTACATAAACGCCACTTGAACAAATGTAGGTACATAATATTATCTTGTGCATGACTCCATTCTTTGTAGTATATAACGAATGACCGTTATTAAGTATGTAAGTGTGCGAGAAAGCTCGACTTTTCTAATGGGTGGTCGTTAGTGTGTATATAACTGTGCAAGGGAACTCGACTTTTGAGATAGTTTTATATCTCCTTCGTGTTGTGAGGAGAGATAGAAAAGTGAAAGATAGGTGAACCTCTACTGTGACTAGGGTATACATGTTTGCATTTTTGTATGTAGGAATATGTTTGGGAGGTCCCGTTTTGAAATAGTTATATATCTCATTTTGTATTATTTAGAGTATTTGACATTGATGCATCTAGGTGGGAAAATATCTTAAGAAACATATTATCGTGGCTTAAGATCATGAGAAGGACTCGGTATTGCACCTACGTACCCAAAAACTTGGGATTAAATCCTGCGTAGTTCAGTTTTATAGTTAGTATATGCGTTTGAGTATTTGTATATTTATATTTACGATATCACACCTCGAGATAGTTTGATATCTTATTAAACTGGACAAATATTAGAGATGGATTCATCTCGATGAAACAATATGTTGAGATACATATTATCGAGGCTTAAGCTCATGAGAAGGAATCAATTTTGTGCCTACGTACCCAAGAAGACTTAGGATCAAAGCCTATGAGTTCGGTTGTAACACGTGTTTGAATATGATGTGTGTGAAAGTGTAGAACGCTGCTTTAGAAGGGAAGGGAATGTGTATGGAATATCATAATGGGAATGAACCCTAAGATGTATTATATTAGAACATAACCTTATAATAGTAGGGTGACTAATAGCCGAAAGGTGTTATCCTTCAGACTGGTTTGGAGGTGTATAACTGGAAGGATTTGGGCTAAGAAGCGGGGAAGTTTGGACTGGGTATGCAAACATCCCTAGTAGATAATACGTCAAAAGATTTATTATAAAATGTAGGCTTCACGATATTAGGTTGGTATAGCTCCTACATACCTAAAGAGGCTTAGGAACAAATCCATCGTAATTCTAATAAACGAGGTTAGATAATATATAGGGGGTATGACTAAAGATGAGTCATCCATAAGAGATAATATGTCGAGAGATGTAATATAATTCTTGGTCTTCATTTTATCTCGGTATTGTGCCTATGTACCCAAGGAGACTTAGGATCAAATCCAACGTAGTTCCAACAAATGGGAAAATATTACAGTATTGGGCGGAGAGATAAGGGGTATACAAGGCACAACCATACAGTATTTATATAAATTAGTCCTTAATATATCATTCACATTGTGTTCGATTGATATATTTGTATGTTAAGATGATGCTGATCAAATTAAGATGTTTGAAAAGTATTGAAATGAAAACACATATTTCGAGGTGCTGTGTAGAGACGAGCTTTGTTCGCTCAAAGAAAAAATGAGTGTTGTCGAATTTTAGACTTTGGCTTGAAAATTTTTGCATTGAATGCATCTCAATGGCACTCTCCTGAGAAAATATTTTGAAAGGTATGTTTTCATGTTTGTATTTTAGAATAATGACAATTTATTTGTATTATTTAGCATATGAGTATGTCAATTCATGACATAAGTGGAGGTAATGGGTTAAAAACCAAGTTTAAACAAATATAAATATTGTAAATTTCATACTCGGTCTCCTAAATGGGGGTCGAGTTCGAGAGGGTACATAATTATGAATAGAAATGTGGGGTGTTGCCCCAAAATTTGGGCAGAAGTTCTTTACCCTCGCGGTAAAAGACGACTTTTTGTCTTGGAAAAAGCCACGCCTTTTGTTGTTTTAGTCGGCCAGAGCTTCGGCTAGAAGTATTCACTTTTACAGAATTTCTACACGTGTTTGAGTGTGTTTATTTCTCGAAGGTGACTTTTCTGGAGTACGAACCTCTATTTGGGGTGACTCCATAGAAGTATGAGCATTTTCTTTCAAAAAAGTAATTTTTTTGAAGTATGACCCCTTATAAACTTCTCAAAAAATGAGCTCGAGCATCTCGGGCGCTTGAGATTAAGAAAGTTTTAAAACTAAATCAATGTTGGGTTTTGGTTCCCTTTTTAAGGTTGATGGCACCTATATTTATAGGATTTTGAAATTGGCTTTGTCCGATCGGCAAATTAATTTATACCTGCTGATATTTTATCAACTATTGAGTAAATGTTTGGATAAGATCTGGTGTCAGAGGGCTTTGGTTTATCTCTTAAAGCCTTTGGCTAGTCAGCTATTATAGGGAGGCCTTTGGCCGATCGGCTATATGTACTTTGTCATTACGTACTTTGGTTTCTTGTGTTTTTGACACCGTAAACATTAGTATAGGTTGCGAAGTACATTTTTATTGGGTTTTCTTTTAAGGTTCATTCCCGGGGTTTATTCAGAATAGGAAAAAACATCCTAGAACTTATATTGCAAATCGAGGTGCCCATAGAGGCAAATGACTAAGAGTGTGTGCATGAGATTACTCTTCATCAAAATAAGGGCTTAACAAGATAGGTTTACCAATTTTAGAAGTGATATGGGGTCTATTAAAAAAGTCAGAGGGGATCACCTATCCCCTCATGACTGTCCATCCTACCTGGTTAGCTATAACCGAGGGCATAAGAGATTAAGTGTGAACGTATGGTGATTCAAACTCCGAGAGGGAGAAAGGTTCATAGGGGTGCAGTGTTTCCTGATTTTAAACTTTAGTTTTATCAAAGATTCAAAATATTCCAACCTCTTTCTATTTAAGGTCGCTAAGTATACTAGATGTAAAAACACAGAGTTTTGATGGCACCTTTCAAAATGTGAGACCACCTCATGAATGGTTATCCTCCCTGGTTAGTGGGAACCAAGGATTAGGAAATTAAGTGTGTATTTATGGTAATTCAAACACTTATAGGGAGAGAGCTCCGTAAGGGTATATGATATCCTAATTTTAGACTTTTTTTAACTAAGACTCAAAACATTCCAACCTCATTCTATTTAATGTATCTATGAGGATTATATGTAGAAATACGAGGTTTCGATGATGCAGGACCCCCTCACCACTAGTAATCCTTCCTGCATAGATGGAAATGAGGTTTAGGCAATTAAATGTGAACGAACGGTGAATCAAACACCAAGAGGGAGAGAGATCCGTAGGGGTATAGGGTATCATGATATTAGAATTTTGTCTTAACAAAGATGCAAAACATTCCAATCCTTTTCTATTTCAGGTTTCTATGTGGACCAGACATAGAAACACAGGGCCTCAATGATGTCTTTCAGGTTGCGGGACCACCTCATAACTTGTTATCCTTTATAAGTAAATGGAACCGAGGTTTAGGCGATTAAGTGTAAGCATAAGGTGATTCAAACACTGAGAGCGTGAGATATCTATTGAGGAATAAGGTATCCTAATTTTAGACTTTTGTGTTAAAAAAGGTTCAAAACATTTCAACCTCTTTCTATTTAAGGTCGCTATGGGGACCAAATGTAAAAACATAGGGTTTCGATGGTGTTTTTCGGGATGTGGGACCATTTCACGACTAGTTATCCTTTATGGTTATTTGGAATTGAAGTTTAGGTGATTAAGTATGCTTGTATGGTGATTCAAACACATAGGGGAAGAGAGATCTGAAGGGGTATAGGGTATCCTAATTTTAGACTTTAGTTTTAGAAAAGATTCAAAATATTCAAACCTCTTTCTATTTAAGTTTGCTATACATAATACATGGAAACACGGGGTTTTGATGGCGTCTTTTGGGATATGGGACCACCTCACGACTGATTATCCTTCATGGTTAGTTGAACTAATGTTTAAGTAATTAAGTGTGCATGTATGGTTATTAAAACATCGGGAGGAAGCTTCAGAGTGGTGAAGGGTATCCTGATTTTTATTTAAGAAATGATTCAAAATATTCCAACCCCTTTATATTTTAGGTCGCTATGAGTACTAAACGTAGAAATATGGGGGTTTGATGGAACCTTCTGGGGAACAGGATCACCTATCGATTAGTTATCCTTCCTGGTTAGCTAGAATGGATGGTGTAAGAGATTAAGTGTGAACATATTGTGATTCGAACACCGAGATAGAGGGAGCCTAGTAGGGGTGGAGAGTATCCTGATTTTTGACTTTGGTTTTAGCAAAGATTCAAAATATTCCAAACTCTTTAAATTTAAGATCACATAGAGGACCAAGTTGTTTGAAGTGCAGGTCTTCTTATTTTAGGTCGTGTAGGGGATCAATTTTTTTAGAAGCGTGGGGCTTCCTATTTAAAGTCACGTGGGGAACCGAGTTAGTTTGGAGTATAGGGATCCCTATTTAAGGTCATGTATGGGGGCGAATTAGTTTGAAGCGTCGGGATGCCTATTTAAGGTCACATAGGGGTCCAATTGTCTTGAAGCATATGGCTTCTTATTTTTGGTTGTGTAGGGGATCGGATTGGTTTAGAGCAGAAGGGTCCCTATTTTAGGTTACGTAAGGGAATGACTTGGTTTTGAAGCGTAAGGATTCATATTTCAAGTCACGTAGGGGATTGGATTGGAGGAGAAGACTGCTTTGGTTTTGCTCGGCTAAGGCTTTATTTTTTTTCTCAGGTGGAGCCCGAGGATATTATGGGATGCTTAGAGGAGTTTGTGAGATTGATTGGGGAAATTCGAAGATTTGTTGTGTTTTTCTCAGAGAATTTTGAGGTTTTGGTCAAAATGTTTGCCTAAGCGGTGTCCAAGGCTTTAATTAAGGTGCTCAGGGTAGTGAGGGTTTTCCAAGGTTCTCTCAAGATGTATTCAAGGATTAAGGGGTTATCTTAAGCAGTGTTCGAGACTTAAGTAAGATGATCAGGGATGAGTGATGTTTTACAGGGATTTGGCCCAGGCGGTGCTCGAGGCTCTAAGTGAGGTGCTCAGGGTAGTTAGGCTTTTTAGAGGTTTGCTTAGACGGTGTCTGAGGCTTTGTAGGGGTTTTCTCAGCCAGTGTTTAAAGCTTTACTGGGGTTGCATAGGTGGTGTCTAAGGCTTTGTAGTGGTTTTCTCTGGCGGTGTCTGATGCTTAAGTTAGTTACTAAGGGTGGTGAGGCTTTTTTTTTGCTCGGGTAGTGTTTGAGCCTTTGTAGTGGTTTGATTAGGTAGTGTTTAAGGCTTTATAATAGTTCTCTCAATAGGTGTTTAAGTTTTCAGATAAGTTTTCTCAAAGGTGTTTGAGGCTTAAGTGGTGTGCTCAGGCGGTGTCTGAGGCTTAGGTGGGGTGCTCAAGGTAGTGAGACATTTGTTTTCTTAGGTTGAGCCTAAGTCTTTGGAGAGGTATGCTTAGAGTAGTCTAAGGCTTTGCAATGGTTTACTCAGGTGGAGTCTGAGGCTTAGGTGGGGTGCTCTGGGTAATGTGGCTTTGTTTGCTCGTGTGGGGTCCGAGGATTGGGCAAGTTTCTCATTGTGAGGGTTTATTTTGTTTGGAGTCAATGAATGAATGTGGTATGGATGTAGGGGAGGACCTATATTTAACAATATAGGAATGTTAAAGGGGGTTACTCTTAGGAGTCAAAAGGGCTTTTAAGGTAAAGGGCGATTTTGGGTTGGTCATGAGATGATTGATCTTCAATATTTTTTCATTTTTTTCATTGGGAGTCATCGACCACTTCTTTTAACATAAAAATATTCCTTATGGTGTAGAATTGACACGAAGTTTTTATTTTTGGGTTGAAATTATGGGTAAAGAGGACGAATAGTTACCTGAAAATGCAAGGTAACTTTGAAGACCTTTATAGACTCTTACATTCAGGTTAGATTTTTGAAATAGTTTTTTATTCGCATTCTATGACGTGAAATTATTCATTAGGATTTGAAGATTCCTAGGATTGTGGTTTTGATTACAGGGTTTGCCTTTGGTTCAAAGGGCTTTCGAAGAATTGGGGGATATATTTTATGGTATCACTAAATCTCTGGGTGGATTACCTACATATCCTGTAATGGAATCTGGTCAAATATATATCTAAGGGTATGGTGGCTTGTAGTCAACCTTGACTTAATTTTGGTAGTGTATAATGTTTTTAGGCCTTGTGATGAGGGCAAGGCTTTTTATAGTGGAAAATTGAGGAGAGGGAAATGTCCTTTCCTGCTAGGCCTCGTAAGTTGCGATCCAAGTGTACCAGTTGTTGTGTCATGTTTTAAATAATGAGAACCCTGTGGAGTTCTACCACTTTAGAGTTACTTTTATTACCTGTCGTTGTTCATTAGACTATGTAAAATATATGTCAATTAATACACAATGAGCATTTTTCTTTTTCTTAGGAAATTAATTTGGGGTTTATGTTTAGTGTTTGGTGTTTGACCGAGCCCAAAGTGATATCTTGGGTTGCCTACGTATCTCCGATTCAAAGACAATGGTGTGGATCTATTTAAATGTCTGCAATAAAAATATAGTGGGGAATCAAGTATACCTAGTTTTATTAATTGAAACAATTAAAGCCTTAAATTTTTTATCTGACTTCAAGCAAAAGGTTGGTGGCTCGAGTGGGATTTTTAATGTAGGTCTAGGAATGCGTATGGTTACAACATTTTTTTCCCAGTTCTCCCATGTTGTATTTTTTTTATCCAGACTAGCATTCGTTATGGAATTTGAAGCTTAATCTAAGTTTGTCTTCTCTCTCTTTTCTTAGCTTACTTTTTTTTGTCTCTTTTGCCTTTCTTCTTCTTCTTCTTCTTCTTCTTCTTCTTCTTCTTCTTCTTCTTCTTCTTCTTCTTCTATATAGGACTTGGCTAGGGACAATGAAGTTTTTGAATAGTTGAGGTTAAAGTTCTAAAAGAACGTGACCTCATCAGGACAAGCCAAGGTGGAGTCCCCACCGATGTTTATTTTAGTTGAGAAAGTAGGGACGTATTATTAGGCATGAACTTGTTTATAAAAGTCTGAGAGGGCTTTAGGTTATCCTTTAGGACATGGTTCTCCTCTTGGATGTCTACTTGATTTTTTATAAAAGGTTATGGAAAAGTTCCATTGGTTGAGGGAGGGTCCCATATAGCTATATTTGGGGTACTTGATGTTTCCCAAGTTACTAGTCGTTATATCTCTCTCGATAGGAGTTATACAGTCGTTTTGATATTTGTTATGCCTTTTGAGGTACTTTAAGTATCTTTGAACCACAGAGTTTGATTATTAGTTGTGTCATTTGATTCATTTACAATGTTCAATTCAACACACATAGTACACAATGTAAGTACTTAGAACCATTACTTATCATGCCATCAAAGGAAGAAAATACAACTTTAGGGAGCTTGGAGAAGTTTTCGCTTAGGGGGTATAGGTAAACTTGGTTTTCAACTAGGTAGGCTTAAGAATTTAGTGGTTTTTTTAAACGAATCAGTCTAGGTGGCGAGGAGTTATGATATATGTAAGTGATCTTGTCAACGGACTTCATTTGAGGAGGGAGTAAGGAGGATTAGGTTATTTTCTTTCTAATCCATTGTCATTTTTAATGATCATAAGTTCTATTTTCAAAATTTTAACCATTATGTACGAATATATTTTTTCTAGTTTAGGCAGAGATGCCTTTATTCGTTGAGTGGAGACTTCTTGATTTTGATATGTGGGGTGTAATTTGGGAATTTTTGAGGGTGTTTGAATTAATGATTCCAAAATTTTGTCTGACTCCAAAATCCCGTAAGTGTTTATTTATCCCATTTTTATTTTTTTAGTCTCTCTCTCTCTCTCTCTTATAGAAAAAAAAATGGTCGATTAGCCACTAGGAACATGCATGGGTTTAGGGTAAGACCTAATATGGATAAAAATTCTGAGAAATCCCTTAGATGTGCGTGGTCTTTAGATAAACACACAAACATTGGATGAGGAATTGGAGAACGCTCCTAAAATGGGGGTGGGTCGGGAAATCGTTGGTTAGGTTACTCATCACAACTGCTTCATGTGAAGGGGGTTTAAAGTGATCCACTAGAATGGTCGTGGGTTTGGGTGTCCCTTTCTTAGATTAGGAATACTAGGCTCTACGTCAATAACGGTGTATGGTAAACACTTGGAGAGGGGATGCATGCCTTGTAGACGTTGTCTCTTATGGAGAATGATGTATGAGGAGATACTTAGAAGTTTAGTTCGGGCAAAGTTTCTTTTTACTCAAAGGATGAATGCTAGCTAGCAAGTCTAAACCCATAGAGATATGGGGTGGGTGTCTTATTCAAAATCCAAGTGCGAGCTCTACTGGTCATGTAGGATTGATTTTTAAGTGTCTCTTATGGAAGAGACACCCGATTTCCATTGCCCCGTGAGGGACTTAGGGAATCATCATCAACTGGTGGAGTATCTATGGACCGAGCTCATCGAGGGGCTTGGAAGGCGGTGTTTGGTACTCTGGGTATGAATGGTAGGGTTCAGAGTATCCATAGGGGGTAAAAGTGATTGAATATGGGGGAGTCGGTGTTACAAGGGAGATCCAGTGCTGGGATTAGTGCAGGCGGATCCTGGGGGTTAGTTGGTATAATTTTGATAGCCACTATAGGTAGTGTACCAATATTGGTGGTAGGGGAGGAAGTATGTTCCCTCCAATTCTGGTTGTAGCAGTGGCCTCTTACAAGCGGACTTATTCTTGGCCTAATGCCCTAATTTTTTTAATACATAGTGTTCTGTGAGGTAGTGATGTTCTCGAGTTGTCTAAAAACCTGGCCCATTATAGATTGAGCTTTGTATTCCTTGATAGACATAGAACGTACGACGATGCAAATATGATAGTCGTGTGTAGGGAGTTTTCTAATAAAAACTAGACGACCGCACGGATCACAAACTTGAGTATCTAGGGTAATAACTTAATGGGAATTATCTGTCGATAAGGATAACCTCAAAAAATTTGGGGCACTTTCATTCAAGTTTTTACAGATAGAAGGACTAAAACAAGGACAACACATAGGGGAGAAGAACTCGCATATGTAATGCCTTTTTGTGATGTAATTCTTTTATCTATTTTTAACCATATTTTGACAAATTTTATTTTTTGAGTCTTTCGTTTGATATTATCTTCAAAGCGTGAGAAATTTAAGAGTGTACTGTTGGATTTGGGTGAATAGGGATGAGCTTTCATTTTGTTGGAGCGATGATATAATAGACTAAGGTATACTATTTTCTCAAAATAAAAATGTATTTAAGGGAATCCAACGTAAGGGACCTATGTTTTGACGATGAGTTGAAGATTCATATTGTTGATCTCCCTTGTGCAGGGAATACATTCAACCGGGTTTTGGACTTGCCTCCGATCATTTTAAATCTTTGGAAAATTCTTTCAAGATAATTGACCCATAAGTATCTTGTTATTTTGGTGCAATAGGGTGTGTTCCTAAAGCCTTTTCTATATGCAAAAGGGTGATGTGACTCGATTATCGAAGGATTGTTTTTTATTTCCATAGGTCACGATATACTGGGTTACTTGGATCGAGTAACCTTTAAGGTACGTGTGACACACTTTTACCCTATTACTGAATATCTATAAGAGACTATTTGATATACCCCAATACTAAATAAACTTTACATGTTCCCTATCACCGAGACCTTTGGATCAAGAGAGAAGTTATTCAATATATCAAATGGGTGGAGGAATAGAGTGAGGACATTTATTGGTGCTAGCCTTTTGGGGAAGCGAATTTTTAAAAGTACAAGCTTTCTATCGGGAAGTGACTTCTCGAAAGAACAAACCTCTTTTTTGCGAAGAGGTGACTTTTTTGAGGTACGGATGTTCCTTTGGATAAAGTGACCTTCCTAAAGTATGAATTTTTTTCAAGTAGTTGCTTTTGGGAGCCCTCGAACGTATACTATGTTGTGCATGATGCATACACCTAATATTTAATTTTTACATACTTTGGTATTTAATTTTACCGTGAGGTCCTTCGCGTGTACCTATATGTTTGGGAAAATGTAAAATCTTGTACATGGGGACGTAAACACGTATCTACATTGTGAGGGTCTCTAACACTAAGGCCAATAAACACTCTAAAATTAGTAAAGTAGTCATACGGGAGTGCATTATTAAGCATAGTATAAAGTAAACATATTGATAATTCAGTTCTCTTGATTTATCTTCAGTGGATTCACCACTAAGATCTAGCTGGCGAGGTCCAGCTATGATACACAATGTTATGTTCCAATAGAAGAAAAATTATCCCTAGTGGAATCACCACTACGAAATTACACGATTTGAGTGAGAGGTGAGGACACTATGATCGAAGGGGAAGGTAACTCATGTTACAGAAGACGCAGGAGTGCATGTCTCATCTTCCTTCGATCTTCCCCAAAGTTGGGTTATCATTTTGACATAGGTCAAAAATTTCTCCTGGATGTAGTTTGTTGCCATGTTCAGGTTTAGTACACGCCCCTTTGGTAAGTATGGATTTTGTGAGGAATAAGAGCGATTTTCGTAGGGTGTTCAGAGTCGCCCTTTTATTTTATACAAAACAAATAAAAAGTCTGAGCCAATCCTTTTGCGCTAATCCTAAGGGAGGTTTTCAGTCTGCAGTTGGTATAAAGATTATTATTGTGCAGGTTCGGGAACTGGGTTACGAGTGGGAAAGGTGTTAGGAACCCTACTTATTCTGTATGCTTCCTTGATTTTATTCTTATTAGTGCTCTTTACATTAATTGATTACTTTTTATTTACTTTAGAATTTGTTCGGATACCTTAGCGAGAGGGACCCTAAATATATATATAGGTTATTAGGTTGGAAAATGGTATCAGTGAGAGATATGGAAACGTCACTTCAATCTGTGCAAGTACACAATATTTTTTTGTGCATGACTCCATTCTTTGTAGTATTTAGTGAACAACCATTATTAAGTATGTAATTGTGCAAAAAAGCTTAATTTTTCTAACAGGTGGCCATCAATGTGTATATAACTGTACGAGGGATCTCGAATTTTGAAATAGTTTGATATCTCTTTCATGTTGTGAGGAGAGATAGAAAGGTAAGAGATGAGTGCATCTCTGTTGTGATTAGGGTATACATATTTGCACATTTGTATGTAGGAATATGTTTGGGAGGTCCCTACATGAGATATTTTGATATTTATTTTGTATCATTGAGAATATTTTATATGGATGCATCTCAATAAGAAAATATGTCAAGAAACATATAGTCGAGGCTCGAGCACATGAATAGGACTCAGTATTGCGCATACATACCCAATAAGACTTGGGATCAAAGCCGAAGGGGCTCAGTTGTATAGTTAGTGTAGGGTTTGAGCATTTTATATGTATATTTATGAGATCAAGTCTTGAGATATATAGTTTGATATCTCATTTGAATTAGATAAAGATTAGAGATAAATGCATCTCGATGAAATAATAAGTCGAGAGACATATTATCGAGGTTCTAGATCATGTGAAGGAATCAATGTTGCGCCTATATACCAAAGATGACTTAGGATCAAAGCCTACTTAGTTAGATTATGAAACATTTTTAGACGTGATGTGTGTGCAAATGTAGTACTCGAATTAAGAGGGGGAGGGATTTTTAATGGACTATCAGAATGGGAGTGAACCTGAAGATGTCTGATATTGGCACATAACCTTATAATAGCCAAGTGATTACTAACCAAAATGTGTTATCCTTTAGACTAGTTGAAAGGTGTAGAACTGGCAGGAGTTGGGATAAGAAGTGGGGAAGTTTGGACTGATGGAGGACACATCCCTAGTAGATAATATGTCAAGAGATATATTATTAGGCTTGGGCCTCATGATTTTAGCTCGATATATAACCTGCTTACCTAAGGAGACTTAGGATTAAAGCCAACATAATTCCAACAAATGGGGTTTGATAATATACAGGGGGTCGAACTAAATATGGAGGCATCCTTAGGAGATAATAAGTTGAGATACGTATTAAGAGGCTTGGGCTACACGAGTTTACCTCGGTATAACGTCTACGTACCAAGGGAGAATTGGATAAAATCCAACATAATTCCAATAAATAGCTGACTTGATCAAAGTCAACATGATTTATAATAAAATATATGTATATATATTTAGGGTGTTTCCTAAAATTTAGGCCAAGGTTCTTTACCCTCGCGGAAAAAGCCAACTTTTTGTCTTGGGGAAAGCCTCTATTTTTGGTATTTTTCAGGCAGGTAGATCTTTGGCTAGAAGTATTGAGTTTTGAGGAATTTCTGTAAGGGTTTGAATTTGTTTATTTCTCTGAGATGAGTTTTTAAGAGAACAAACCTGTTTTTGGGGCGACTTCATGGAAGTATGAGCTTTTCCTTTTGATAACTTGATTTTTTTGAAGTATGAGCGCTTCTAAACTGCTCAGAAAATAAGCTCGAGTATCTCGGTTGCTTGGGATTAAGAAAGTTAGAAAACCAAATCAAAGTTGGATTTTGGTTCCCTCTTTAAGGTTGGTGGGCACCTCTATTTATATCGGCTTTAAAGATGGCTTTGGCCAATCGTTCATTGGTTTGTACCCATTGACTTTTTGTCAAAATCTGAGAAATTATTTGGATAAAATCTGGTGTCATAGGGCTTCGATTGATCGCCTAAAACCTTTGGTCGACCGGCTATTTCATGGGAGGACTTTAGTTGAGCGGCTAAAGGCCTTAGAGGGGCTATTTATTGGAGTTTTTAATGGATTAAGCGGGTTTTGGGGTTTTTTATTATTTGTACTTTGGCCCTATAATCTCTGGTTTCTCATGTTTTGAACTCCCCTAAACTTTTCGAAAGTCAATTTTTCTCGTAGTTTCTTCCGGAGTTCATGCCCAGTGTTTATTGGGAATAGGATGAAGCATCCCAGGACTTAGATTGAAAATCGAGGTGTTCACACTATCCTACCGCCTTCAGGGATATCTCATGCATACTAGTTTTAGTAATAGGTTGTCCCACACCTATAACCATGACAATGTCTTCCTGGGATAATCATTATGCCATTACACCCCTCATATAGCCCAATACCCAAAGTATATGAAATGATCAGTCCATGTAAGTCTTTGCAATATACAACGGAAATTTCAGCATGTAACATCCGGGGAAAATAAATAAGGCACTATCCATATTTTGCATCAGGGTAACCACATAATCATTCCATAAGTACTCACACTCGGTATGTTGCACATAATACACAAGACAATTTATCAACATCACAGGAAAGTATAATATTGAATCCATATAACAACTTAACTTTTTTCTAAGAGTTAAAGCATATATGATTAAAGGTCTTATATCACTGACTTACAATGTCCAAGTCTCGTAGTTCTATTTAAAATGACCCTTTTTGCCAAGTATGAAACCAAAATATCAATCCTTCCCTAGTCATGCGCACGACACTAAAACCTAGTCGTTCTCACAGACCACAATTGTGTCCATTTTCATGGATAAACCACGAAACTCTCCAAAAACTCATATTTCATCATCCTACAACCCCAGTTATGACCCTTGTGTCTAGAACCACCATTAATACCTTGCCTAAGGGTTTTAGAACCTCATATACACCCTAAATTATATCATACAAACTTCACCAATCCAAATTCTATGTTATCCCTTATAAGTTTAGTCGATTTATATAAAATTTATTGTTATGCATCATATTAAAGACTTTGTAATACCCCATCCTAGAATTAAATATATTTTTATAAATTAAGTGTTTTATTCAGAAAAATTATTGGAGAAACACATGCATAAGGAAATAGGCCAAATTGTACAAAAGATGACACATCGCACGTAGGATTTAAAAAAAGGAAAAAATTGATGTTGCATGGCCTGCATGCATGAACATTTGTGTTCAACTAGTTAGTCCAATGATATTTATAAGGTACGATGCATTATAATGAAAAAATGACAAATCCACGACTATGAGAAAGGATACACTATAAATTAATCAGCACGCGACACAGGAAGCGAAACGTTGCACGATTTTTTTAGATTTCCTCGTTAGAGATAAAAATATTATGACCACATTTTATAGGTACAAAAACAATATACAAAAATACCTTGGGGTAGAAGTGCAAAAAATAAGGTTTATAACACAGGACCCGATCGACCGACCCCCTGGCCGCGGTTGACCGACCCAAGCAAGTATCGAACAAGTTGTTCTTTTTTTGCTTATTGTTCGGATTGTAGCCTTGGATCTCTTTGAGTTGTCGATCTGGGGGACTTACAATACTTGATCTGGGAAGACTTTAGGGTTATTTTATGCCCTCATTGGGTAACAAACATTTGGTTTGGGTATAAGAGAAATCGTGCAAGTTAAAAGAACACAAAACCCACAAGATTTCCAACTTCTTCTTTCTCAAGCTTGAAGCTCCCGTGGAGGAGACCTTCCATATCAGATTATTCTTACCCACTCCCACAACACCTAGGCCCATTCACCACCACTAAATACCACAATCAGGCTCTCAAACCCTTATAGAAACCCTAGGACAACTTGCTAGAAGAAGAAGATGACGTTTTTTCAATATTTTGATGGGTATTGGAAGAGGGTTCATTTTATAGATTGATGAGAGCTTCCATGAGGATGAAGAATGGGTTCATAAATACAAGCATCTATGGGATTTTAGCGACCCCCTTGAGGCCAACTTTGGAGGTGGGTGGTCCTCCATCTTCTACACCATTTCCACCATCATTGAGCTTCATTTGAGGTGGGTAGACAAACTCAGATTCAAGTTTAATGGGTAGGATAATTTCAACATATTATTTATATATATTATATTGAATATATGTGTGTAGAGTATTGGTTTGCATCCTCTTGTTGATTATTAATCATCTTGACATTTGTATGGAATGGGTATCAAAAATATGATTTAAAATGGGTCTTGGAACAAATAAATTTCAGAATACAAATAATGAGCATTTTTATGTAATAAAATGTAAGAAAATATTAGTTTTGTTTGTTTTCTAGTAAAAGAGATAATATACAATTTTATGGAATAAAAATTTAACAAATGTCATTCTTGGTTTATTTCGAGTGAAAAGAAGTAATGGAAATTTTTATCAAATAAAAATGTGGAATGATGTTAATGTTGTCAAATTATTTATGAAATAAATATTTTTATGTTTTTTGCAAAATGGAGACTTTATGAATAAATGGACATTTGCCAAGTTTGAAGAAATTGATGGAATGTCTTTATTTCGTGAAATGCACATTTAATCCATTTGGTAGGATTTTACTATTTAAAGTTCACTTTCTATGTGTGTGTGTCTATATATATATATATATATATATATTTTAAAGAAATGGAAATGATATAGATAAAGCGGAAAAAATCCCTCCGTCAGTGGCTTACATCTAGTATGAGAAATAAAAGCACCTATACTTTGAAAAGTATGAAAAATATCCAAGGAAAACCTAGTTTTAGTATCTTTGAAAGGATAGATGCGAAAAGCCATCTTAATTTCTTCGCAAACACGATCCGAAATTAAGGAAGCTTTCATAGGTATCCCTTCAAAGAAAGCTTTGTTCATAGCACACCAAATATGCCAACAAATAAAAGTAGGAATGATACCACAAAGAGTACTCCTAATTTTGTTTCCACTTGAATTAATCTACCAATTCATTAAATTACCATTAAGAGTGGAACATGACGTCCTCAGGCCCAAAGGATTAGAGAAATTATACTAAACCGCTTGCGCCACTTCACCTTTCCAAAAGAGATGATCTCTATCTTCTTCACAAGAACTATCACAGCATCTGCATCTAGAGGGTAGGGGAATACCAATCTTTTTAACATACTCATCAATAGCTATCCCTTTATGTAAAAACCTCCAAATGAAAACTAAAACTGT
This sequence comes from Sambucus nigra, assembly GCA_949130495.1. Classification (NCBI taxonomy): domain Eukaryota; kingdom Viridiplantae; phylum Streptophyta; class Magnoliopsida; order Dipsacales; family Adoxaceae; genus Sambucus; species Sambucus nigra. The sequence continues at coordinate 296,924,615 of OX422218.1, read as the reverse complement.
GGGACAAATCCTCCTATCCCAAATCAGCGAGAAGGATCTTTGAATATGACCATTAACCCTCACCAACTCCCAAGACGATTTGATACCGAACGAGACATCCTTTGAAAAAGTCCACTTCCTTGACAAAAAATCAAAATTATCTGAAAATTCCTCCCAAATACTTTGCATCCTTTTCCATACATATGAAGACATAGAAATTTTGCCCTTAAATTGGGGTAACAATTTCTTGTAGTTACTCTGCATGAAATGGGACCACTGGGAGTTGTCATTGAAAAATTTACACCATAAATTGTGAGTACAAGCTAGGGATAAATCAAACATGAACCTTAAATTTAAGCCACATTCTTGCTTACTCCTACAAATGATAAGCCAATCTACCCATTGAAACTTGTTTTTAAGTTCCTGTTTACCCCAAAAAAACCTAGCCAATAATTTATTAATATGATTAAGAACCGTATTAGGGGGATTAATAGCAACCAATAGATGGATATGCATACTTTCCACCACAGATTTAATGAGAGTTAAACGCCCAGCTTGAGAAATGTTGTGATTATTCAAAAAATTTAGCTTATCCACCAGTTTATCAATATAAGAAGCAAAGAAAATTTTCGTTCTTCTTCCCACAAAAAGCGGGATCCCCAAGTATATGCTAGGAAACCTTTTTTGATGAAAACCTGTCATGTGCTTCACTAACCTTATCGTACCATGCATTGCATTTTCTGGAAGAAAAAAGGAGCTTTTCTCACAATTGACCACCTGACCAAAAGCTTACTCATAAAAGTTCAAGAATTCCATCAATCTTCTAAGGGATCTCCTATTGCCATTAGCAAAAATGAGGGTGTCATCTGCGAAAGAAAGACATGAAATAATAGGAGTACCCCTGGTTAAGGCATAGTGTGACATCTTCCCTTCTTCCATCATCTTTTGAATCCCCCTATTAAGAACTTCAGCCGCAATAATAAAGGGAGCCGGGGAAAGAGGGTCCCCTTGCCTAACCCCTCTCAGAGATTTGAAAAACCCACAGTTTTTCCCATTAATACCCAAAGAATACCAACAATTGGAAATGATTCTCCCAACTAAATCAATCAAAGTTTCTGAGAACCCAAACATACAAAGAGTTTTAAGAATGAAAAGCCACGAATTCCTATCATAGGCTTTAGACATGTCAAGTTTAAAAATGATGTTGGAACCTCTAACCTTCTTATTGAAAGTTGTCATTAATTCTTAGGATAAAAGAACATTATCAAGGATGGATATACCCTTTATGAAACCAAATTGTGAAGGTAAAATAATTTTAGGAAGAAGCAGACTCAAATAATTAGCTAGAATTTTTGAAATAATTTTTGAAGAAAAATTACAAAGGCTAATAGGACGAAATTCATCACAATTTTTGGGTCTTGGATTTTTAGGAATCAAGATAATGTTAGTAGATGTCCAACTTACTGGAAGACCATCCCTAAGAAAAAAGAAGTAATTTGATAAACTTGTAGTATTTTGATAATAAATATGTGAACAAGTTTAAAGAAGATTTTATTGGGTTAAACATGAGATAATAAAAATTGGAACTTTTAGTCTTCAAAGTATGTGTAATTGGGACTAAAAGACATAGTGGGTATGAAGTTAAAAGACTACGTGTTAAATAAAGGAAATGATAATTTTCTTATATAAGTAGTCTTAAGTATAAGTGTATTTCTTGAATGAAAAAATAAAGAATATGAATGTTGGTGAAAAGCACTAATTAAGTGTTAATGGGCAAACGTGGAATGGTTAGTGAATATAACTTACTAATATTACGGAATATTAACACTTATGGAATAAAAAGGAAGTAAAGGCGTAAAAGTGTTTCCAGTCAAGTAAAAGATTACTCCAAGTGTAAAAAAATGTTAAAGGGTTAAAACACTTAAGAAGTTTGTATAAGTAGCTTAATAGTGTTTTGGTGAAAATAACACTTGTAAAAATGGAGTAAAAGTGTGATTTGAAAATAAATGGGTAAAATGGTAATTTTACTTAAAGTGGAACATTTATATGAAATAAAAATATTAGAAAGGGTGTTACACAAGATGTTCCTATGTGAATATGAGTTTTGGAATAAAAATCAGTATTAAAGTATAAAGGACACAAAGTGGTAAATTTTCAAGTGTAACACAAATTAGGGTGGTAAAGTCCAAGGTTTTGGCTTCGGTCGGATAAAAGGTAAATGAGATAATGTGGACATTTGTAAAATGTTAAAACAAGTTAAAGGTACTCGGATGACACCAGGATAAAGCAATAAGGGCCCAGAGCCCTTAGGTGAAAAGCCCTAAACCACTGCCCAGAGCATATGGTGAGCATAGCCGTGGGTGTAGATCCCGTGTAAGTATGCGATATAGGAAGATTCCAAGAATATTAAATGAAACATGGAACATATCAAGAAATGAGTTGTGTGGTAAAAATGTTAAAACAACCTAACTTGAATGAATGTAATAAATTCTCCGGTAAAGGTAAAATGGATAAGTTAATGCGTAAGTCTACTAATGTCCGTAAGATAGGGAAAAAGGTTAAAGAAAGTGGATAAATGCATGATTAAGCAACCTAAATGGGGAGACCCATATTTAACACAAGAATGTGTTGTAAAATTATTTTTGAAAGGTAAGTAAGTATTTTCTAACACAACGAATGCTTGTGTTGAAATGGTGATTTTAAATGAAAATACTAATGTACATTTAAATGAACAAAAGGGTATAATCTTGATTAGTGAATGGAGTCAAATCAAATAAAGTGTACTGGTTTCAAGCGTTGTACCGGGTGTGTTAAATAAGGTGGAAATTGCTAAATGTGAATAATGAAAAACTTTAATAAGCTTAAGGTCTATTAATCTTGGCAAGTAAGGTTTTTGAAAATAAAATGGCTAAGGCATTGGCATGTGTATTTCAAAGGTTTACGTATGTAGATATATACATATGTTCGCATGCATGTGACTGTAGCGTGTGAGTATTCCTTTCTGCCATTAGTTTCTATATTGTTATATAAATCCCACTGGGCATATGCTTACGTCCCCACTTTGTAACGGCATATTGGGAGCGATTCCGTATTTAGAGGGAATTTTATAGGTAAGTATCCTTTATTCATGTTTATGTTAGTAGCTCTACTTACTTGGACTTTGGGGTGCTCCCTATGGGTCCCTCACATAGTAAATCTTGAAAATTGGAATTGAATACTAACAAGTAAAATGTTAATTAAAATAAAACTAGACTAGCAACAGTATTTAGGTTATTTCATTGCACTTCACACCTAATGCTCAGGTCGGATCAGGTTAACTCATGAGTAACACATAAATTCGGGTCGGGGTGTTACAAATAGTATCAGAGCTCTAGGTTCAAGGTTCCTTTCGGGAGTGACGTAGTGAGGTCATTAGTGGATCTTTTGACGTCATTGTGGTTGGGTTGTTCATGCTAGTTTGATGATGGTTTAGTTCGTGTCCTCGACGGTGAAGTATAGTAGGTTAGCATGGAAATTTAGACTAGAGTTAAGCGGCACGCAATTAAATTGATGCTTATAAATTTCTTCCGCATTTCTGACTAAGTGTGTTAATAATTTGAGGGTGTCCATGTAAACCAATAAGTGGTGACACCGAGGTTCATAGTGTGAGGTGTTTATGCACAAGTCCTTATGGATGTAAAGTATTTGGAAATGTTTATATAATGAGATATCGCCTATTGGGCAAACGGCACCAAGTGTGAATAATCAACGGTAGGGATTGACTATTAGAGTGTCATAATTTTGTAAAGGGAAATCGTGATTTAAATTATATGTAGTCTTGGGTGTGACACTTGTGAGAGGTCAATATTGATGTGGGAATTAGGCAAATTCGATCGTTGGGGTAATACCATGGTTGATGGTAAATTTGATGATAATGTAAAGTTTTGTGGATCAACATTTAGGAATAGATACATCCAACCTTTGTTAACATGATGCTATCCTTATGGGTGGGACCCTTAGCGATCATTAGCGGATGAATGTATCTTATGAGTCGTGATTAAAGTTGTTGGCCATTTATGGAAAAAGGTCACATATGTGAAAATGAGGAGCTATAATGGCAAGGGGGTGAACCGTAGGTAAACTTTTGGAGTAGTGACTAGGTAATGTGTTTATAAGTGTTAACTACATGACAAGAATGTGTTAGGTCCCTGGGTTGTGGGCTTGAGTTTAGTATGTCTCAATTCATATGCCTCAACTATATTGAGGATTTATATGGTCTTAATTATTTGGGTAACCTAGGAGTGAACCTAGATAATCGCGGTGACTTAGTATTAAGTAATTAAGTTGTGGCGTTTTAGAGAAGGACCTATTGTGGTCTCAGCAGTGTGGGCCTCCTCGTGAGCAATACCCGACATCCCGTGTCCTACCATAACTTAGATGATTTTAATTTAGAGTTTGGTTATTGTAGTTTGGCATTGAGAGATAGGATCCTTGTGGCATTTGTAGGCATGGGCTTTAGTGTTCATAGGCAATGCCCGACTCCCCGTATCCTACCAAGACATATAGTTGTGTTAGTTGGTAGATTAGAATGTAATGAGATGATTGTATACTGAGGCAATTTAGTTGTCTTGGTTGAACACTCATTGTGAATTTAATAATATAGCCTTGTGAGGTGAACTTCGGGTTAGTAACGCGGATAAGAACGTGAAGTCGTGTTAAAATTTCCTTGGAGATGTATTCTAAGGTTTATCTAGTGAGATGTTAATGCGGGTGGTAGACATTCCTAGTAATGATGAATTTAAGATTGCATACGGTGTAATAGAATGTCAATAGTGTCTCTCCTTAGAACCCTTGGGAATCATTGTTACATTGAGGTTTATGCGGTGATACATATTCGTATTGGTAGACCCCAGGTTGCGTAGCATAGGTCAGGATATAACTTGCGATTTCTTGTATTAGACGTGCGAGTTATTAGAGAGATATATGAGTGTGGTGTCATCATCCATAATGCATTTGGGAATCATTGTCGTATTGGGGTTTGCATAGTGATGGAAGATCATTGAGGATTGTAGTAGGTTTGGGTCACATTGATTTATGTAAGTACTTGGAGATAATGCTACTGTCTTTGTTTATGAGCATGTGTCATGATATGAACTTGGAGGATAATTTTGGAAATAGGTTGATCAATTCTAGGTGGTGCACCTGGAAGACTTAGAACACGATGAAGTTCATTATGGATTTTAGAAATAACACACGTGGCAAAGTGCTAGGCATAATTATTGCACCTAAGTGTGAAACTTATGATGTTAGTAATGACTCTATTGGAGGAAATTATTATGTATGAGTAATGTTTGAAAGATGATATTACATCGGGGTGATTATGGTTTAGTGTCTTGTAGATAACACTAAGAGTGGTAGAAATGGTTCATGAACTGAATGTTTGAAACCGTGTGAGATCGATGTGCACTTGATGAGAGCGATCTCAAAAACTGAGGTTAGCTGCCACGTGTTGTAATTTTGGAGGCCTAGATATGGTAGGATGATAACTAATGATAAGTGTCAAGAGAGGTAACTTCGTCCTGCCTTAGGATAGTTGTGCTTACCGGTGATGGATATGTAGAATTACTCTTAAGGAGGGAAGCCTAACATTTTAGCTTCTCGAAGGAAACTTGTTTGTGTTCCGTTCATTTGGTATGTACAGATGATTCTTGAGTAGAAATCGTCAAGGTTAGCAGGCCAAGACAGGGTACGTGGCAAGGCTATGGTGCTTAGCAGGTATTGATAAAGAGTTATAGAATTCAAGCATACGTTTTTGGCTCACACTTTGGGTGGTTCGATTCACTGTCAGAATTTGATTGTTTTTCTTTGGGCGTAGCAGTCACCAGATTCGTTGAGTTTATTGTGTCCTCTTTGATCCCATAATGGGAAGTTGTTAATCGATTATGATGTGGGTGTGGTGATGCGTAAGCTCAATAGTAACGTGGGTTAATACAGTTGTGGTTGATGTGTCACGGTAAATGAGTGCGCTCTTCTTCGGATGCACCTTTATTCTACACCAGTTTGTGTGTGCACGTGGTCTCACGTTGTTGCATGCAGTTGCATATATTACCTGATTACTTAGGTTAATGTGCTTGTTAGCTAGCCGATGTAACTAGTGCGACTGGGTAGTGTGTTTCGAGGTTGTGACTTGAGAATATTATGAATATTGGAATTTGATAAGACATTAGATGGTAGTGTTTCACTTTGTTCAGAATTATGCGGATTGAGGATGTGATCGCTCGTATGCATTGCATTGTGATACCTACGATGGATCTAGGTTGGCATAAGTATCTCGTAGGATATATCGGTCGGGTAGACCTTTGTGATAAGCTGACCGACTTAATAACCAATGGCACATAAAATGATAAGCGTTGAGGTTGTGTCAGCCTAGGTAAGTCATGACCTAAGATTTGTTTGAGGAAACGTAGGTCGTGAATCCTAACATAAGAAGGATCCGTGATAATGAGTTCATTGGTGATGGTACCATATTTGATGAGTATCGAACATCTCGAGGTTTTGTTAAGTAGTCATGTTAGGCATGCTCCAGAATTTTGATAAGACCTTAGGGCCCGTCTATAGTGAACTAACAATAATGACTGATGAGACTGAAGTCTTGGGGTTTGGACCATAGTGTCGAGAGCACCCTAGGATTGCAAACTAGGCGAAAGTAATTGGGTCCTAAGTTGAGAGCTAAGAATTTCGAGGATGAAATTCCCCAAGGAGTAAAGTTTGTAATACCCCACCTTAGAAATAAATATATTTTTATAAATTAAGTATTTTATTCAAAAAAATTATTGGAGAAACAAATGCGTAAAGAAATAAGCCAAATTGTACAAAAGGTGACACATCGCACGTAGGGTTTAAAAAAAGGAAAAAAATGATGTTGCATGGCCTGCATAGATGAACATTTGTGTTCAACTAGTTAGTGCAATGATATGGATAAGGTACGATGCATTATAATGAATAAATGAGTAATCCACGACTACGAGAAAGGATGCACTACAAATTTGTCACCACGCGACACAAAAAGCAAAACTTTGCACAATTTTTCTAAAGTCCCTCGTTAGTGTTAAAAATATTATGACCAAATTTTATAGGTACAAAAATACATTTGGGGCAGAATTGTAAAACAATAAGGTTTATTACATAAGATCCGGTCGACCGGCCCCTTGGCTGCAGTTCACCGACCCAAGAAGGTTGTCCTTATTTTGTGTTATGTCCGATTTGTAGCCTTGGATATCTTTGAGTTGTCGATATGGGGGACTTCCAATACCTAATTTGGGAAGACTTTGGGGTTATTTTATATCCTCATTTGGTAAAAAATATTTTTTTTGGGTATAAGAGAAATCGTACAAGTTAAAAGAACACAAAAACCAACCCGATTTCCAACTTCTTCTCTCTCGAGCTTGAAGCTCCCATGGAGGAGACCTTCCATCTCACATTATTCTCACCTACTCCCACTACACCCAGTCCCATTGACCACCACTAAAAACCACAACCAAGATCACAAACCCTTATAGAAACCCTACAACAACTTGTTAGAAGAAGATGATGTTCTTCGAATATTTTGATAAGTATTGGAAGAGGGTTCATTTTAGAATGATAAGAGCTTCCATGAGGATGAAGAATGGGTTCATAAATACCAGCATCGGTGGGCTTTTAGAGACCCCCATGATTCTACCTTTGGAGGTGGTGGGTCCTCCATCTTTTACACCATTTCCACCATTGTTGAGCTTCATTTGAGGTGGGTAGACTAACTTGGATTCAAGTTTAATGGGTAGGATACTTTCATCTTGTTATTTATATATATTAGATTAAATATATGTGTGTAGGGTATTGGCTTGTATCCTAGTGTTGATTATTAATCATCTTGACATTTATATGGAATGGGTATCGAAAAGATGATTTAAAATGGGTATGGGAACAAATATATTTCAAAACATAAATAATAGGCATTTTTATGGAATAAACATATAAGAAAATATTAGGTTTGTGTGTTTTCTAGTAAAAGAGATAATATACATTTTTATGAAATAAAAATGTAAGAAATGTCATTCGTGGTGCATTTCTAGTGAAAAGAAGTAATGGGTATTTTTATGAAATAAAAATGTGAAATGATGTTAATGTTATCAAAATATTTATGAAATAAATATTTTTAAGTTTCTTGCAAAATGGAGACTTTATGAATAATTGGACATTTGCCAAGTTTGATGAAATTGATGAAATTTCATTATTTCGTGAAGTGCACGTTTAATCCATTTGGTAGGATTTTTGTGTTTAAAGTCCACTTTTTATGTACATAAACTTGTTCTATTTTGATATTAAATATGTGAACAAGTTTATAGAAGATTTTATTGGGTTAAACATGCGATAATAAAAGTTGGGACTTTTAGTCTTCAAAGTATGTGTAATTGGGACTAAAAGACATAGTGGGTATTAAGTTAAAAGACTCCGTGTTAAATATAGGAAATGAGAATTTTTTTATAGAAGTAGTCTTAAGTATAAGTTTATTTCTTCAATGAAAAAGTAAAGAATATGAATGTTGGTGAAAAGCACTAATTAAGTGTTAATGGGCAAATGTGGAGTGGTTAGTGAGTATAACTTACTAATATTGTGGAATCTTAACACTTATGGAATAAAAAGGCAGTAAACGTGTAAAAGTGTTTCCAATCAAGTAAAAGATTACTCTAAGTGTAAAAATGTGTTAAAGGGTTAAAACACTTAAGAAGTTGGTATAAGTAACTTAATAGTGTTTTGGTGAAAATAACATTTGTGAAAATGTAGTAAAAGTGTGATTTGTAAATAAATGGGTAAAATGGGAATTTTTCTTAAAGTGGAACAGTTATATAAAATAAAAATGTTGTAAAGGGTGTTGCACTAGGTGGTCCTGAATGAATATAATTATTGGAATAAAAATCAAGATTAATGTATAAAGGACACAAAGTGGTAAATTTTTAAGTGTAACATAAATTTGTGCGGTAAAGTACCAGGTTTTGGCTTTGTCCAGGTAAAAGGGAAAGGAAATAATGTGTACATTTATAAAATGTTAAAAGACGTTAAAGGTACTTGAATGACACCGAAATAATGCAATAAGGGCCTAGAGCCCTTAGGTAAAAAGCCCTAAACCACTGTCCAGAGCATATGGTGCGCATTGTCGTCAATCTAGAGCCCGTGTAAGTATGCGGTATAGGAAGATTCCAAGAATGTTAAATGAAACATGGAACATATAAAAAAATGGGTTGTGTGGTAAATGTGTTAAAATAACCTAAGTTGAATAAATGTTCCCGTAAAGGTGAAACGGACAAGTTAATACGTAAATATACTAATGTCTATAAGATAGGGAAAAAAGGTTAAAGAAAGTGGATAAATGCGTGATTCACAACCTAAATGGGGAGACCCATATTTAGCACAAGAATGTGCTGTAAAAAGGGTTTTGGAAAGGTAAGTAAGTATTTTCTAACACGACGAATGCATGTGTTGAAATGGTGATTTTCAATGAAAATACTAATGTACGTTTAAATGAACAAAAGTGTATAATTTTGATAAAGGAATGGAGTTGAATCGAATAAAGTGTATTGGTTTCAAGCATTGTACCGGGTGTTTTAAAAGAGGTGGGGTTTGCTAAATGTGAATAACGAAAACCTTTAATAAGATTAAGGTCTATTAATCTGGGCAAGCAAGGTTTTCGGAAATAAAATGGCTAAGGCATTGGCATGTGTATTTCAAAGGTATAAATATGTAGATATATATATATTTTTTCATGTAAGAGGTTGTAGCGTGTGAGTATTCCTTTCTGACATTTGTTTCTATACTGTTGTTTAAATCTTACTGGGCATAAGCTCACATCCCCACTTTGTTATGAAAGTTTGGGAGCGGGTCCGTATTTAGAGGGCACTTTACTGGTACGTATACTTTATTTATGTTTACGTTAGTAGCCCTGCTTACTTGGATTTCGGGGTGCTCCCCATGGGTCCCTCGTGTAGTAAATCTTGAAAATTGGAATCGCATGCTAATAAGTGAAACTTTATTTAAAATAAAACTGGACTAACAACATTATTTAGGATTGTTTCATTGCACTTAACACCTAACACTGGGGCAGATCGAGTTGACTCACCCATCAAATTGGGTTGGGGAATTGAAGATTTAGAACCCTAGAACTTCATTTCATCCAAAAATCTCTAATTATACTCAATATTTGAATTTACAAAAGGGATTTAACTCAATTATGCACATATAACATAATCCTAAAATCAATTAATCCGTATACTACAAATTAATGTGAAATTGTACTAATTTTAATTCATGTATATAAACTTAATTTTTCGGATTAGATTGAATCTTAAATTTGTTATTTACCCATCTAAATCAATCATTTCGATATTTAGATTAAGACTACAATAAACAACTTCTAACACCGAAAATAATTATATCAATATACTACGTAAACTTTCCTTGATTTTAGAGATGAAGTCCTAATCCAATTGCTTCAATTCTTTTCTTCTACTCCAAGTCAAATTGCCCTCAATTTCTTCTTCTCCAATTAGCCTCTTGTCCCTTTCCTCTCTATAGTCTTAGGGATTTCTCTCTAAAGTGTTAAGAATGATCTAGACTAACCCAAATCCCCCCTTTGTCTTATTAACCACAAAAATAAGGTTGGGCTTATTATTGACCTTGACCCATTAAGACCAAAACCATAATAAATTAGTCTAAAACCTATCCCAAGCTATATACTAAGGCTTAAAATTCATTATTTTATCCAACATTCTAAATGTTCCAAACATAAACTCAAAGTATCAAACAAACTTCTTAATGTTTAAATTTGTACGAGTTCCAAAATTGTCGTTAAATTATTTTTTAAATAGTTATTAATTCATTACCATGTATTGAGTCATATTTCAATTTCGAGTAAAATACACATAACACATCACATATAAAAATATAAATAGTGACACCACATGTTACTGTAGGAACATATACTCATAAGTAATCAATTTCACAACCTAATTAGCGTATTAAAATTACGGGGTATTACATTATTCACCCCTAAAATTAGGAATTTGGTCATCAAAATTTAAATTCATTAAACTCTCACTCGGAATTATAAGAATATATCGCCCGTAGAATCCTTATACTTTATACATAATCTTTTCGTATTATGACCTAATGTACACTAAGGTCTCTTGACGTAAACCGCATTTGGATAACTCTTAACCCTAAAAAAAACTAGTCCAACCATTAGAATATCAACTTGCCCCATAAGAACTTCCTCCGCTGTATACTCATATCGACATCTTTTCCCCAATAATAGTGATAAGGTGAGATCAAATGATATCGTCCCAACTTTATCCACCAGTATAAAAAAGAAACCATACATCGGAATGCCGACTTCCCTTTGGAATCCGAATTCGCAATTTCCATCCTCAATGAGGTCTTCCAAAGTACCCGACCTACCTCTTGGGACCCTAAATTATGTTCTCATTCATCACTAAAGTCATTTTGTCTACTCTGAAAATGTACATACACCCTATTATGAACGCCACTTCTTTTGAGGTGACCTGAAGACATTCTCATACAACAAATATGACCTCTTAATGAAATTGGTCAATTTAACTCAATGGTTTTACTCTCCCACTTGTATATTGGGGTATCGAACATTGAAACTCTAAAATTCTTTTGATTTATCAAGATGTCATTGTTAAAACCAATGACGAACTTGTCACAATAAGATACTTCTCTTTAAATGATCCAATAGGTCATTGACATACGATACCAATCACTTATTTTTCATTACGACCTTGTTATCTCTCTTTGAGGTTAAAGACAATGTCTGAAGCATATATTGTAGAAGAATAAATATTACTGCTTCCAACTCCAGATCATGAGTGGGATAATTATTCTTATGAGTCACAAGCTTTCAAAAAGTATAAGCTATAGTATTTTCTTCATGCATCAACACATCTCCTAGTCCTTAGAGTGATGCTTATATGTATACCATGTACTCCGTGTCACCTCGTGGTAATGCGAGGATGGGCATACTGGTTAAATTCTCCTTGATCTCTTCAAATGCTCTCTGATGATCTACGCTCCAAATAATGGTATCCCCTTTGGGGCGAGGTGAGCCAGTGGGTTGGCTATCTTTTAAAATCAATGAACCTCTTGTAGTAATTTTCTAAACGCAAGGAACTCCAACCCTCAACAGATGTCATGTGCTTCCCTTAAGTCATAACTGCATATGCCTTACTAGGATTCACTAAAATCCTAGCCAATGTTATGACACAATCCAAGAATTGTACATCTCAAAGCCAAAACTCACACTTAAAGAACTTATTGTACAACTTATGTTCCCATAGTGTCTTTAAAACCAATCACAATTTATCCACATGTTCCTCCTTCGATCGAACATACACTAGAATTCCGTCGATAAATACGATGGCAAATCGATATAGGCATGGTAAAAAAACCCATTCATTATGTCCGTGAACACCGTTGGTGCATTGGTTAGCTAAAATGGCATAACCCGAAACTAATATGATCTATATTGCATCATAAAATCTATCTTTGAATTTTCCTCCTCTCGAATATGTAATTGGCGATATCTTGAACTAAGTCAATATTGAAGAAGAATAATGCCATCCTCAGCTAGTCGAATAGGTCATCGATACATGGAAACATATACTTGTTTTGTTTTGTGACCTTGTTCATCTCTTGATAGCCCATAGATAATTGCGGTGAACTGTCCTTCTTCTTCATAATTAAAATTGGGTAGCTCCCTCATTTCTAACGAATCCATCTGGTACAATGCCCTCGCAATGGCCTAGTACCCGGTGCCAAATCTATACAAAAGTAATTCTTTCTAACTAGTGGTAATCATGTTACGCTTTTAAATACGTCCGTAAACTCTTGGACAATCAGTATCGAGTCTAACGATATGGTGGCTTCCTCAGACGAAGTCGTATATATGTAATAGAAGTGTGTTATAGTCCCTCCTTCGATGTAGGCATAACTATAAGAAACATCCCCAACCTAAAAAGATAATCGTGGAAACCTATCTCCAGTTTTCAATATAAGCCTAATACATACAGCTATTACTCAAAGATAAATATTATGAATAATAAAACCACGTGTCTAAATCAATAAAGCATCTAAACACCCAAGACAACTAACCAGCTGCCACATCTCTATAATCACGATGTAAAGTAGATCCCACCCATTGGGGTATCTATATACAAAATAAATATTGGTGATAACATCTCATAATCTTACTAAACACACTACCAATACATAATGACAACACCTAGATGTCTAAGTCAGAGTCATGCACACGAGCCATAAATATAAGCGCACCCCTCCCTCGGTGGTATTTTCAATAATATAGGTTGTTATACGGCCTCAACTAATCAAGTGGACTCACTTACCACAAGTGTAACACCTTCTTCTGAAGGAACTATTTATATTATGGCCATACTGGAGGCCCTGATGACCTTACTTCTATGATCATTACTTTTATATCTTGCTGTGTTGGGTATTCTCCCCTTGGTCATGACCCCACTGGTCATAATTTCCTTAGCTCTACTAGCAGTACCAAATTGTATTGTCTACTCTTGGAACCTCTTGGGGTCTTCTCCCTCTTACGTGGTTCCTTTTGTTTTTGATCTCTTCTCTACTTGGTCAATGCTACACCGTCTCTAGTTAATGGACCTACTTTGCCATCGATCTTCAAAATCTTAGGAACTCTATCCTTTAGATAGTTGTGGAAGTCCTAAGGATATAGGAAGGTAACTCCCACCATCTGGATGTAAGTATTGATTTACAATTTGCCCAATAAAACCTAATAAACCCTTCATGCAAGGTATATGCCAACTCAAAATAAAACCTTCTTGCACTAACACAAATAACGTTAACATCCTTCTTTTGCCTTTGTATCAAGCGCTCGCAGGGTAGAAAGCGAAAGATAGTTGAACTTTTCCTAATACTGTCTACCATGTGGTCGTACAGATGAGGTCTTCAAAACTATACTTCTAATGTCGTTATTAATGGTGACCAAAAAACTTTCTCCTTAATCCATACGCCAAAAACTTGGTAAAGGTCTCTTGCCCAAAAGTCCTAACTCCTGAATAAATTCAACCTTATGCATGGGACATCTCATAAATAAAATCCCAACAAGGAACCCTCTTGTAAATTCAGTCTTCTTCGAATTGTTCGTCTAGAATAAAGGTGTCAAACTTCCCTAAGCGGTCATTGTTATACAAAGTAAAAATCCTAAATGGTAAATTTATAAAGTAATTAGAGAAAGCAACATAAAAAAGCGCCAATCGACACCCCATAAAATTTAACAATAGATTGATCAGGCCTAATACAAACTCATGAGATTCAAATAATTTAATATCATTCCAATCATGACTGAAATAAAACTAAATTGCATAAAAACAAATAAGTGAAATATAATAAAGGTGAATCACTTACTCTGATACCAATCTAGCTAGCAATAATAGAATCATTACATACTACAATTGTCTCAACATAATCTAACTACTGAAATGATCTACAATATACATATGACTCAAGTGGATACAAATAATAATAAAGATATTGAGCACTAGGATCGACACATACATCTTAACTTAGCAGAATCTAGTGGAGATGCCAATAAGAGATCAGGACAAAGGCGACACAGCTGCCTATGTCTTAAAAAGTAAAGTCAACATTGATGTTAACAACAAGTCTACAAAGTATATGAATTTAACGAAGTTTGGAGCTACAATTTAAGGACTCATTTTCCTCTCGTATATCAATTTCTTTTAAGTTATCCCAACCACAAAATCCTTAGGTATCATAGGTGTCTAATCCTAAAACCCATCTGTACCCCGTGATTTTATCTTATTCATCTTAATTGTGTAAAAGTAAAGTTCCAATTATAACCATGTTGTATATATCAAATATCTATTATGTCCTGGAATATGATCTCTATCATCCACATATTATAAGTTTGTTTAGGTAAATAATTCTATTATTTAGGATTTATACATTTTTAATATATTAACATAACAAGGAATACATAAAATTTCTAACTCTAAATCCACATAAGTATGGTCCATACCACGTACATCAAAATGGGCTATTCGCTAGCCACCACATAACGAACTCCTATCCTACCGCCTTCGGGTATTGCCCGTGCATAGTAGGTTTAGTTATAACTCATCCCACACCTATAACAATGACATCATATGCTAGGGATAATCATTATTCCATCACCCTAGTCATATAGTCCCATACCCAAAACTATATGAAAGGATCAACCCAGGTAAATCTCCTCAAGATATAGTGGGAATTTTTACATGTAGTGTTTGGGAAAAAATAAATAAGGTACTACCTATATGTTGCGTCAGGTTAGCCAAATAATCGTTATTAATCTTCATCATTCGCTCCCCATAAGGATATACCATCTAGTATATTCCCCACAAGTACTCGCACTTGTTATGTTGCGCATATACACAAGACAATCTATCCCCATCCTAGGAAAGTATAAGTCTTACAACATAGAAAAACTTACTTAACCATTCTCTAAGTATTTACGTGTATATGATTAAAGGTCTTAGATTAGTAGCTTAGAATCTTTAAGTCTCCTAGTTCCATTCAAAAATCCCCTTTTTGCTTAGTATGAAATAAATCTCTCAATTTTGCCCGGTGTTGCGCACGAAACTAAAACCTAGTTATTCGCATGACCCATGCACATGGATCGCAATTGTGGACATTCACATAGCTAAACTACAAAACTTTCTAAAAATTCATCTTTTTTCCATCATACAGCCCCTGTTATGACCCTTGTGTCCAAACCACCATCAACGATGTTCCTAAGGATTTCAGCACCTCTCACACACACTAAATTATCATACAAACTTTCCCAATCGAAATTATATGTTATTCATTATTAGTTTAGTCAATTTATATAAAATTTGGAGTTATATATCAGATCTAAAGACAGAGAACCCTGGAACTTCATTTCATCCAAAATCCTAAATTTCACTCAATTCATGAATTAACAAAAGGGCTTTACCTCAATTCTGCACATATTACATAATCCTAATATCAACTTATCCATGTAATCCAAAATAGTGTATAATTGTACCAATTTAAATTCATGTATATAAATTTAATTTTTCTAATTAGGATGAATCTCAAATTTATTATTTACCCATCTAAATCAATCATTTCTATGTTTAGATTTAGAATCCAATATATAACTATATTATAACACCAAAAATAATTAAATTAATATACTAAGTAAACTTTCCTTGATTTGAGAGATGAAATCCTAATCCAAATGCTCCAATTCTTTTTTTTTTCGAAGTCCAATTTCTCCAAATTTCTTCCTCTCCATGTAGCCTCTTATCTCTAGACTTTCTCTAATCTTAGGAATTTCTCTCTAAAGTGCTAAGAATGAATTATACTAACCGAAATCCCATTTTCATCTTGTTAACCCTGAAATTAGGGTTGGGCCCCTTGTTGACCTTAACCCATTAAGTCCAAAACCATAACCAATTAGTCTAAAACGTAGTCCTTGCTATATAGTAACCCTTACAACTTAAAACTCATTATTTTAAGTTCTGATCCAACATTATAAATGTCCCAAACATCAACTCAAAGTATCAAATCAACTTCTTAATATTTTAATTTGTACGAGTCCCAAAATCATTATTAAATTATTACGTAAATAATTATTAATTCATTACCGTGTATTAAGTCATATTTCAATTTCGAATAAAATACACATAACCCATCATATATGAAAATATAAATAGTGACATCACATTTCACTGCAGGCATGTATACTTATAAATAACAAACTTTACTTTTTAATGAATGCATTTAAATTATAGGGTATTACATACCCCATGTTTCTAATTTAAAATATTAATTAACATTATTTAGAAATCACTTGAACCAATCGAGAATAGAACCTAACCACCAAACCATTAAAAACCCCAACAATGTAAATGCCTACGAGCATATTGATTCGGGTCTGTGACATTGGAATCTCACTTGGTTTTCTGCTCTGCTTTAGTTGTATAATTTAACCCATAATTTTTCTCAAAATAATTTTGATCAACCTATGTCATTTCCTTATGTGTTGATTATTATTAAGGGATTGTAAACAACATTCTTAAACATCCAAATCATGAATTTATTAATTCCACTAAGATTAACAACACCATTACACATAAGGCAAACTTAAATTCTAAGGAATGAAGTTTAAAATGGATTACAATCGTTTAACATGAATTCCACCTATTAACATGATTTCCAAAATATCCAACTAAGCCAATTCATAACCTACCTTCAATTTTCACATTTAGAGTTATGATATTATAGACACAAATTCACATATTAATAGAATCTATCGTGAATCATAATTTCACTAAATCCTTAATTAACATGTCAAAATTCTCATCATTTATATATAATTTTTCAAAAATTAAATAGGACAAAGTTTAGGTGGTATTCCAATCGTATAACACACATATATAAAGGTTCCAATTACACTATTTGGCACTATTTAGTTAATTTAGTCCAACTACCATGAGTTACACAATTTGACTAAATTAATTATTTTACTAGTCTTAGTTAAACATGAATTCTAATTTTTTTCACATGGATTCAAGGGGAAAAGTTGGACATAATTCGTGCCTTAAAACAAAATGGTTGATTTTTGAAGAACATAATCCCTATCTTGTTAATCCCAATTTTTTTCTTTGTTTGCCTATAGTTCCTCGGCTTCCAATCTAGCTTTCATTGTCTCTTCACCTCTTAAATTTATCTCCCACTCTTGTCTCTCCTCAATTTAGGTTTAAGGTTAGATTAAGATGATGATAAAAGGCAAATGTTAGGCTATGTTTTTTATTTAAATAATCAATTTTTGTTATTTAGCTTAATCATATTTTTACATGGGCTTATGGACCTCCAAACACATCTGAAACACGTCTATGTATTCCCCAATATCTCACCTAACCCATGGGTGCATCCTTTTACTAAATTAATCTCATTTGGGCTCCCAAACATACACTAATATCTAATCTAAAAAACAAAATCATCTCAAGTCTAATTAAATAAAAGTTAGCGCAAATTGTTGTTAAATAATTTATTAAAACTTAAGTTACACATTATTAATCTATTAAACCCTTTGGCACCCAAAACTTATTAATTCAAATAATTAACTAACACACACATATACACATGCAAAAGCTAACATAATTTTAATTATTTATTTTTTCAATTAAATTTACATGGCAATTTTACTTTTCGATCAAATTTATTTATTTTATTTTTTTAAATTAAATTATATATTTAAATTCACAAGGTATTACATTTTTCGTGTATGAATCCCATCGTGTGTCATTTGTTGGTATGATATCATTAGCAATGTTTGTTATCTCGTTATAGCACCCATCGTCCATGTAAACATACACGAGCATGTGCTTTTGATAGGCACTAGTGAATGACCTTGCAACATTGTCATTATGGTCATCATCTTTAGTCCTACTATTTCATTATCCTCATAGACCTCAATGTCAGGTTTATAATTTAAAATACCAAAATACAATCTATCATTGTGTTCTCACTCATTCATAACTCATTTAAACCTACGTTGTGACACTCTTTAATGTCTAATGCCCTTTTAGTGAAGTTTCGCATCATGTCAGTAACATAATTAACACCCCTTGATTGATAGATCATTACAAGCATAGTGGGTTGGATTTGTTATGTCTAAGTTAGTTGTGTGGCAACTTCTTCAGATTGGCTATAAAAATGTTTCATTAGTTGGATACTCTTCAAGGTCGAGTGCACTTTTAGCAATAACTTGGAGATACAAATCAGTGAAAAAAATCCAATGTCAGCACACTTCACCAAAAGGACAAATTATCACACTTTTTCGGCCACCACTTATCACAATCCTTAACTATGACAAAAAATATGCGTGCCTTGTCACTGTCCTTGATCGTGACAATCTTTGTCATGATCAAGGACCTTAACAATTTTTAGGAAGACAACCATTGAAACCCTGTTTTGGGCCAAAACATTTCACTTTCCCGCCTCACTCTAATCAACCAGGATCTCTTTCTCTCTCTCTCTCCTAGGTTAAAATTCCCCATTTTCATTCACTCAAAAGGTATGATATATATATATATATATATATATATGTGTGTGTGTGTGTGTGTGTGTGTGTGTGTGTGTGTGTGTGCTTGGTTCTTGAATACATATGTTGCAAGGTAGTTGTATATACATGTATTTTCTTCTTATTCTTTGAAATCATGTTGTGAAAAAACTAGGTTTGAATATTTTCATTGAAATGTTAATATTTGAAGTTATATATTTATTTAAGCTTCATTATAATGTGTTTGCTCGTTGTAAATTAGTTGTATACATGTATGGATTTGATATTGTTAGAAATCATTTGCGCAAATATTGTGTTTGAAGATTCAAATCATTTTTCATTACAATATAAATATTTGATTTTGATATTTGTTTGAGCTTCATTATAATGAATTTGTTTGTTGTAAATGTAATAATTTTGGTTAAAAAAAATTAAATTTGTCGGTTTATTTAAAAGTATAAAATGTGGGTTTATTTGAGGGATATTGACAAATAAGTCTTATTTAAATAAGACATTTATTAGTTGGTCCTATCAAAACAGGACTAATTGGTAAAAAAAACTCTTCATTATAAAGCATCTCATGTGTAGGTTATAAAGTATGATTTGGGTGAAAATGACAAAGAACACAATGAACGTTCTTCGTTAATTTTTTATGTTCTTCAGATGTATATAGGTTATAAAAATTGGCTTCCATTAGGTTATAAAGTACAATTCAAATCAATTTTGTATGTGTACGCAGCTTAGTGTTTCAACATGATAGTCTTTCAATCTTATTATTTTAACATCATAGCTTGTTAATTGTTTCAACATGATAGTTTGTTAACATATTTCAACATTAAGTTATTAGTTAGGGTTTTAATTAGTTGTACTTGTGTATGAGTCAATTAGGTTGTTAATTAGTCCAATGGGGTTTATAACTATTCTCACTCCATTTGTTTAAACATAATAGGTAATGATCCCTATAAGTTGTTAGGGGATATCCATTATACAAAGAGTGGATGGGTAAGACAAACATACTCAGGGATGTGTATCATACAGGTGCTAATGAGTTTGTAAAATTCACAAAAAAATATCTTAATGATGAAGAGTTGTCTTATCTTTGGACACGTTGTAGATATCGTAAATTGTTTGAGGGGAAAAAAAGTGAATTACATTTCCCTAAATGGGGTATGCAAGACGATTATCGGGTGTGGATTTTTACGGGATGTAAAAGAATAGACACTATCTAATTCTTTAATCACAGATACAAATAAAATATGTAAATAAAAAGAGAACATAAGATCTTAAAGTGGTCTGGCTATGTATTAAAGCCTACATCCACTGTTATGGTATTAGTCATTGCAATAGCTTGCTGGCTTGAGTTCTTGAATTTGATGGCAGAGGTACAATGTATTTATAGTGACCCAGAGGCCAAGGGTTGGAATGTAAAAGGATGGAATTCATTTATATATTAGGCATTTACATCCTTACATACTGTATGTGATGATTAGTTGTAAAAACTATGAGTAATATGACCCTATATATGTTGACCCTTTACTGATCTTGTTGGTCAGCCTTCTCAATACTTTCTCGGCATTCCTTCTGTTGGCTGGCATTCCTTGTTGGGCTATTATTAGCTGACTGGGTTAAAGCCACGTAGGAGAACAAATGATTATTTCTGATTGGTCCACGTAGATGGATAATTTTTGGTATCAACAGCCAATGTTTTATGCTTGATGCTTGCATGAAAGTATAAAGCATTTGCTCTAGGGTATAGCTGGGGTTATTTTCATAATACTTAGTTGGCAGCCAACTTACCACACTTGTAAAATTTAACTAGTACTGTTTGAAGATGGAATTTTTGTAAATAATTTGAAATTTGATGAACCGCCCAAGGGTAAATGAGTATTTTTCATCATCTAATTTGTGAAGTCGTCGGAACATCAATCGTTGATATGTTTAATCATTACGTTCCCTATTTTTGAGGCAACCTATAAAAGGTGGTGAACTTTATTGGTTTTGCTTTACCCCTAAACTTTCGAACTGTAGGAGCTATCTTTGAACTCTTGAGTGCCTGTTTGACATTGTTCTTCATTTCTTTTGATAGTTCTTGCTGAATCCTTAAGTATCTGTAATAATTCTTCCCTTTTACTTCTTTTTTTGTTCTTCAATTATGGTTTACATCGTTCATATAAATTCTCTAGACGAATTTAGGAGGGAATGGAATATACCAAATTAGTTAGATTTAGAGTTTCCTAGTCTTCCTGTCGATGTCTTCTCTTTATCTGAGGGTCACTAAATTCCCTCCTTATTCATAGCTAAATGCGGTTTTACTTTTCCCCTAAATCATTTTTGCTTAGAGTTATGCCAATATTTTGATGGTGTAGTTGCTAGAGTAGCCCCCAATACTAGGAGGGTAGTTAATATAATCCATAGGCTTAACTAATTCCATGGGACCCATATCAGAATCTCGGCATATTATTTAAAGACTCGGTTTACCAAAAGAGCCCTAGTTGTAAATTTTCCTAACTCCAATAAAGATTACTTTGATCATGGGGTTATTGTAAAGAACTGGCAATACATTCCTCTTTAAGGGGGTGAAGTATACGATGGACCTAGATGCCCTTAAGAGGGCCATGGGATAGATTATAATAAACATATTTTGTGTATTCATGCTAATGAAATACTTGTTGATATTGCCCATTAACATTTGATGTTTATTTACTTACAGTTGATTAATAAGAAGAAGAGTCCCAAAGAAAGTGACATCAATCTTGACGAGCTCAAGTTTTTGTGGGGCATCCATCAAAAGATAGGCGAGGATCATATTAGGTCGACTTCATACTTACTGAAGTATAAAAGTTTTGTAACTCCTTTTGTTGCTTGACCAATAACTGCCACCCCTTCTAACATCATAGACTTGGAGAGAGATCCAATCTCTACCTCCTTTGCCACTACATCTGGTGGTAGTGAACTTGCTGTTAGTACTTCCTCGTCTTTTGATTCAGACATTCCCTTTTCATGAGTATGGGTAAAAGGAAGTTTCCCAATCTCTTGGAGGATTATTCTGTTGCTGGCACCAATAAGCTTATTGATATTGGTGACTCAACGAAGAAGACTGATGTTCCTAAGAAGCCCCCAAGCAAAAAGGGTGATGCATATCTTTTGAAATGACTGAGGAGAGGTCCTGCTAACAATCAGGTTGAGAAAGTTATTGATGTCTACCAACAGGGCTTGGTTGGTATTGCTTCGTCTGTTGCTGGTTCATCTGTAGCCTTAAATCCTAGTTTGGTTAGAAATTTAATTAAGTCTGGCACCCTCCCAAACCATAGAGTTGTTGCTGCCTCTTTCCCTGATTAAAACTATCGAAAAGGGCTATTGAGAGCTTAGCTTTTGTAAGTTTTTAACTTCAAAGTTGATCGGATGTTATTAATGTCTTTTTCGACTTGCCTTTTTCTTATAGTTCTTAGTTGACTACAACTAAATGCTAAAGAAGGATGATCTTCCTCATTGTTCTTCTGATGATGTAGAGGAGGCCTTTGCAGTACTTAGAAAATCTTTTCTTGATTCCCTAAAAGACTTGGAGACAAATAAAAAGACTTAGGAAGAGAAGATCAAGACTGCTGAAGAATCTCGGCAGAAGGCTGACTCCACTGCTGCTCAAGCTGAGCGTAAGACAAGGGCTGCTGAAGGACAAGTGGACAAACTATCAAAAGACCTTTATTCTAAAGGGCCAAGAAAAAGAAGGCTAGGGAGGAATCCTTCAATAAGGGTTGGGACAAAGCCATTTTCGCCACCTCTGCCCAAATTGAATGTGCAAATAAGAAATTCTTTAAGGAAGTTTAGTTGACAACATTGAAGGAAGTTAACACTGCTGAGGATTTGGAACTTTATCTGAAGTATGGCCCTAGCTCTCCCCATAATCTTGACGATGAAGTTGAGGATGATGTTGGTTCTGGGGTACCATCTTTGGTGGTTGAGTCTTATATCCCTTCTACCGACCAAGACCATAATGTAATTAATTCAGCTATCGCTTGTGACACCCCGCCTAATTAAAGACCGGGCGATCACTCCTTTATTAAATTAAAATCAAGGTGAACAGTTGGTTCATTCTTAGCATCACTGTCGTTAAAATACTTTTCCAATTTAAACACCCTAAATAATTGAGCTAAGTGTTAAAACCAATTAATACCTTATTCTCATTTTATTAAATCCGGTTATAAAACCTTAAACCATTAACATCTAAAGAGTCACACAATAAGTAGAAAAATAAAATGGACATTTAAGAGTTTACCCAACAATAATAAATCCCAACATTAAAATACTAAGGAAAAATCCTGACAGTAACAATTCCGAAATAAAGGTACTGAAAGTAAAAATTACAATCTCTGACAATACAAACTAATTAATAGAAAGAGGGCGACACATGCCCCTGCTGGATAAAACTGAACCAGGAGTAGAATCAAATGGATGAAGTCGTCTAAACAACAGGCCTGTAACTCCCACCTAAGCTGCAGCTCGTTCCTGCCAAAGGACCCTATCCAAGACGCCCCTGTGGCTGGGCACCTGTAATATATACATATATATATATACAAGAGAGAAAGAGAAATGGAAACGGGTCAGAGCGCGATAGTGTGTATGATATAAAAATTCGTTTAGCAAGTATTTAAATTGATTACATTGAGAAATTCTCACCTCTCTTCTAATGTGCACTCCTATCGCACTAACCTTTTTAATGGTTTATCTCGTCATAGACCACACTATCTTTCCCCAATGATTTTACTTATCTTAGGTTATTCGCAGGATTTACAACTGAACAATACAAGTATTTAAAACGTATGATTTCAATTTGTAACCAAAGTTCTCCTTTTAACTTTATTAATCAATAAAGTTTTCCAGTGTCATATTATAATTTCTCAAAACAAGTTTTTATAATTTGAGTCATCAACCATGTCCTACATATCAAATCACAGTAGGCAGTTCCAGATTTCAGAATTTCATATATATATATTAACTACTCGTATAATATATATATCATAAAAGCACCCCACATAAAAACTATGGTGCGGGCATACTCTGCTATCCAATCCCCGTATCAATCACACTAAAGGGAATACAAGTTCGGAATCACTCTCGAACTGTACAAATACATACACAAACAATATTGAGGCGAAGCATAGTATCCAAGTCCAAGAGGTCAGTACATACCCTCACGTCTCTTAGGACCGTGACTACCGATTCGATAGTCTGTACCTAGGATTCCTATCTTCTAGGGTACGAGTCAATATCCCCCATAAGGCACACGAGATAAGATCGTCCCAACGCGGTAACCTCAGGGATAGAAAGTAGCGCGGGCATGATTTTCACAAGTATATAATATATGCATACACAATCATATAAATATACCACTTTTATTATATCAATTTAGGTTTATCTCATAACCCATATTCACAACATTTATCCTTATTTTCCCATTATTAGTTATCACGTATAATGGTTTGTTTCTCACTTTAATTCGAAGGGTTTCTCCAACTTACTATGTAGCCCTCATGGACTTTATCCTTCCAAAGGTACAATTCAGTAGGTATTCATTTATGTTCCAACGTAACCCTCTTACGTGTCTCTCCCCTTTAACATATACTTACATTGTCCCTTATGTAAGATATCCCAGAAATATAGATTTCGCCTTACATTAAAGGTCTCTTATTCATTAATGAATCTTACTGGTCATCATTATCTCCCAAATTATCTTAACAAGGATGTCTAAGGAGTTTTCTTCATTTCGAATCAATTCAACAATTTTAAAAGGGGAAACTTAAGTCTGCCAGGAGGGGTCGATCGATCGAGGTTAGAGGCTCGATCGATCGAACCTTCGATTGATCGAAGCTCAAGGCTCGATCGGTCGATCAAGCAGGAATTGCGAATCCTGCAGTTTTGCAGTTACGGGTTTCATCCTCTAACCTCAACCAATTCCATATTTTTCATTCCCAATCGTCCCAGAATTTATACTACTAACATTATATCCTCATATTCTGTATTTTTTACTTAAAGCATGTAAGTTTCCGTCACTAAACATGGATTAACAACCCAAAATTCTATAAATATCAAGAACCTTAGGAATCTCTGAAACATGGTTCTAACACATCATTTCCAGAATTTCCTTCTTATAAACATCATAATTTCGTGGTTTAATCCTCTACATGGAAAAAGGGTTTCAAGAATATCATTTAAATCATCCCTACATGCAATTTCCTATCTCAAATGGGGTTTTTCTTCCATACAACTCATCCTCATCATTCATAAACTAATATGAGTGATGCATCAACGAAAATAAGCAAGATAAACACTTTCCTGGGCTTTTCGACGTTCTGCTTTGGTGCCGAATTTGGTGTGGTTGCGTTCCCTGTCTCGCGATCTACGCGTTGGTGGTGGAGGCGGTGCAAACGGATGGATTTCGGGCCTTGGATTGCTTTGGAAGCTCTCTCCTTCCCTCTCCTATGGCCGTCACTTGTCTTTGGTTGTTCTAACCCTAGGCGACAACCTTAGACATCTGATATAACCCTTGCAATTTCGTGGGTTTAATTACCCAAAAATGTAAAATGACCAAAATGCCCTCCCGGGGTACTAATTAGGCCTAAAAACGCCCCGAGACCCAAACTAAACCTCCGGGTACACTTTTCTGACTATCTCGACCCTTCCGGACGTGTTGGCGCACTCAAAACGACCATACGAACAACCTATAAAATATTCACTTTTATTAATCAACATTTAGTCACGACACAGGCGCGTCCCGACTTAAATTTCCATAATTGTCATTTTATTCACACGTGACAATATTATAAAAATAAATCTCATATATTACTATACTCATCCACTAACACTCAACAAATAACAAATTTCCAATAATTACTACTCTCGTCACGCTAGTAAATATTTAAAACAACATTCCGGATTAAAATTAAATTAATTTATCTCAATTAAATTTAATAAATCCCATAATTTAAAAGCTATAAAAATACGGGGTATTACATACTTCCCCGCTAATAACGGAATTTCGTCCCGAAATTCGGAAAATAAGGCCTATCAGGTAGCACAATTCTGGATATCCTTTTCCTTACACAAACTAACTACACATTACGGCGCTCAATCACTATAGCCCTTTCTTCACAGCAACATTGTTTTACATTCTCATTGGAGACACTTCACATTGTGCTCCCAACCGACAACATTCGCATAGGTCACACCTATACGTTATAATTTCCTTATCTCACTATCATTAGGAGGCCGCACCTCACTACATGACAATTACTCGGATTTATTCATATACGAAACTCCCATTCTGAGAAAATTATACGAACATTTGATCACTCCTGCTCGCCTAAAATAGTCGCGGAATTTTACCACAGTTATCGGATGTTCTCTCGACCGATCCAAAAATTCTGATTATTTACTCACCTCTAAGCATACGGAAGGAGAATAGTCGAGGTTCTTCCATAACAAAACCTTAATAAGCACCTTGTACGCGACAAACGGGTACGAGTGCTTCTACCGAGCATTCCTGAAATCATCGTACCAATATTCCAAAATCTCCTTCACGTGTCTCCAAAAATCTTTAATTACCGTGCGCCCATTCCCTGGCTACGGGTGATACATCCTACTCAAAACGAAACCTTATCTCCGCTGGTTTCTGAAATCCCATACCAAAGGTGGGATTCACCAATCTCATCCTGATTTAGAAATTTATACTACGCCGGATCATGCACTGGCGTGATCCTTCCTTTCAAAGGAAGTCTGGGGCATACTAGTTAATATTGTAAGTCAGCTTAAAGAAGTATCAATCACCTCCTTCTCGACGAGTTTATTCACATATTCGGGATGAACCTTTGATCTTTTTTTGAGGATGGCAACCCATCCAAGAACTGTACCGACTTTACCGACCTCTTCCAAATTCAGGAATTGTAGCTAAACACAAAATTCTTTGGTTGATTCTCCTCTTTCAACCCAACCTTACCAGTGGGCGGTGTATGTAGAGACTACTCACTACGTCCCGCTAAACATCGATTCTTCCTTGAAATGTCTCACATTAAGTGACACGTAATACTCCCCTTCCTTCCTTGTAGTATGCCGAAAGTTCCACCCATGCTCTTTTCTCCACGAAGCGCACTTCTGGAACTCTTATACCATACCAACATCATCACCCTTTGTATGTGCAAGTCGCTCTCATACTTGCCTACTAACAACTCCATTCCAAGTGTTCTTCATAATCATTAAATTCTTCCATTCAAGGAATACTCTTCTTAAATGACTTCCCATAGTCTTCCAATTCAAATTTGGGTGTGCTATTCTAATTACACACCTATGTATGGATTATCGCCCCTCATATGACGTTTAATCCACTCTATCACTTCCACTTCGTTTCACTAGTCCCACAAACATATATGATACACCTCCATGACCACGTCCCTTCGACTCAGACGATTTTAACTGTAATCAACCGAGATGTCCACATTCTTGCAACACCCCGACCGTCCTAGAAGAGCGAACGACGTGCGACTCATCCGTAGAACGAACTAAATTCAACAAAATAGAAAGAATAGGGCATTCAAATTCCATGACGATAAAAGAGGAATAATAATTCTCAACCCTCTTCAGATAAGTATAACAATTTTCCCAAATAGGTACAACAACCAAAATAAATCAGTAACTCTTTTGTATAATAAAGTTCTTTCCAAATAATCCATGCTAAAAATCATTCTAACTCTTTACTCGCCTCGTGATTTGAACGCGGTTACGACATTTGGGTACTCTCAATCACCCTAGAAATCAAAATCCTTAAATTCTCCTTATCATCGTTTCACCCCTCAACTCATGGGGTAACTTTCAATGCTTTCTTACCACAAGATCCGGCTTCCAATAGCTTTAAGACAAAATTCAACTTCCAACTTACATACATAATTACTTGATCCCATTTCGACCAGGGTACCGAACTCATGGAATAGTGACCAAACGTCTCCCTGTTTCCAACCTTACGCTAAGTTTCATGCGTGGGATGTCTCGCAAAGCGAAATCCAAACAAGTAACTCCCCCGATACACTACTACCTAGAATTGTCGGTTATCGTAATCCGTTAGGTCCTCCGTTCATAGTATATACCCCTTTATTCCGTCCCTTGACATAAAAGTTACAATTTCTTCCGTAATTATGCTTAACAAAGAACGTTTCACTAATTGCACTATTGTTCAGTATAGGTTAGTGGTAATATCATTCCATAAACCTCGAATACATACAATCGGAATTCTCAAAATTCCTTTCCCTAATAATAGGGGTTTAAATATTAACTCCCACGTCTCTAAAGGATAAATATAACAATGCACTCTTCCTATCACTAAGTCCGAAGTGCTAAACCTAATACTGAGTCAAACCTTTTCACTCAACGGTAAATCCCGATACATACGGAATTATACTGACAAAGTCTATACATACTTTGGCATCGAATATCTCGAGCCCACTATCTCCTCCGAAGTCTCTAGGATAGTTAATATAAGTGCGAGTCCAACCTTCTCACAGGTAAAGCCTCGCCAAAACAAACATAAAACATGTTGCACTAATGCAACTATTCCGATAGCCCTACAACAAATGCCCACTATCATACTACCCATTTCTATAACTTTTTAACAAAGATAATATCATACTCGTGTATCGCATCACTACAACGAGTAACCTCAATAAAGTATAAAACGCTGTTAATATACTCATTCATCCTCCGTGGATAGCACTAAAGAAAAATCCCACTACACTAGGGAAAAAATATTTACATTTTAATAACGTTTAAAATGATATGCATTAAGCTCGTCTCACATGCTAATCTAGCAAGGAACAAAATATGGTGACTCGCTCGTGTAACATAAACACGTCGCATCCTCTAAGGATACAACGTATACTTCCACCTTGCCAATCGTCTTGACTGCGCAAGTGGTTTCTGGACGTAATACGTCTACTCAAACCAAACAAAATTACTTTAATCGTTGCCTTTTACTAGGCACCGTATTCTTGTCCTTTTTCTCACTTTGGAACATATTATCGATAGCGATCTCAGTCCGCACAAAATACCTCAACACATAATCCACTTACCACCTGTCCTACTAACCAGGTTAGGATTGTCCTTCTCTCGGAATTTAGTAAACTCGATTCCTGTTAACCATCCCGGTTGTTCCCTTAGCTTTTTAGGTCATAAAGATCCTGTTACTATCTATAATAGTACTTACTGAACTTACCATCACTTGGTAAGAATTTAATTATCCGAATCATTTAAATGGATCCCCTGATGTGTATCCACATCCCTTTGTGGTGCTATACCACCACCGTTCAATTCAGTCTTATTCTCGACTAAATTCTTCGATTCCTTTAACTTCCCCCACAAAGAAGTGTTATCATCTATATTGACAAAATATGACATTGTCAACCTCTGAATCGGTCGTCCATCAGAATTTCCTCCTCGAGTATTATCAACTATTATTACGAGTTGGTCTCCCACTTGGAGTTGTTTCCTCCACTAGTATCTACCTCTTTCGATACAAAATTTGCTAACGATTAGGATTTATATCCACAATTGGACTTCTGTCATGCCCTCCTGCGATGAGTTCAGAACCACGTTTTCTTCTCATCCTGAACAGTTGAGGAAGGAACATACGGTCAACACTGTACCTAAGGTTCTCCTATAGGCATAGCATTCCATTTCTAAAATTGGTGGTTGACTCCAACCATTATAATTTCGTATGAAAAGACAAGAAAATTTTCTCTAAATTTTCACTTTCAGTTTGCCACACTCCGTCCTATTTTTAAGCCTTTGGACACTTTACCTCCTTTGGTAAACACATACAATTTTCGTGTTTCTAAAATTTCCCATTGACAGTCACACGTTCTTGTAATACTTTGGGTAAGTTTACCCTCGCACCTCATTTGACTATAACAGCATTTGGAAGTCACTGCTGCGCCTTAGTCGCCTTTCTAGTCTTGGCTTCTCGTCCCATAATGGAGGTGACCTCAACTACGGTCATCATCCTCGGATATATTTTATAATCTCAACTGAGCCCTGCCTCCTGATGTCCACTTAACAGTCCTCTTCTGACATCCGTCATCGCTCGGCACACGCACACATCCGAACGAAATTAGAATTCACTAATGTACACACATATAGCAGGAGAACGAAATCTCGTCAAAGAAAGCGAAAATCCTAAACATAGGGCTCTATATCAAAAAAAGCAACGCTGAAAGCATAATAAGCCGTACAGATCCTAAGGACTCTAGAACCTGATGCTCTGATACCACCTGTGACACCCCGCCTAATTAAATACCGGGCGATCACTCCTTTATTAAATTAAAATCAAGGTGAACAGTTGGTTCATTCTTAGCATCACTATCGTTAAAATACTTTTCCAATTTAAACACCCTAAATAATTAAGCTAAGTGTCAAAACCATTTAATACCTTATTCTCATTTTATTAAATCCGGTTATAAAACCTTAAACCATTAACATCTAAAGAGTCACACAATAAGTAGAAGAATAAAATGGACATTTAAGAGTTTACCCAACAATAATAAATCCCAACATTAAAATACTAAGGAAAACATCCTGACAGTAACAATTCCAAAATAAAGGTACTGAAAGTAAAAATTACAATCTCTGGTAATACCAACTAATTAATAGAAAGAGGGCGACAAATGCCCCGGCTGGATAAAACTCAACCAGGAGTAGAATCAAATGGATGAAGTCATCTAAACAACAGGCCTACAACTCCCACCTAAGCTGCAGCTCGTTCCTGCCAAAGGACCCTATGCAAGACGCCCCTGTGGCTGGGCACCTGTAATATATACATATATATATATACATATATATATATATATATATATATATATATATATATATATATATATATATATATATATATACAAGAGAGAAAGAGAAATGGAAACGGGTCAGAGCCCGATAGTGTATATGATTTAAAAATTCATTTAGCAAGTATTTAAATTGATTACAGGCCAATGCAACAACATATTAGTGCGACACTCTCTTGAGAAATTCTCACCTCTCTTCTAATGTGCACTCCTATCGCACTAACCTTTTTAATGGTTTATCTCGTCATATACCATACTATCTTTCCCCAATGATTTAACTTATCTTAGGTTATTCGCAGGATTTACAACTGAACAACACAAGTATTTAAAACGTAAGATTTCAATTTGTAACCAAAGTTCTCTTTTTAACTTTATTAATCAATAAAGTTTTCCAGTGTCATATTATACTTTCTCAAAACAAGTATTTATAATTTGAGTCATCAACCATGTCCTACATATCAAATCACAGTAGGCAGTTCCAGATTTCAGAATTTCATATATATATTAACTACTCGTATAATATATATATCATAACAGCACCCCACATAAAAACTATGGTGCGGGCATACTCTGCTATCCAATCCCCGTATCAATCACACTAAAGGGAATACAAGTTCGGAATCACTCTCGAACTGTACAAATACATACACAAACAATATTGAGGCGAAGCATAGTATCCAAGTCCAAGAGGTCAGTACATACCCTCACGTCTCTTAGGACCGTGACTACCGATTCGATAGTCTGTACCTAGGATTCCTATCTTCTAGGGTACGAGTCAATATCCCCCATAAGGCACACGAGATAAGATCGTCCCAGCGCGGTAACCTCAGGGATATCAAGTAGCGCGGGCATGATTTTCACAAGTATATAATATATGCATACACAATCATATAAATATACCACTTTTATTATATCAATTTAGGTTTATCTCATAACCCATATTCACAACATTTATCCTTATTTTCCCATTATTAGTTATCACGTATAATGGTTTGTTTCTCACTTTAATTCGAAGGGTTTCTCCAACTTACTACGTAGCCCTCATGGACTCTATCCTTCCAAAGGTACAATTCAGTAGGTATTCATTTATGTTCCAACGTAACCCTCTTACGTGTCTCTCCCCTTTAACATATACTTACATTGTCCCTTAGGTAAGATATCCCAAAAATATAGATTTCGCCTTACATTAAAGGTCTCTTATTCATTAATGAATCTTACTGGTCATCATTATCTCCCAAATTATCTTAACAAGGATGTCTAAGGAGTTTTCTTCATTTCAAATCAATTCAACAATTTTAAAAGGATAAACTTAAGTCTGCCAGGAGGGCTCGATCGATCGAACCTTCGATCGATCGAAGCTCAAGGCTCGATCGATCGATCAAGCAGGTATTGCGAATCCTGCAGTTTTGCAGTTACGAGTTTCATCCTCTAACCTCAACCAATTCCATATTTTTCATTCCCAATCATCCCAGAATTTATACTACTAACATTACATCCTCATATTATGTATTTTCTATGTAAAGCATGTAAGTTTCCGTCACTAAACATGGATTAACAACCCAAAATTCATGTAAATATCAAGAACCCTAGGAATCTCTTAAACATGGTTCTAACACATCTTTTACAGAATTTCCTTCTTATAAAACATCATAATTTCGTGGTTTAATCATCTACATGGAAAAAGGGTTTCCAGAATATCATTTAAATCATCCCTACATGTAATTTCCTATCTCAAATGGGGTTTTTCTTCCATACAACTCATCCTAATCATTCCTAAACTAATATGAGTGATGCATCAATGAAAATAAGCAAGATAAACACTCGCCTAGGATTTTTGACATTCTGGTTTGGTGCCGAATTTGGTGTGGTTGCGTTCCCTGTCTCGCGATCTACGCGTTGGTGGTGGAGGCGGTGCAAACGGATGGATTTCGGGCCTTGGATTGCTTTGGAAGCTCTCTCCTTCCCTCTCCTATGGCCGTCACTTGTCTTTGGTTGTTCTAACCCTAGGAGACAACTTAGACATCTGATATAACCCTTGCAATTTCGTGGGTTTAATTACCCAAAAATGTAAAATGACCAAAATGCCCTCCCGGGGTACTAATTAGGCCTAAAAACGCCCCGAGACCCAAACTAAACCTCCGGGTACACTTTTCTAACTATCTCGACCCTTCCGGACGTGTTGGCGCACTCAAAACGACCATACGAACAACCTATAAAATATTCACTTTTATTAATCAACATTTAGTCCCGACACGACACAGGCGTGTCCCGACTTAAATTTCCATAATTGTCATTTTATTCACACATGACAATATTATAAAAATAAATCTCATATATTACTATACTCATCCAGTAACACTCAACAAATAATAAATTTCCAATAATTACTAACTCTCGTCACGCTAGTAAATATTTAAAACAACATTCCGGATTAAAATTAAATTAATTTATCTCAATTACATTTAATAAATGCCATAATTTAAAATCTATAAAAATACGGGGTATTACATCGCTCCTCTAGCTGAGTAAGATAAAACTCCTTTGGATCCAGCTGCCTTTTCTTCAAACCAAGGTATAAATCCTGATGTTGAAAAGGATAAGAAGAAGGTTTAGAGTTCTTCATCATTTGGTCTTTGTATTTTAAACCTTTCTTTTGTTTTCTTTTTGTTTATACTCTAATGTACTTGTACTTTTCCTTTATTTATTAATGAAAGAACCTTTTCTTCATACTGTTTGTTATCACTCGACTGTTGTTATATTTTCTTCTATTTGTTAATAAATTGTTACTTTATCTTTATAGTTCATGGACAAGATGGAACAAATTGCTTTCACTGATTCTGATTTACTTAAACGGTGCAACAACCTATTCAAATTTGGTCACTTGGATTTGACTAATGAAGAATTAACAGACTTGCTCAGCGCAGATGCTTCTAGTCAGCCCAAAGATGCATATACTTATCTCAAGTTTCTTCTTGATTGGGTTGTGGCCAATAATGTTACATACTATGAAATAATGAAAGAATTAGAGGTAGAATATAATGAGGACAAAGCTTTACTGCATACTGACTATGAGGCCAAATACCAAGAATTTAGTAAAGCCTGGGGGTTTGAGAAAAAAATGGAGAAATATGCTTATACTTTTAGGAAGAAGGAATTTTTGCTGAACTGTGAAGTTGATGAGGCTAGCGAATTTGCTAAACCCTTGGAGGAAGAGAATAATAAATTGAGAGATGAACCTGGGTCTTTAAAAGAAGAACTTGAAGCTTTATAAAATTCCAAACATGCACAATCTTCCAAATAGAGAGCTGGCTGACCAAATGTAGAAGAGGCCAAGATGAAAAAGACTTTGACTAATCAGGCTACCCAGCTGAAGGCTAAGAACATAGCTATTACTCATTTATCTTCAAAGATGGAAGTTAAAGACCAAGCCCTTGGCAATCAATTCTCCCAGTTGACGGCGAAGGATAAGGTTTTGAAGAGACTTTAGCATCAAGTTGAAAGATTAACCTTCTAATTTCACAAGCAACCCAGAGAAGTATGGATGGATGACTATGATGAAGATTTGAGCCATATAGATGATCACTTTGCTCAATCTAATCGCAAAGGTTATAAATGGGGTTGGACTAATTCCTTAATTATGATGAAGATTGATCAAGATAGCAAACTCTATCAAACTCTGGTATTGGCATGATCCTAGTTTCTTAAACTGCCAATATTTTTCGTTCAAGTTGGATGTAAGTAGGATTCCTGTTGAATCAATTCCCCAATGCTTGATATCAAAATACTTAGGGGATTATGAGTTACATAGTGATCTTGAAATAGTTCGGCCTCCTCTTCTAACCAATATAACGAGTAGCCGTAATAGAAGGATGCTTCAAGATTTCAACTTCATCAATTCTCCTTATACGCTGGATGATCCTCCTGCTAGCATGGAAAAAGTGCAGCCATCTTCAAAAGTTGAAGGAAAACATTCAATGGAATAATTATCTTGTAATTCATTTGAAGTACATCTCATTGTAATAAAATTTATATGAATGGGATATGTTAATTTTATAACTATTTAAATCAATTAGTTAACTTGCAATTGTTGTGCCATTGGTTCGACTAATACATTTAGATATGTATATCCAAATTTAGTATCAGTTACCAATAGTATTTGTGACACCCTGCCTAATTAAATATCGGGTAATCAGTCTTTTATTAAATTAATTCAAAGTGACATGTTGTTTTATTCCTAGCATCACTGTCGTAAAATAATTTTCTTTATTAACCACCTAATAAATAATGAAGCTAAGTGTCAAAACATTTAATTTATAATTTAATTCCGATTGTTATTATTAACTATGAAACCATTTTCATGAATACCAATGATAATATTAAAACCAAACCATCTGAATGAAATGACCAAGTTAGATAAATCAATCCAAATAATTAATCCCAATCGCAGGACAAAGATATAAGTAAAACAATCCCAACAATAGATGAATATTTAAATAATAAAGAGTACAAATCTCTCTCTGAACTAAAAGAAATATGGAAATGGGTGACACATTGCCTAACTAAAGATGACTAAAATAGGATAATGAGAAGACAAGGATGAAGTCATCTACTGCAAGGACCTGCAACTTCCACACTAGCTTCGCAGCACGTTAATGGTCCAAAAATCTAGGCCTGACTCCCTTGTGGTTGGGCACATGCAATATATATATATATATATATATATATATATATATATATATAAGAGGGAGAAGAGATAACAGAAAATGGATCAGAGCCCGAGTCTAAATCATCTTTAAAAATAGTTTAGCAAGTATTTAAAATGCTTACCATTTGATATTACATACATGTTAGTACCTTGACACTCACTTGAGAATTTTCACCTCTCAACTAATGTGCACGCCTAACGTACTACCGAATTAACATATTTAAATCTAACCCAGTTAACTAGTCTAACCCAACTTCCATTCAACATGCCTAATTGAAGTGATCTCATAAAAATAGTTTATATCCGATAACCCTTTTATTAGGAGTTTACCAAGTCAGTTATATTTATCTCAATTTAGACTTACGTCACTACACCAAAAATAGGAAACTGGCATCGTTTAAAACAGTGCCAAACGCAATCTGGCACTGTTTTAAACCGTGCCAGAATCAGGCGTGCCAGATTTTCTGGCTCGATTTAAAATCGTGACAGATTTCCCAAATTGGCACGCTTTTAAACAATGCCATTTTTTTTAATCTGGCACACTTTTGACACGCTTTTAAACCATGCTAGATGTTAAATCTGGCACGCTTTTGGCACATGTCGAAACCGTGCCAAATTGTCTATTTTCTGGCACGCTATTGGTACGGTTATAAAGCATGCCAGCTTGTTTTATAAGCGTTCTCATTTTTATAAATTGGAACGGTTTAAAATCGTGCCAGATTTTTCAATTAATTCAAAAAAAATAATAATGGAAAACAAATCTGGAAAATCTGCAAATTCCAAATCTAATAGGATAAATATTTATTATTTGCAAAAAAAAATCAAGAAAATTCACAAATTATGAATATCGTATGTTATTGATAAACTAATGTGCATACAAACTTCAAAAAATTACAAGAGCTAATAGTTCCCAGATAAAAAAAAATTGGGCAGAGTTTCCTCTATTTTTTGAGCATTCCAAAACCTTCTAACATAAAATCTTCCCATATAAATCCCGCACGGCCATAAAAGTCGACAATAAAACTACTATCGCCCGGAACGGCCATAAAAGTAAACAATAAAGCTACTAAAGCCTACTCGGCCATAACATAAAAAATAGAATCCTGAATATTAACGACACTAAATAAATAATCCCCTTATTGTAAAGCATTGACTTCTTCGTGAGTTCCAAGTGGATAAAAGCTAGCGATCAAATGTCATCCTACAAAAAAAATAAGACACAAAAAAGATACGATATTAGTAACCAAGTCAGTTTTAAAAAAATCGTATTCAAGCAGAAAAATTGCATATACGAGTCAATCTTACTATTATTATATTCTCAACGGCCTGTTTGAGAGTTGGTTTGAGTTTTCAACCTTTAACGACCTGTTTTTATGTTTAAGTGTTGATTTTTGAAAATTATTATCATATTCTCAAACTAGGAGACTCGGGACTACGCGGTTAGTTTCTACAAGTTACATTGGTCCCGTGCGAGGTGTTCGTGACTCTTACGGGGTCATTTGGGGTCTGGTTTATGTTTTCAACTTTTAACGACTTGTTTTTATGTCTAAGTATGAATTTTGTAAATTATTTTCATATTCTCAATTCGGGAGAACCGAGACTATGTGGTCAGTTCCTACAAGTTACATTGGTCCCGTGCGAGGTGTTCGTGCCTTCTACGGGGTAGTTTGGGGGATGGTTTGGGTTTTCACCCTCTAACGGCTTGTGTTTAAGTTTAAGTGTTGATTTTTATTCTGAAACCGGGAGACCCGAAACTATGCAGTCAGTTCCTACAAGTTACATTGGTCCCGTGCGAGGTGTTCGTGCCTCCTACGGGATCGTTTGGGGGTTGGTTTGGGTTTTCACCCTTTAACGGTTTGTTTTTAAGTTTAAGTGTTGATTTTTGCAAATTATCATCATATTCTCAAACCGGGAGACCCGGGACTACGCGGTCAGTTCCTACAAGTTACATTGGTCCCGTGCGACGCGTTCGTACCTCCTACGGGGGCGTTTGATGGCTGGTTTAGGTTTTCACCCTTTAACAGCCTGTTTTTAAGTCTAAGTGTGATTTTTGCAAATTATCATCGTATTCTCAAACCGAGAGACCCGGGACTACGCGGTCAGTTACTACAAGTTACATTGGTCTCGTGCGAGGTGTTCGTGCCTCCTACGGGGTCGTTTCGGGACTGGTTTGGGTTTTCACCCTTTAAAGGCTTATTTTTAAGTTTAAGTGTTGATTTTTTCAAATTATCATCATATTTTCAAACTGGGAGACCTGGGACTACGCGTTCAGTTCCTACAAGTTACATTTGTCCCGTACGAGGTGTTCGTGCCTCCTACGGGGTCGGTTGGGGGCTGGTTTGGGTTTTCACCCTCCAACGGCTTGTTTTTAAGTTTAAGAGTTGATTTTTATTTTCAAACCGAGAAACTCGGGACTACGCGATCAGTTCCTACAAGTTACATTGGTCCCGTGCGAGGTGCTGTGCCTCTTACCAGTCCGTTTGGGGGCTAGTTTAGGTTTTCTCCCTTTAACGGCCTATTTTTATGTCTAAGTGTTGATTTTTGAAAATTATCGTCATATTCTCAAACCGGGAGACTCGAGACTACGCGATCAGTTCCTACAAGTTACATTGGTCCCGTGCGAGGTGTTCGTGCCTCTGACGAGTCCGTTTGGGGGCTGGTTTAGGTTTTCACCCTTTAACGGCCTGTTTTTAAGTTTAAGTGTTGATTTTTGCAAATTATCGGCATATTCTCAAATGGGGAGACCTGGGACTACGCGATCCATTCCTACAAGTTACATTGATCCCGTGCGAGGTGTTTGTGCCTCCTACGGGGTTGTTTGGGGGCCGGTTTGGGTTTTCACCCTTTAACGACTGGTTTTTAAGTTTAAGTGTTGATTTTTGCAAATTATCGTCATATTCACAAACCGGGAGACTAGGGACTATGCGGTCTGTTCCTACAAGTTACATTGGTCCCGTGTGAGGTGTTCGTGCCTCTTATGGGGTCGTTTGGGGGTTGGTTTGGGTTTTCATCCTTTAACGGCTTGTTTTTAAGTCTAAGTGTGATTTTTGCAAATTATCATCATATTTTCAAACCGGGAGACCCGGGACTACGCGGTGAGTTCCTACAAGTTACATTGGTCCCGTTCAAAGGTGTTCGTTCCTCTTACGGGGTTGTTTGGGTTGCTGGTTTGGGTTTTCACCCTTTAACGACTTGTTTTTAAGTCTAAGTGTGATTTTTGCAAATTATCGTCATATTCTCAAACCGGGAGACCCAGGAGTACGCGATCAGTTCTACATGTTACATTGGTCCCGTGCGAGGTGTTCGTGCCTCTTACGGGGTCGTTTGGGGGCTGGTTTGGGTTTTTACCCTTTAACGACTTATTTTTAAGTCTAAGTGTGATTTTTGCAAATTATCATCATATTCTCAAACCGAGAGACCCGAGACTATGCGATCAGTTCCTACAAGTTACATTGGTCTCGTGCGAGGTGTTCGTGCCTCCTACGGGGTCGTTTGGGGGCTGGTTTGGGTTTTCACCCTTTAATGGCTTGCTTTTTGGCTTAAGTGTTGATTTTTGAAAATTATCGTCATATTCTCAAATCGGGAGACCCGAGACTACGCGGTCAGTTCCTACAAGTTACATTGGTCCCGTGCGAGGTGTTCGTGCCTCTTACGGGGTCGTTTAGGGCCTGGTTTGTGTTTTCAACCTTTAACGGCTTGTTTTTATGTCTACGTGTGATTTTTTCAAATTATTGTCATATTCTCAATCCGAGAGAACCGAGACTACGTCCTCATTTCCTACAAGTTACATTGGTCCCGTGTGAGGTGTTTGTGCCTCCTACGGGGTCGTTTGGGGGTTGGTATGGGTTTTCACCCTTTAACGGCTTGTTTTTAGTTCTAAGTGTGATTTTTGCAAATTATCATCATATTCTCAAACCGGGAGACCCGAGACTACGCGGTTAGTTTCTACAAGTTACATTGGTCCCGTGCGAGGTGTTCGTGACTCTTACGGGGTCATTTGGGGTCTGGTTTATGTTTTCAACTTTTAACGACTTGTTTTTATGTCTAAGTATGAATTTTGTAAATTATTTTCATATTCTCAATTCGGGAGAACCGAGACTACGTGGTCAGTTCCTACAAGTTACATTAGTCACGTGCGAGGTGTTCGTGCCTTTTACGGGGTAGTTTGGGGGATGGTTTGGGTTTTCACCCTCTAACGGCTTGTGTTTAAGTTTAAGTGTTGATTTTTATTCTGAAACCGGGAGACCCGGAACTATGCGGTCAGTTCCTACAAGTTACATTGGTCCCGTGCGAGGTGTTCGTGCCTCCTACGGGATCGTTTGGGGGTTGGTTTGGGTTTTCACCCTTTAACGGTTTGTTTTTAAGTTTAAGTGTTGATTTTTGCAAATTATCATCATATTTTCAAACCTGGAGACCCGGGACTACGCGGTCAGTTCCTACAAGTTACATTGGTCCCGTGCGACGCGTTCGTACCTCCTACGGGGGCGTTTGATGGCTGGTTTAGGTTTTCACCCTTTAACAGCCTGTTTTTAAGTCTAAGTGTGATTTTTGCAAATTATCGTCGTATTCTCAAACCGAGAGACCCGGGACTACTCGGTCAGTTACTACAAGTTACATTGGTCTCGTGCGAGGTGTTCGTGCCTCCTACGGGGTCGTTTCGAGACTGGTTTGGGTTTTCACCCTTTAACGGCTTATTTTTAAGTTTAAGTGTTGATTTTTTCAAATTATCATCATATTTTCAAACTGGGAGACCCGGGACTACCCGTTCAGTTCCTACAAGTTACATTTGTCCTGTAAGAGGTGTTCGTGCCTCCTACGGGGTCGGTTGGAGGCTGGTTTGGGTTTTCACCCTCCAACGGCTTGTTTTTAAGTTTAAGAGTTGATTTTTATTTTCAAACCGAGAAACTCGGGACTACGCGATCAGTTCCTACAAGTTACATTGGTCCCGTGCGAGGTGTTGTGCCTCTTACCAGTCCGTTTGGGGGCTAGTTTAGGTTTTCTCCCTTTAACGGCCTGTTTTTATGTCTAAGTGTTGATTTTTGCAAATTATCGTCATATTCTCAAACCGGGAGACTCGAGACTACGCGATCAGTTCCTACTAGTTACATTGGTCCCGTGCGAGGTGTTCGTGCCTCTTACGAATCCGTTTGGGGGCTGGTTTAGGTTTTCACCCTTTAACGGCCTGTTTTTAAGTTTAAGTGTTGATTTTTGCAAATTATCGGCATATTCTCAAATGGGGAGACCCGGGACTACGCGATCCATTCCTACAAGTTACATTGATCCCGTGCGAGGTGTTCGTGCCTCCTACGGGGTTGTTTGGGGGCCGGTTTGGGTTTTCACCCTTTAACGACTGGTTTTTAAGTTTAAGTGTTGATTTTTGCAAATTATCGTCATATTCACAAACCGGGAGACTAGGGACTATGCGGTCAGTTCCTACAAGTTACATTGGTCCCGTGTGAGGTGTTCGTGCCTCTTCTGGGGTCGTTTGGGGGTTGGTTTGGGTTTTCATCCTTTAACAGCTTGTTTTTAAGTCTAAGTGTGATTTTTGCAAATTATCATCATATTCTCAAATCGGGAGACCCGGGACTACGCGGTGAGTTCCTACAAGTTACATTGGTCCCGTTCAAAGGGGTTCGTTCCTCTTACGGGGTTGTTTGGGTTGCTGGTTTGGGTTTTCACCCTTTAACGACTTATTTTTAAGTCTAAGTGTGATTTTTGCAAATTATCGTCATATTCTCAAACCGGGAGACCCGAGACTACGCGGTCAGTTTCTACAAGTTACATTGGTCCCGTGCGAGGTGTTCGTGCCTCTTATGGGGTCGTTTGGGGGCTGGTTTGGGTTTTTACCCTTTAACGACTTATTTTTAAGTCTAAGTGTGATTTTTGCAAATTATCATCATATTCTCAAACCGAGAGACCCGAGACTATGCGATCAGTTCCTACAAGTTACATTGGTCTCGTGCGAGGTGTTCGTTCCTCCTACGGGGTCGTTTGGGGGCTGGTTTGGGTTTTCACCCTTTAATGGCTTGCTTTTTGGCTTAAGTGTTGATTTTTGAAAATTATCGTCATATTCTCAAATCGGGAGACCCGAGACTACGCGGTCAGTTCCTACAAGTTACATTGGTCCCGTGCGAGGTGTTCGCTCCTCTTACGGGGTCGTTTAGGGCCTGGTTTGTGTTTTCAACCTTTAACGGCTTATTTTTATGTCTACGTGTGATTTTTTCAAATTATTGTCATATTCTCAATTCGGGAGAACCGAGACTACGTCCTCATTTCCTACAAGTTACATTGGTCCCGTGCGAGGTGTTTGTGCCTCCTACGGGGTCGTTTGGGGGTTGGTATGGGTTTTCACCCTTTAACGGCTTGTTTTTAGTTCTAAGTGTGATTTTTGCAAATTATCATCATATTCTCAAACCGGGAGACCTGAGACTACGCGGTTAGTTTTTACAAGTTACATTGGTCCCGTGCGAGGTGTTCGTGACTCTTACGGGGTCATTTGGGGTCTGGTTTATGTTTTCAACTTTTAACGACTTGTTTTTATGTCTAAGTATGAATTTTGTAAATTATTTTCATATTCTCAATTCGGGAGAACCGAGACTACGTGGTTAGTTCCTACAAGTTACATTGGTCCCGTGCGAGGTGTTCGTGCCTTCTACGGGGTAGTTTGTGGGATTATTTGGGTTTTCACCCTCTAACGGCTTGTGTTTAAGTTTAAGTGTTGCTTTTTATTCTCAAACCGGGAGACCCGAAACTACGCGGTCAGTTCCTACAAGTTACATTGGTCCCGTGCGAGGTGTTCGTGCCTCCTACGGGATCGTTTGGGGGTTGGTTTGGGTTTTCACCCTTTAACGGTTTGTTTTTAAGTTTAAGTGTTGATTTTTGCAAATTATCATCATATTCTCAAACCGGGAGACCCGGGACTACGCGGTCAGTACCTACAAGTTACATTGGTCCCGTGCGAGGTGTTCGTACCTCCAACGGGGGCGTTTGGTGGATGGTTTAAGTTTTCACCCTTTAACAGCCTGTTTTTAAGTCTAAGTGTGATTTTTGCAAATTATTGTCGTATTCTCAAACCGGGAGACCCGGGACTACGCAGTCAGTTGCTACAAGTTACATTGGTCTCGTGCGAGGTGTTCGTGCCTCCTACGGGGTCGTTTGGGGGCTGGTTTGCGTTTTCACCCTCTAACGGCTTGTTTTTAAGTTTAAGAGTTGATTTTTATTTTCAAACCGAGAAACTCGGGACTACGCGGTCAGTTCCTACAAGTTACATTGGTCCCGTGCGAGGTGTTGTGCCTCTTACCAGTCCGTTTGGGGGCTAGTTTAGGTTTTCTCCCTTTAACGGCCTATTTTTAAGTCTAAGTGTTTATTTTTGCAAATTATCATCATATTCTCAAACGGGGAGACTCGAGACTACGCGATCAGTTCCTACAAGTTACATTGGTCCCGAACGAGGTGTTCGTGCCTCTTACGGGGTTGTTTGGGTTGCTGGTTTGGGTTTTCACCCTTGAACGGCTTGTTTTTAAGTCTAATTATAATTTTCGTAAATTATCATCATATTCTCAAACCGAGAGACCCGAGACTACGCGGTCAGTTCTACAAATTATATTGGTCCCATGCGAGGTGTTCGTGCCTCGTACGGGGTCATTTGGGGGCTGGTTTGGGTTTTCACCCTTTAACGGCTTG
This sequence comes from Sambucus nigra, assembly GCA_949130495.1. Taxonomy (NCBI): domain Eukaryota; kingdom Viridiplantae; phylum Streptophyta; class Magnoliopsida; order Dipsacales; family Adoxaceae; genus Sambucus; species Sambucus nigra. The sequence goes on along the minus strand of OX422218.1, from coordinate 296,881,207 downwards.
TTTTAAGTCTAAGTATGATTTTTGCAAATTATCATCATATTCTCAAACCGGGAGACCTAGGACTACGCGGTCAGTTCCTACAAGTTACATTGGTCCTGTGCGAAGTGTTCGTGACTCTTACGGGATCATTTGGGGCCTGGTTTGTGTTTTCAACCTTTAACGGCTTATTTTTATATCTAAGTGTGATTTTTGTAAATTATTGTCATATTCTCAATTCGGGAGAACCGAGACTACACGGTCAGTTCCTACAAGTTACATTGGTCCCGTGCGAGGTGTTTGTGCCTCCTACGGGGTCGTTTAGGGGATGGTTTGGGTTTTCACCATCTAACGGGTTGATTTTAAGTTTAAGTGTTGATTTTTATTTTCAAACCAGGTGACCCGGGACTACGCGGTCCGTTCCTACAAGTTACATTGGTCTCGTGCGAGGTGTCCGTGCCTCTTACCAGTCCGTTTGGGGGCTAGTTTAGGTTTTCCCCCTTTAGCGGTATGTTTTTAAGTTAAAGTGTTGATTTTTACAAATTATCGTCATATTGTCAAACGGGGAGACCCGGGACTATGCGGTCAGTTCCTACAAGTTACATTGCTCCCGTGCGAGGTGTTCGTGCCTCTTTCGGGGGCGTTTGGTGGCTAGTTTAAGTTTTCACCCTTTAACGGCCTATTTTTTAGTCTAAGTGTAATTTTTGCAAATTATCATCGTATTCTCAAACCGGGAGATCCGGGATTACGCGGTCAGTTCTTATAAGTTACATTGGTCCCGTGCGAGGTGTTCGTGCCTCTTACGAGTCCGTTTGGGGGCTGGTTTAGATATTCACCCTTTAACGGCCTATTTTTAAGTTTAAGTGTTGATTTTTGCAAATTATCGGCATATTCTCAAACGGGGAGACCCGGGACTATGCGATCCGTTCCTACAAGTTACATTGATCCCGTGCGAGGTGTTCGTGCCTCCTACGGGGTTATTTGGGGGCCGGTTTGGGTTTTCACCCTTTATCGACTTATTTTTAAGTTTAAGTGTTGATTTTTGCAAATTATAGTCATATCCACAACCGGGAGACTAGGGAGTATGCGGTCAGTTCCTACAAGTTACATTAGTCCCGTGCGAGGTGTTCGTGCCTCTTACGGGGTCGTTTGGGGGTTGGTTTGGGTTTTCATCCTTTAACGGCTTGTTTTTAAGTCTAAGTGTGATTTTTGCAAATTATCATCATATTCTCAAACCGGGAGACCCGGGACTACGCAGTGAGTTCCTACAAGTTACATTGGTCCCGTTCGAGGTGTTCGTGCCTCTTACGGGGTTGTTTGGGTTGCTGGTTTGGGTCTTCACCCTTTAACGACTTGTTTTAAAGTCTAAGTGTGATTTTTGCAAATTATCGTCATATTCTCAAACCGGGAGACCCAGGACTACGTGATCAGTTCTACATGTCACATTGGTCCCGTGCGAGGTGTTCGTGCCTCTTACGTGGTCGTTTGGGGGCTTGTTTGGGATTTTACCCTTTAATGACTTATTTTTAAGTCTAAGTGTGATTTTTCCAAATTATCATCATATTCTTAAACCGAGAGACCCGAGACTATGCGATTAGTTCCTACAAGTTACATTGGTCTCGTGCGAGGTGTTCGTGCCTCTTACGGGGTCGGTTGGGGCTGGTTTGAGTTTTCACCCTTTAATGGCATGCTTTTTGGTTTAAGTGTTGATTTTTGCAAATTATCATCATATTCTCAAATTGGGAGACCCGAGACTACGCGGTCAGTTCCTACATGTTACATTGGACCTGTGCGAGGTGTTCGTGCCTCTTACGGGGTCGTTTAGGGCCTGGTTTTTGTTTTCAACCTTAAACGGCTTGTTTTTATGTTTACGTGTGATTTTTCGTAAATTATCATCATATTCTCAATCCGGGAGAATCGAGACTACGTCCTCATTTCCTACAAGTTACATTGGTCCCGTGCGAGGTGTTCGTACCTCCTACGGGGTCGTTTGGGGGCTGGTTTGGGTTTTCACCCTTTAACGGCCTGTTTTTATGTCTAAGTGTTGATTTTTGCAAATTATCGTCATATTCTCAAACCGGGAGACTCGAGACTACGCGATCCGTTCCTACAAGTTACATTGGTCCCGTGCGAGGTGTTCGTGCCTCTTACGAATCCGTTTGGGGGCTGGTTTAGGTTTTCACCCTTTAACGGCCTATTTTTAAGTTTAAGTGTTGATTTTTGCAAATTATCGGCATATTCTCAAATGGGGAGACCCGGGACTACGCGATCCATTCCTACAAGTTACATTGATCCCGTGCGAGGTGTTTGTGCCTCCTACGGGTTTGTTTGGGGGCCGGTTTGGGTTTTCACCCTTTAACGACTGGTTTTTAAGTTTAAGTGTTGATTTTTGCAAATTATCGTCATATTCACAAACCGGGAGACTAGGGACTATGCGGTCAGTTCCTACAAGTTACATTGGTACCGTGTGAGGTGTTCGTGCCTCTTATGGGGTCGTTTGGGGGTTGGTTTGGGTTTTCATCCTTTAACAGCTTGTTTTTAAGTCTAAGTGTGATTTTTGCAAATTATCATCATATTCTCAAACCGGGAGACCCGGGACTACGCGGTGAGTTCCTACAAGTTACATTGGTCCCGTTCAAAGGGGTTCGTTCCTCTTACGGGGTTGTTTGGGTTGCTGGTTTGGGTTTTCACCCTTTAACGACTTATTTTTAAGTCTAAGTGTGATTTTTGCAAATTATCGTCATATTCTCAAACCGGGAGACCCAGGAATACGCGATCAGTTCTACGTGTTACATTGGTCCCGTGCGAGGTGTTCGTGCCTCTTACGGGGTCGTTTGGGGGATGGTTTGGGTTTTTACCCTTTAACGACTTATTTTTAAGTCTAAGTGTGATTTTTGCAAATTATCATCATATTCTCAAACCGAGAGACCCGAGACTATGCGATCAGTTCCTACAAGTTACATTGGTCTCGTGCGAGGTGTTCGTTCCTCCTACGGGGTCGTTTGGGGGCTGGTTTGGGTTTTCACCCTTTAATGGCTTGCTTTTTGGCTTAAGTGTTGATTTTTGAAAATTATCGTCATATTCTCAAATCGGGAGACCCGAGACTACGCGGTCAGTTCCTACAAGTTACATTGGTCCCGTCCGAGGTGTTCGTTCCTCTTACGGGGTCGTTTAGGGCCTGGTTTGTGTTTTCAACCTTTAACGGCTTGTTTTTATGTCTACGTGTGATTTTTTCAAATTATTGTCATATTCTCAATCCGGGAGAACCGAGACTACGTCCTCATTTCCTACAAGTTACATTAGTCCCGTGCGAGGTGTTTGTGCCTCCTACGGGGTCGTTTGGGGGTTGGTATGGGTTTTCACCCTTTAACGGCTTGTTTTTAGTTCTAAGTGTGATTTTTGCAAATTATCATCATATTCTCAAACCGGGAGACCTGAGACTACGCGGTTAGTTTCTACAAGTTACATTGGTCCCGTGCGAGGTGTTCGTGACTCTTACGGGGTCATTTGGGGTCTGGTTTATGTTTTCAACTTTTAACGACTTGTTTTTATGTCTAAGTATGAATTTTGTAAATTATTTTCATATTCTCAATTCGGGAGAACCGAGACTACGTGGTCAGTTCCTACAAGTTACATTGGTCCCGTGCGAGGTGTTCGTGCCTTCTACGGGGTAGTTTGTGGGATTATTTGGGTTTTCACCCTCTAACGGCTTGTGTTTAAGTTTAAGTGTTGCTTTTTATTCTCAAACCGGGAGACCCGAAACTACGCGGTCAGTTCCTACAAGTTACATTGGTCCCGTGCGAGGTGTTCGTGCCTCCTACGGGATCGTTTGGGGGTTGGTTTGGGTTTTCACCCTTTAACGGTTTGTTTTTAAGTTTAAGTGTTGATTTTTGCAAATTATCATCATATTCTCAAACCGGGAGACCCGGGACTACGCGGTCAGTACCTACAAGTTACATTGGTCCCGTGCGAGGTGTTCGTACCTCCAACGGGGGCGTTTGGTGGATGGTTTAAGTTTTCACCCTTTAACAGCCTGTTTTTAAGTCTAAGTGTGATTTTTGCAAATTATTGTCGTATTCTCAAACCGGGAGACCCGGGACTACGCAGTCAGTTGCTACAAGTTACATTGGTCTCGTGCGAGGAGTTCGTGCCTCCTACGGGGTCGTTTGGGGAATGGTTTGGGTTTCACCCATTAATGGCTTATTTTTAAGTTTAAGTGTTGATTTTTGCAAATTATCATCATATTCTCAAACTGTGAGATCCGGGACTACGCGGTCAGTTCCTACAAGTTACATTTTGTCCCGTACGAGGTGTTCGTGCCTCCTACGGGGTCGTTTGGGGGCTGGTTTGGGTTTTCACCCTCTAACGGCTTGTTTTTAAGTTTAAGAGTTGATTTTTATTTTCAAACCGAGAAACTCGGGACTACGCGGTCAGTTCCTACAAGTTACATTGGTCCCGTGCGAGGTGTTGTGCCTCTTACCAGTCCGTTTGGGGGCTAGTTTAGGTTTTCTCCCTTTAACGGCCTATTTTTAAGTCTAAGTGTTTATTTTTGCAAATTATCATCATATTCTCAAACGGGGAGACTCGAGACTACGCGATCAGTTCCTACAAGTTACATTGGTCCCGAACGAGGTGTTCGTGCCTCTTACGGGGTTGTTTGGGTTGCTGGTTTGGGTTTTCACCCTTGAACGGCTTGTTTTTAAGTCTAATTATAATTTTCGTAAATTATCATCATATTCTCAAACCGAGAGACCCGAGACTACGCGGTCAGTTCTACAAATTATATTGGTCCCATGCGAGGTGTTCGTGCCTCGTACGGGGTCATTTGGGGGCTAGTTTGGGTTTTCACCCTTTAACGGCTTGTTTTAAGTCTAAGTATGATTTTTACAAATTATCATCATATTCTCAAACCGAGAGACCTAGGACTACGCGGTCAGTTCCTACAAGTTACATTGGTCCCGTGCGAAGTGTTCGTGACTCTTACGGGATCATTTGGGGCCTGGTTTGTGTTTTCAACCTTTAACGGCTTATTTTTATATCTAAGTGTGATTTTTGTAAATTATTGTCATATTCTCAATTCGGGAGAACCGAGACTACACGGTCAGTTCCTACAAGTTACATTGGTCCCGTGCGAGGTGTTTGTGCCTCCTACGGGGTCGTTTAGGGGATGGTTTGGGTTTTCACCATCTAACGGGTTGATTTTAAGTTTAAGTGTTGATTTTTATTTTCAAACCAGGTGACCCGGGACTACGCGGTCCGTTCCTACAAGTTACATTGGTCTCGTGCGAGGTGTCCGTGCCTCTTACCAGTCCGTTTGGGGGCTAGTTTAGGTTTTCCCCCTTTAGCGGTATGTTTTTAAGTTAAAGTGTTGATTTTTACAAATTATCGTCATATTGTCAAACGGGGAGACCCAGGACTATGCGGTCAGTTCCTACAAGTTACAGTGCTCCCGTGCGAGGTGTTCGTGGCTCTTTCGGGGGCGTTTGGTGGCTAGTTTAAGTTTTCACCCTTTAACGGCCTATTTTTTAGTCTAAGTGTAATTTTTGCAAATTATCATCGTATTCTCAAACCGGGAGATCCGGGATTACGCGGTCAGTTCTTATAAGTTACATTGGTCTCGTGCGAGGTGTTCGTGCCTCTTACGAGTCCGTTTGGGGGCTGGTTTAGATATTCACCCTTTAACGGCCTATTTTTAAGTTTAAGTGTTGATTTTTGCAAATTATCGGCATATTCTCAAATGGGGAGACCCGGGACTATGCGATCCGTTCCTACAAGTTACATTGGTCCCGTTCAAAGGGGTCCGTTCCTCTTACGGGGTTGTTTGGGTTACTGGTTTGGGTTTTCACCCTTTAACGACTTATTTTTAAGTCTAAGTGTGATTTTTGCAAATTATCGTCATATTCTCAAACCGGGAGACCCGAGACTACGCGGTCAGTTCCTACAAGTTACATTAGTCCCGTGCGAGGTGTTCGTGCCTCTTACGGGGTCGTTTGGGGGTCGGTTTGGGTTTTCATCCTTTAACGGCTTGTTTTTAAGTCTAAGTGTGATTTTTGCAAATTATCATCATATTCTCAAACTGGGAGACTCGGGACTACGCAGTGAGTTCCTACAAGTTACATTGGTCCCGTTCGAGGTGTTCGTGCCTCTTACGGGGTTGTTTGGGTTGCTGGTTTGGGTCTTCACCCTTTAACGACTTGTTTTAAAGTCTAAGTGTGATTTTTGCAAATTATCGTCATATTCTCAAACCGGGAGACCCAGGACTACGTGATCAGTTCTACATGTCACATTGGTCCCGTGCGAGGTGTTCGTGCCTCTTACGGGGTCGTTTGGGGGCTTGTTTGGGATTTTACCCTTTAATGACTTATTTTTAAGTCTAAGTGTGATTTTTCCAAATTATCATCATATTCTTAAACCGAGAGACCCGAGACTATGCGATTAGTTCCTACAAGTTACATTGGTCTCGTGCGAGGTGTTCGTGCCTCTTACGGGGTCGGTTGGGGCTGGTTTGAGTTTTCACCCTTTAATGGCATGCTTTTTGGTTTAAGTGTTGATTTTTGCAAATTATCATCATATTCTCAAATCGGGAGACCCGAGACTACGCGGTCAGTTCCTACATGTTACATTGGACCTGTGCGAGGTGTTCGTGCCTCTTACGGGGTCGTTTAGGGCCTGGTTTGTGTTTTCAACCTTAAACGGCTTGTTTTTATGTTTACGTGTGATTTTTCGTAAATTATCATCATATTCTCAATCCGGGAGAATCGAGACTACGTCCTCATTTCCTACAAGTTACATTGGTCCCGTGTGAGGTGTTCGTACCTCCTACGGGGTCGTTTGGGGGCTGGTTTGGGTTTTCACCCTTTAACGGCTTGTTTTTAAGTCTAAGTGTGATTTTTGCAAATTATCGTCATATTCTCAAACCGGGAGACCCGAGACTACGCGGTCAGTTTCTACAAGTTACATTGGTCCCGTGTGAGGTGTTCGTGACTCTTACGGGGTCATTTGGGGTCTAGTTTATGTTTTCAACTTTTAACGACTTGTTTTAACCGTACCTCCTATGAGATCGTTTGGGGGTTGGTTTGGGTTTTCACCCTTTAACGGTTTGTTTTTAAGTTTAAGTGTTAATTTTTGCAAATTATCATCATATTCTCAAACCGAGAGACCCGAGACTATGCGATCAGGTCCTACAAGTTACATTGGTCTCGTGCGAGGTGTTCGTGCCTCCTATGGGGTCGTTTGGGGGCTGGTTTGGGTTTTCACCCTTTAATGGCTTGCTTTTCGGGTTAAGTGTTGATTTTTTCAAATTATCGTCATATTCTCAAATCGGGAGACCCGAGACTACGCGGTTAGTTCCTACAAGTTATATTGGTCCCGTGCGAGGTGTTCGTGCCTCTTAAGGGGTCGTTTAGGGCCTGGTGTGTGTTTTCAACCTTTAACGGCTTGTTTTTATGTCTATGTGTGATTTTTGCAAATTATTATCATATTCTCAATCCGGGAGAACCGAGACTACGTCCTCATTTCCTACAAGTTACATTGGTCCCGTGCGAGGTGTTCGTGCTTCCTACGGGGTCGTTTGGTGGCTGGTTTGGGTTTTCACCCTTTAATGGCTTGTTTTTAAGTCTAAGTGTGATTTTTGCAAATTATCGTCATATTCTCAAACCGGGAGACCCGAGACTACGCGGTCAGTTTCTACAAGTTACATTGGTCCCGTGCGAGGTGTTCGTGACTCTTACGGGGTCATTTGGGGCCTGGTTTATGTTTTCAACTTTTAACGACTTGTTTTTATGTCTAAGTATGATTTTTGTAAATTATTGTCAAATTCTCAATTCGGGAGAACCGAGACTACGTGGTCAGTTCCTACAAGTTACATTGGTCCCGTGCGAGGTGTTCGTGCCTCCTACGGGGTCATTTGGGGGATGGTTTGGGTTTTCACCATCTAATGGCTTGATTTTAAGTTTAAGTGTTGATTTTTATTTTCAAACCAGGAGACCCGGGACTACGTGGTAAGTTCCTACAGGTTACATTGGTCTCGTGCGAGGTGTTCGTGCCTCTTACCAGTCCGTTTGGGGGCTGGTTTAGGTTTTCACCCTTTAACGGTCTGTTTTAAAGTTAAAGTTTTGATTATTGCAAATTATCGTCATATTGTCAAATGGGGAGACCCGGGACTACATGGTCAGTTCCTACAAGTTACATTGGTCCCGTGCGAGGTGTTCGTGCCTCCTACGGGGGCGTTTGGTAGCTAGTTTAAGTTTTCACCCTTTAACGGCCTATTTTTTAGTCTAAGTGTAATTTTTGCAAATTATCATTGTGTTCTCAAACCGGGAGATTCGGTTCTACGCGATCAGTTCCTACAAGTTACATTGGTCACGTGCGAGGTGTCCGTGCCTTTTACGAGTCCGTTTGGGGGCTGGTTTAGGTTTTCACCCATTAACGACCTGTTTTTAAGTTTAAGTGTTGATTTTTGCAAATTATCAGCATATTCTCAAATGGGGAGACTCGAGACTACGCGATCAGTTCCTACAAGTTACATTGGTCCCGAGCGAGGTGTTCGTGCCTCTTACGGGGTTGTTTGGGTTGCCGGTTTGGGTTTTCACCCTTTAACGGCTTGTTTTCAAGTCTAATTATAATTTTCGTAAATTATCATCATATTCTCAATCCGGGAGAATCGAGACTACGTCCTCATTTCCTACAAGTTACATTGGTCCCGTGCGAGGTGTTCGTGCCTCCTACGGGGTCGTTTGGTGGCTGGTTTGGGTTTTCACCCTTTAACGGCTTGTTTTTAAGTCTAAGTGTGATTTTTGCAAATTATCGTCATATTCTCAAACCGGGAGACCCGAGACTACGCGGTCAGTTTCTACAAGTTACATTGGTCCCGTGCGAGGTGTTCGTGACTCTTACGGGGTCATTTGGGGCCTGGTTTATGTTTTCAACTTTTAACGACTTGTTTTTATGTCTAAGTATGATTTTTGTAAATTATTGTCATATTCTCAATTCGGGAGAACCGAGACTACGTGGTAAGTTCCTACAAGTTACATTGGTCCCGTGCGAGGTGTTCGTGCCTCCTACGGGGTCATTTGGGGGATGGTTTGGGTTTTCACCATCTAATGGCTTGATTTTAAGTTTAAGTGTTGATTTTTATTTTCAAACCAGGAGACCCGGGACTACGTGGTAAGTTCCTACAGGTTACATTGGTCTCGTGCGAGGTGTTCGTGCCTCTTACCAGTCCGTTTGGGGGCTGGTTTAGGTTTTCACCCTTTAACGGTCTGTTTTAAAGTTAAAGTTTTGATTATTGCAAATTATCGTCATATTGTCAAATGGGGAGACCCGGGACTACATGGTCAGTTCCTACAAGTTACATTGGTCCCGTGCGAGGTGTTCGTGCCTCCTACGGGGGCGTTTGGTGGCTAGTTTAAGTTTTCACCCTTTAACGGCCTATTTTTTAATCTAAGTGTAATTTTTGCAAATTATCATCGTGTTCTCAAACCGGGAGATCCGGTTCTACGCGATCAGTTCCTACAAGTTACATTGGTCCCGTGCGAGGTGTCCGTGCCGTTTACGAGTCCGTTTGGGGGCTGGTTTAGGTTTTCACCCATTAACGGCCTGTTTTTAAGTTTAAGTGTTGATTTTTGCGAATTATCAGCATATTCTCAAATGGGGAGACTCGAGACTACGCGATCAGTTCCTACAACTTACATTGGTCCCGAGCGAGGTGTTCGTGCCTCTTACGGGGTTGTTTGGGTTGCTGGTTTGGGTTTTCACCCTTTAACGGCTTGTTTTCAAGTCTAATTATAATTTTCGTAAATTATCATCATATTCTCAAACCGAGAGACCCGAGACTACGCGGTCAGTTCTACAAATTATATTGGTCCCATGCGAGGTGTTCGTGCCTCGTACGGGGTCATTTGGGGGCTGGTTTGGATTTTCACCCTTTAACGGCTTGTTTTAAGTCTAAGTATGATTTTTGCAAATTATCGTCATATTCTCAAACCGGGAGACCCGAGACTACGCGATCAGTTCCTACAAGTTACAGTGGTCCCGTGCGAGGTGTTCGTGACTCTTACGGGATCGTTTGGGGCCTAGTTTGTGTTTTCAACCTTTAACGGCTTATTTTTATATCTAAGTGTGATTTTTGTAAATTATTGTCATATTCTCAATTCGGGAGAACCGAGACTACGCGGTTAGTTCCTACAAGTTACATTGGTCCCGTGCGAGGTGTTCGTGCCTCCTACGGGGTCATTTGGGGGATGGTTTGGGTTTTTACCATCTATCGACTTGATTTTAAGTTTAAGTGTTGATTTTTATTTTCAAACCAGAAGACCCGGGACTACGCGGTCCGTTCCAGCAGGTTACATTGGTCTCGTGCGAGGTGTCCGTGCCTCTTACCAGTCCGTTTGGGGGCTAGTTTAGGTTTTCACCCTTTAGCGGTATGTTTTTAAGTTAAAGTGTTGATTTTTGCAAATTATCATCATATTGTCAAACGGGAAGACCCGGGACTACGCGGTCAGTTCCTACAAGTTACATTGGTCCCGTGCGAGGTGTTCGTGCCTCTTTCGGGGGCGTTTGGTGGCTAGTTAAAGTTTTCACCCTTTAACGGCTTATTTTTTAGTCTAAGTGTAATTTTTGCAAATTATCATCGTATTCTCAAACCGGGAGATCCGGGACTTCGCGGTCAGTTCCTACAAGTTACATTGGTCCCGTGCGAGGTGTTCGTGCCTCTTACAAGTCCGTTTGGTGGCTGGTTTACGTTTTCACCCTTTAACGACCTGTTTTTAAGTTTAAGTGTTGATTTTTGAAAATTATCGGCATATTCTCAAACGGGGAGACCCGAGACAACGCGATCCGTTGCTACAAGTTACATTCGTCCCGTGCGAGCTGTTCGTGCCTCCTACGGGGTTGTTTGGGGGCCGGTTTTGGTTTTCACCCTTTAACGACTTATTTTTAAGTCTAAGTTTTGATTTTTGCAAATTATCATCATATTCACAAGCCGGGAGACTAGGGACTATGCGGTCAGTTCCTACAAGTTACATTGGTCCCGTGCGAGGTGTTCGTGCCTCTTACGGGGTCGTTTGGGGGTTGGTTTGGGTTTTCATCCTTTAACGGCTTGTTTTTAAGTCTAGGTGTGATTTTTGCAAATTATCATCATATTCTCAAACCGGGAGACCCGGGACTACGCGATGAGTTCCTACAAGTTACATTGGTCCCGTTCGAGGTGTTCGTGCCTCTTACGGGGTTGTTTGCGTTGCTGGATTGGGTTTTCACCCTTTAACGACTTGTTTTTAAGTCTAAGTGTGATTTTTGCAAATTATCGTCATATTCTCAAATCGGGAGGCCCAGGACTACGCGATCAGTTCTACAAGTTACATTGGTCCCGTGCGAGGTGTTCGTGCCTCTTACGGGGTCGTTTGGGGGCTGGTTTGGGTTTTCACCCTTTAACGACTTATTTTTAAGTCTAAATGTGATTTTTGCAAATTATCATCATATTCTCAAACCGAGAGACCCGAGACTATGCGATCACTTCCTACAAGTTACATTGGTCTCGTGCGAGGTGTTCGTGCCTCCTACGGGGTCGTTTGGGGGTTGGTTTGGGTTTTCACCCTTTAATGGCTTACTTTTCGATTTAAGTGTTGATTTTTTCAAATTATCGTCATATTCTCAAATCGGGAGACCCGAGACTACGCGGTCAGTTCCTACAAGTTACATTGGTCCCGTGCGAAGTGTTCGTGCCTCTTACGGGGTCGTTTAGGGCCTGGTTTATGTTTTCAACCTTTAACGGCTTATTTTTATGTCTACGTGTGATTTTTTCAAATTATTGTCATATTCTCAATCTGAGAGAACCGAGACTACGTCCTCATTTCCTACCAGTTACATTGGTCCCGTGCGAGGTGTTCGTGCCTCCTACGGGATCGTTTGGGGGCTGGTTTTGGTTTTCACCCTTTAACGGCTTGTTTTTAAGTCTAAGTGTGATTTTTGCAAATTATCGTCATATTCTCAAACCGGGAGACCCGGGAATACGCGGTCAGTTTCTACAAGTTACATTAGTCCCGTGCGAGGTGTTCGTGACTCTTACGGGGTCATTTGGGGCCTGGTTTATGTTTTCAACTTTTAACGACTTGTTTTTATGTCTAAGTATGATTTTTGTAAATTATTGTCATATTCTCAATCCGGGAGAACCGAGACTCCGTGGTCAGTTCCTACAAGTTACATTGGTCCCGTGCGAGGTGTTTGTGCCTCCTACGGGGTCGTTTGGGGGATGGTTTGGGTTTTCAGCATCTAATGGCTTGATTTTAAGTTTATGTGTTGATTTTTATTTTCAAACCAGGAGACCCGGGACTACGTGGTCAGTTCCTACAAGTTACATTGGTCTCGTGCGAGGTGTCCGTGCCTCTTACCAGTCCGTTTGGGGGCTGGTTTAGGTTTTCACCTTTTAACGGTCTGTTTTAATGTTAAAGTTTTGATTATTGCAAATTATCGTCATATTGTCAAACGGGGAGACCCGGGACTACGTGGTCAGTTCTTACAAGTTACATTGGTCCCGTGTGAGGTGTTCGTGCCTCCTACAGGGGCGTTTGGTGGCTAGTTTAAGTTTTCACCCTTTAACGGCCTATTTTTTAGTCTAAGTGTAATTTTTGCAAATTATCATCGTATTCTCAACCCGGGAGATCCGGGACTATGCGATCAGTTCCTACAAGTTACATTCGTCCCGTGCTAGGTGTCCGTGCCTTTTACGAGTCCGTTTTGGGGCTGGTTTAGGTTTTCACCCATTAACGGCCTGTTTTTAAGTTTAAGTGTTGATTTTTGCAAATTATCAGCATATTCTCAAACGGGGAGACCCGGGACTACGCGGTCAGTTCCTATAAGTTACATTCGTCTCGTGCGAGGTGTTCGTGCCTCCTACGGGGTTGTTTGGGGGCCAGTTTGGGTTTTCCCCTTTAACGACTGATTTTTAAGTTTAAGTGTTGATTTTTTCCAATTTTCGTCATATTCTCAATAAAGTGTTGATTTAAAATAAAGGGTTAATTTTTGCAAATTATCGTCATATTCTCAAATCGAGAGACCCGGGACTACGCGGTCAGTTCCTACAAGTTACATTGGTCCTGTGCGAGTTGTTCGTGCCTCTTACGGGGTCGTTTGGGGGCTGGTTTGTGTTTTCAACCTTTAACGGCTTATTTTTATGGCTACGTGTGATTTTTTCAAATTGTTGTCATATTTTCAATCCAGGAGAGCCGAGACTATGTGGTCAGTTCCTATAAGTTACATTGGTCCCGTGCGAGGTGTTCGTGACTCCTACTGGGCCGTTTGGGGGTTGGTTTGGGTTTTCACCCTTTAACGGCTTGTTTTTAAGTCTAAGTGTGATTTTTTTCAATTATCATTATATTCTCAAACCGGGAGACCCGGGACTACGTGGTCAGTTCCTACAAGTTACATTGGTCCCGTGCGAGGTGTTCTTGACTCTTATGGGGTCATTTGGGGCCTCGTTTATGTTTTCAACCTTTAACGGCTTGTTTTTATGTTTAAGTGTGATTTTTGTAAATAACTGTCGTATTCTCAATCCGGGAGAACCGATACTACGTGGTCAGTTCTTACAAGTTACATTGGTCTCGTGCGAGGTGCTCGTGCCTCCTACGGGGTCGTTTGGGGGCTGGTTTGGGTTTTCACCTTCTAACGGCTTGATTTTAAGTTTAAGTGGATATTTTTATTTCAAACCGAGAGACCCAGGACTATGTGGTCTGTTCCTACAAGTTACATTGGTCCCGTGCAAGGTGTCCGTGCCTCTTACCAGTCCGTTTGGGGGCTGGTTTAGGTTTTCACCCTTTAACGGTATGTTTTTAAGTTAAAATGTTTATTTTTGCAAATTATCATCATATAGTCAAACGGGGAGACCCGAGATTACGTGGTCAGTTCCTACAAGTTACATTGGTCCCGTGCGAGGTGTTCGTGCCACCTACGGGGGCGTTTGGTGGCTGATTTAAGTTTTCACCCTTTAATGGCCTATTTTTTAGTCTAAGTGTAATTTTTGCAAATTATCATCGTATTCTCAAACCATGAGATCCGGGACTACGCGGTCAGTTCCTACAAGTTACATTGGTCCCGTGCGAGGTGTTCGTACCTCCTACGGGGTTGTTTGGGGACCAGTTTGGGTTTTCAACCTTTAACGACTTGTTTATAAGTTTAAGTGTTGATTTTTGCAAATTATCATCATATTCTCAAACTGGGAGACCAGGGACTACGCGGTCAGTTCCTACAAGTTACATTGGTCCCGTTCGAGGTGTTCGTGCCTCTTACGGGGTCGTTTGGGGGCTGGTTTGGGTTTTCAACCTTTAACAGCTTGTTTTTAAGTCTAAGTGTGATTTTTGCAAATTATCGTCATATTCTGAAATCGGGAGACCAGGGACTACGCGGTCAGTTCCTACAAGTTACATTGGTCCCGTGCGAGGTGTTCGTGCCTCTTACGGGGTCGTTTGGGTTACTGGTTTGGCTTTTCACCCTTTAATGGCTTGTTTTTAAGTCTAAGTGTGATTTTTGTAAATTATCGTCATATTCTCAAACCGGGAGACCCGGGCCTACGCGGTTAGTTCTACAAGTTACATTGGTCACGTGCGAGGTGTTCGTGCCTCTTACGGGGTCGTTTGGGGGCTGGTTTGGGTTTTCTCCCTTTAACGACTTGTTTTTAAGTCTAAGTGTGATTTTTGCAAATTATCTTCATATTCTCAAACCGGGAGACTGGGGACTACGCGCCGAGTTCCTACAAGTTATATTGGTCCCGTGCGAGGTGTTCCTGCCTCTTGCGGGGTTGTTTGGGTTGCTGGTTTGGGTTTTCACCATTTAACGGCTTGTTTTTAAGTCTAAGTGTGATTTTTGCAAATTATTGTCATATTCTTAAACCGGGAGACCCGGGACTACGCGGTCAGTTCTACAAGTTACATTGGTCCCGTGCGAGGTGTTCGTGCCTCTTACGGGATCGTTTGGGGGCTCGTTTGGGTTTTCACCCTTTAACGGCTTATTTTTAAGTCTAAGTGTGATTTTTGCAAATTATCGTCATATTCTCAAACCGAGAGTCCCGAGATGACGCAGTCAGTTCCTACAAGTTACATTGGTCTCGTGCTAGTTGTTCGTTCCTCCTACGGGGTCGTTTGGGGGCTGGTTTGGGTTTTCACCCTTTAACGGCTTGCTTTTAAATTAAATTGTTGATTTTTGCAAATTATCGTCATATTCTCAAATCGAGAGACCCGGGACTACGCGGTCAGTTCCTACAAGTTACATTGGTCCAGTGCGAGTTGTTCGTGCCTCTTATGGGGTCGTTTGGGGACTGGTTTGTGTTTTCAACCTTTAATGGCTTGTTTTTATGTCTACGTGTGATTTTTTCAAATTATTGTCATATTCTCAATCCGGGAGAACCGAGACTATGTGTTCAGTTCCTACTAGTTACATTGGTCCCGTGCGAGGTGTTCGTGCCTCCTACGGGGCCGTTTGGGGGCTGGTTTGGGTTTTCACCCTTTAACGCCTTGTTTTTAAGACTAAGTGCGATTTTTGCAAATTATCATCATATTCTCAAACCGAGAGACCCGTGACTAGGCGGTCAGTTCCTACAAGTTACATTAGTCCCGTGTGAGGTGTTCGTGACACTTATGGGGTCATTTGGGTACTGGTTTATGTTTTCAACCTTTAACGCCTTGTTTTTATGTTTAAGTGGGATTTTTGTAAATTATAGTCATATTCTCAATCCGGGAGAGCCGAGACTACGAGGTCAGTTCCTACAAGTCACATTGGTCCCGTGCGAGGTGTTCGTGCCTCCTACGGGGTCGTTTGGGGGCCGGTTCGAGTTTTCACCATCTAACAGCTTGATTTTATGTTTAAGTGGATATTTTTATTTCAAAGCGGGAGACCCAGGACTACGCGGTCAGTTCCTACAAGTTACATTGGTCCCGTGCGAGGTGTCCGTGCCTCTTACTAGTCCGTTTGGGGGCTGGTTTAGGTTTTCACCCTTTAACGGTCTGTTTTTAAGTTAAAGTTTTTATTTTTGTATATTATCGTTATATTCTCAAATCGAGAGACCTGAGACTACGCGGTCAGTTCGTAGAAGTTACATTGGTCCCGTGCGAGGTGTTCGTGCCTCCTACGGGGGCGTTTGGTCGCTGGTATAAGTTTTCACCCTTTAACGGCTTGTTTTCAAGTTGAAGTGTAATTTTTCCAAATTATCATCGTATTCTCAAACCGTGAGATCCGGGACTACGCGGTTAGTTCCTACAAGTTACATTAGTCCCGTGCGAGGTGTTCGTGCCTCCTACGGGGTTGTTTGGGGACCGGTTTGGGTTTTCAACCTTTAACAACTTGTTTTTAAGTTTAAGTGTTGATTTTTGCAAATTATCGTCATATTCTCAAACTGGGAGACGAGGGACTACGCGACCAGTTCCTACAAGTTACATTGGTCCCGTGCGAGGTGTCCGTGCCTCTTACGGGGTCGTTTGGGGGCTGGTTTGGGTTTTCAACCTTTAACGGCTTGTTTTTAAGTCTAAGTGTGATTTTTACAAATTATCGTCATATTCTCAAACCGGGAGACCAGGGACTACGCGGTCAGTTCCTACAAGTTACATTGGTCCCGTGCGAGGTGTTCGTGCCTCTTACGGGGTCGTTTGGGTTGCTGGTTTGGCTTTTCACCCTTTAACGACTTGTTTTTAAGTCTAAGTGTTATTTTTGCAAATTATTGTCATATTCTCAAACCGGGAGACCCGGACCTACGCGGTTAGTTCTACAAGTTACATTAGTCCCGTGCGAGGTGTTCGTGCCTCTAATAGGGTCGTTTGGGTCCTGGTTTGTGTTTTCTCCCTTTAACGACTTGTTTTTAAGTCTAAGGGTGATTTTTGTATATTATCGTTATATTCTCAAATCGAGAGACTTGAGACTACGCGGTCAGTTCTTACAAGTTACATTGGTCTCGTGCGAGGTGTTCGTGCCTCCTACGGGGTCGTTTGGGGGCTGGTTTGGGTTTTCACCCTTTAACGACTTGTTTTTAAGTTGAAGTGTTGATTTTTGCAAATTATCATCATATTCTCAAATCAGGAGACCCGAGACTACGCGGTCAGTTCCTACAAGTTACATTGGTCCCGTGCGAGGTGTTCGTGCCTCCTATGGGGTCGTTTGGGGGCTGGTTTGGGTTTTCACCCTTTAACGGCATGTTTTTAAGTTTAAGTGTTGATTTTTGCAAATTATCATCATATTCTCAAATCGGGAGACCCGAGACTATGCGGTCAATTCCTATAAGTTACATTGGTCCCGTGCGAGGTGTTCGTTCCTCCGACGGGGTCGTTTGGGGGCTAGTTTGGGTTTTCACCCTTTAACGGCTAGATTTTAAGTTTAAGTGTTGATTTTCGCAAATTATCATCATATTCTCAAATCGGGAGACCCGGGACTACGCCATCAGTTCCTACAAGTTACATTGGTCCCGTGCGAGGTTTTCGTGCCTCTTACAGGGCCGTTTGGGGGCTAGTTTGGGTTTTCACCCTTTAACGGCTTGTTTTTAAGTCTAAGTGTGATTTTTTCAAACTATCTTCATATTCTCAAACCGGGAGACCCGGGACTATGCGGTCAGTTCCTACAAGTTACATTGGTCCCGTGCGAGGTGTTCGTGACTCTTATGGGGTCGTTTGGGGAATGGTTTGTGTTTTCACCCTTTAACGGCTTGTTTTTATGTCTAAGTGTGATTTTTGCAAATTATCGTCATATTCTCAATCCGGGAGACCCGAGACTACATGGTCAGTTCCTACAAGTTACATTGGTCTCGTGCAAGGTGTTCGTGCCTCCTACGGGGTCGTTTGGGGGTTGGTTTGGGTTTTCTCCATCTAACGTCTTGTTTTTAAGTTTGAGTGTTGATTTTTATTTTCAAACCGGGAGATCCGGGACTACGCGGTCAGTTCCTACAAGTTACATTGGTCTCGTGCGAGGTGTCCGTGCCTCTTACCAGTCCGTTTGCGGGCTGGTTTAGGTTTTCACCCTTTAACGGTCTGTTTTTAAATTAAAGTGTTGATTTTTGCAAATTATCGTCATATTCTCAAATGGGGAGACCTGGGACTACGCGGTCAGTTCCTTCAAGTTACATTGGTTCCGTGCGAGGTGTTCGTGCCCCCTACGGGGGCGTTTGGTGGCTGGTTTAAGTTTTCACCCTTTAACGGCCTGTTTTTAATTCTAGGTGTAAGTTTTGCAAATTATCATCCTATTCTGAAATCGGGAGATTCGGGACTACGCGATCAGTTCCTATAAGTTACATTGGTCCCGTACGAGGTGTTCGTGCCTCTAACGAGTCCGTTTGGGGACTGGTTTTGGTTTTCACCCTTTAACGGCCTGTTTTTAAGTTTAAGTGTTGATTTTTGCAAATTATCGTAATATTCTCAAACGGGGAGACCCGGGACTACGCGGTCAGTTCCTACAAGTTACATTGGTCCCGAACGAGGAGTTCGTGCCTCCTATGGGGGCGTTTGGTGGTTGGTTTCTGTTTTCTCCCTTTAACGGCCTATTTTTAAGTCTAAGTGTGATTTTTGCAAATTATCATCGTATTCTCAAACCGGGAGACCCGGGACTACGCGGTCAGTTCCTACAAGTTACATTGGTTCCGTGCGAGGTGTCCGTGCCTCCTATAGGATCGTTCGGGGGATGGTTTGGGTTTTAACCCTTTAAAGACTTGTTTTTAAGTTTAAGTGTTGATTTTTACAAATTATCGTCATATTCTCAAACCGGGAGACCCGAGACTACACGGTTAGGTCCTATAAGTTACATTGGTCTCGTGCGAGGTGTTCATGCCTCCTACGGGGTCGTTTGGGGGCTGGTTTTGGTTTTCACCCTCTCACAGCTTATTTTTAAGTTTAAGTGTCGATTTTTATTTTCAAACCGATAGACCCGGGACTACGCGGTCAGTTCCTACAAGTTACATTGGTCCCGTGCTAGGTGTTCGTGCCTCCTATGGGGGCGTTTGGTGGCGGGTTTAGTTTTTCACCCTTTAACGGCCTGTTTTTAAGCCTAAGTGTGATTTTTGCAAATTATGATCGTATTCTCAAACTGGGAGATCCGGGACTACGCGTTCAGTTTCTACAAGTTACATTGGTCCCGTGCGAGGTGTTAGTGCCTCCTACGGGGTCGTGTCTGGGTTGGTTTGTGTTTTCACCGTTTAACGTCTTGTTTTTTAAGTTTAAGTATTGAGTTTTGCAAATTATCATTATATTCTCAAATCGGGAGACCCAGGACTATGCGGTCAGTTCCTACAAGTTACATTGGTCCCGTGCAAGGTGTTCGTACCTCTTACGGGGTCGTTTGGGGGCTGGTTTGGGTTTTCACCCTTTAACTGCTTGTTTTTAAGTCTAAGTGTAATTTTTAGAAATTATCATCATATTCTCAAACCAAGAGACTCAAGACTACGTGATCAGTTCCTACAAGTTATATTTGTCCCGCGCGTGGTGTTCGTGCCTCCTATGGGGTCGTTTGGGGGCTGGTTTGGGTTTTCACCTTTTAACGGCTTGTTTTTAAGTTTAAATGTTTATTTTTTCAAATTATCGTCATATTCTCAAATCGGGAGACCCGGGACTATGCGGTCAGTTCCTACAATTTACATTGGTCCCGTGCGAGGTGTCCGTGCCTCTTACGGGGTCGTTGGGGGGCTGGTTTGGGTTTTCACCCTTTAACGGCTTGTTTTTAAGTCTAAGTGTAATTTTTGCAAATTATCATCATATTCTCAAACCTGGAGACCCGAGACTACGCGGTCAGTTCCTACAAGTTATATTTGTCCTGCGCGTGGTGTTCGTGCCTCCTACGGGGTCATTTGGGGGTTGGTTTGGGTTTTCACCCTTTAACGGCTTGTTTTTAAGTTTATGTATTGATTTTTGCAAATTATCATCATATTCTCAAATCGGGAGACCCGGGACTACGCGGTCAGTTTGTACAAGTTACATTGATCCCGTGCGTGGTGTTCGTGCCTCTTACGGGGCCGTTTGCGGGCTGGTTTAGGTTTTCACCCTTTAACACCTTGTTTTTAAGTTTAAACTTGATATTTTCAAATTGTCGTCATAATCTTAAACCGAGAGACCCGTGACTACGCTGTCAGTTCCGACAAGTTATATTGGTCCCGTACGAGGTGTTCGTGCCTCTTACGGGGCCGTTTGTGGGCTGGTTTGGGGTAAAATCACCTATAACAGTCCAATAGCTATACATCTTATGACCACATGAGTAAAAAACTCACGTCCATAATAAACTATACTTCTATGTCAATATGGACTCACTGCGAGGGGTCATTAATTGTTTGTACTAAATCTCAATAGTGTAAGGCATAATTACTATCAACAGGCATAATTTTGAAAAACTAACACATGTTATTCAAACTCCATTCATTAGAACTCCTATCATTGGAAGAGGTCTGATGATGTGGGAATGCTCACACAACTAAAGTTTTTTATTTTGTGACTTCAAGTAATATGTAAATATTCTTATAGAGTTTCTCATAGTTGAGCCAATTACGTCTTGATTAATAGCATAAGATCACGTAACTTTTATTTTACTTCCATAACAAAACTTCAAATATGAAAACACCTAATTTTAAAAAAAAAAGTGTTAAACCCCATAACCATATATACACTAAAGGACACGCATATATAAAGTACTGCACATATATAAAACTATATATCTTATTAGAAGTAAAATATAATACTGGAGTTTTACCTGTCCAGTAGCGGGTTTGTGAGATTCTGCATGTGAAATTTACATTACTTGTAATTCCTTGACATTGGCCTTGCTCTGAAGCTACTTTTACATATAAACCGCTAACATCCTAACCTACAATACGTTAATGTGATCCAAATTAACCAGAGAATAAACTAGAAAGAAGTCAAGTCCAAAGGGTATGAACAATAAGCTTACCTTTGTATCCATGCTAACTAGATCCTTAGCACAAGTGAACAGTCCAAATGGATGACAAGCAACTGCCAAAAGAAAATTTACAAGCAGCCTTTCATTCATGTTAGAAGACTTTTCATATGGTGCACTCAATCAACCCATAATAGAGGCGAACCCACCCAAAATATGTCATTGCACTTGTGATGGAACAACATGCCTTCTCTCTGTTTTTGAAACATAATTGTCCAACAAACAAACTAACATATAAGAAAAAAAGAAAAAAAAAGTGAGAGATAAGTATAATCTAGAAGAATTAAGTATCTACATCATTATATATAATTCAATTACAGAAATTTATTGAATGGTTTATTACTGGACAATAAAATGAAAATCAAATAAAGAATGGAAAAAATAAAGAAAAATTCCATATAGTGAATACTTACTTACAGTTATTGATATGCCCCCAAGCCCCTGGTGATTGCTCACAGCAACATTCCAGCCACGTTTTGCAACAAATTTTGGCACTATTTCATCAACCAATCATAGAGCTAATAAATTTAAAGTGTATAATTACATGTATATACATACATGTGAAAATATAAATATTCATACCAATCAAAAGATGATCTTTAGTGCACTTATTCCCTTCCACCTTCACGTACACTCACTATGTGCACGCAGACATATATACATAAACAATCAATTCATTGATGAGACACTAAGGTGTTAAAATGACAATATACAAACATATATACACACACACACACACACACACATACGCGTTTTGGCAATTAATTCTAATTCTAATTCTAAATTTCTGTATAGACCTTTATTTCTCATTTTTTTCCCTAAAGTTTTAGTGAAAGAATCTCATTTTTATTTCATTTCCACCCTTCCAGCTCCAAATCTACAAACACAGACAATCAACTCATCAACGAGACATAGGGCTGTAAAAAGAAAAAATACAACTATACGAACACACACACACACACACTGCGTGTGACAATTATTTCTGAATCTGGATTTCTCTATAAGCCTTAATATTCTGATTTTTCCTCAAGCTTCAATGACGAAAATGCTATATGTATTTCATTTCTTCCTACAAACTCCACACGGTGTGTTTGCGTACACATACATGAACAATCAATTCATCAACAAGTCACAAAGGAGTTAAAAAGAAAATCTATAATCACACACACACACACATATATATATATATACACATACACACATGTACGCATCCTGACGATTGAAATACCTGTGTTGGTTTGATTTCATAGATATTGTGGATGATGGAGGCAGCGATGAGGATGAGGCATCGGGTAGTGTGGATCGTGGAGTATGGAGGCGGCGGGAGGCTTCATGAAGAGGCGGCGGCGAGAGGCTGCGATGAAGAGGCGGCAACGGGTAGCGTGGATCGGGGTCATCGGGTAGTGTGGATCGGGGAGTCGCCGGTCATAGAGGGAGAGAAGGAGATTTAGTCTCTTGAAAAAAATAACGATTTGGTCTCTTGAAATTTTGGTTCCCCCCTCAAATTTTGGGGTGTTATTTTTTTAATGAACTGTACTCATATTTGGCACGGTTTAGAATCATTCCAGAATCTGACACTGTTTTAAACCGTGCCAGTTTATGATTAAACATCGCCAGATTTTGGCACGATTTAAAACAGTTCCAAAATCTCCTTCCCTCAGCGTGCCAGATTAGCATTTTTGGTGTAGTGATCCCTCAACCACTTAACTCATGTAATATTAATTACTCAATTCCATCTACTTTCAAACAACGTAGATTAATCACGGTTATATATCACTCGTAATATATACACCACTACTAGGGCACCCCACATAGATCAATAGTGCTGGCATACTCTACTATCAAGTCCCCATATCACTCGCACAAGAGGGGAATACTAGTTCAAAATCACTCTCGAACTGTATTAACACAAAACACACATATTGAAAGCGAAGCATAGTTCCAAGTCACTAAGAGGTCAGCACATACCCTCACGTCTCTTAGGACCATCTAACTATCATCCTCGGATAGCCTATACCAAGGATACTATGTTCTAGGGTATAAGTCAATATCCCCCATAAAGGTCCAATCGACATAAGACTGCCTCGGTGCGGAACCTCCATGATAGCAAGTAGCACGTGTATGATTACACAAAAATATTCAACATCATATATATATATATATATATATATATATATATATATATATATATATTAATAACCATATATATATTCACATTATTCAACTAGGTATACCCACGACCTATAATACATGTGAACTATGCCCGATTTTCTATGCATAATTAAATCATTCTTCTTATTTTCTCTATTACGGCAAATCCTAAATTACTTCGCGACTCTCGAAGTGTATCCTCTTGATAATAATAGAATCAATAGGTGTACACTCAATATCCTACTGGTCCAAGTCCTGCTTAACTCTCACGAGACCTAATTTAATGTACCCATGATTTCCCATTCAATTTATACGTCCAAAATCCCACGGTTAAATCTCATATAAAATCGTCTTATCTGGACCCTACTTATACCCTACTGGTCCTTCCCAAGTCCCATTACGATATATAAATTATTAACAACGGACCTTACACATCAGGATTTAATTAACATTTAATTGAAAAGTTCCCATTTCCAGGAGGAGTCGATCGATCGATGAAAGGGGGTCGATCGGTCGATCCAGTCGATCGATCAACATTCTTGAGTCGATCGATCGATCAAGCAGGTATTGGCCCAGTTTCTAAAATTCTAACCTACGGGCTTTTCATCCAATATAAATCTTCAAATCTCCATTAACATGTACTAAACTCCCAACCAAACATCATGAACATTATATAAACCAATATAGAAGATTTCTAACGTAAAACATTCACAAATTCGTCAAGAATCATCATCAAAGGGGATTAATTCAAGAAATTTTTTATTGGACCTAGTTCATGTCATTTTCTCAAGAATTCAATTAATTTCTATATTTCTATCTCTACTGGGCATCAATTTTGTGGGTAATAATCCACATGTGATAGATATCCATCTTAACATGGTTTCTACTCTAAATTTGCAATAAAATCTCCCAAACATTTTTTTTCATGAATACATAAGGGAATTTATTCCTACACTAGCATGAATGTGTTATCAACTAAAGAACAATAAGTTAGATACTTACCTTAGGGATGGAAGTCTGAATTGTTGATGACGATGGGTATGGATTCGTTCCTTGTTCCCCGATCTACGCGGTTGTGGTGGAATTGATGAGAGTGGAGTAGGGATGGTGGCTCTCCTCCTTGGAAGTATTATTTCTTCTCTCTTCCTTAGACTCTATTAAACTCCAATGATTCTAACCCTCAAGGACTCTAACTCTCATCAGATATATCACTTTAATTTCCGTCCATAATTAAGGCCTAAAATGGGTAATTACCAAAATGCCCTACCGAGTTACAGGTTAGGCCTAAAAATGACCCGAGACCCAAACTAAACTACGGGGTACACTTTTCTGACTATATCAATCCTTCCGGACACATTTTCACACTCGAAATGATCATATGGGGGACTTATAATAAAATTACTTTTTATTCCATTAATTTAGTCCCGACACGATACATGCGAGTCCCGACTTAATTTTTATAATTGTCGTATTATTCACTCTCGATAATTTCTAATAAATTCAATCTCATATATTACTTTACTCATCCAGTAATATTCGACATATAATTACTAACTCTCGTCACGCTAGTAAATATTTATATTAAATTCTGGATTAATATTAAATTAATTTATCCCAACTTAATTAATTAATCCCATAATTAAATACCATAAAAATACGAGGTATTACATACTTCCCCCTAGTAACGAAATTTTGTCCTGAAATTCGAAAAATAAGGCATACCTGATAGAAACAATTCCGGATACTTTTCACGCATATCTGCCTCACGTTCCCAAGTGGACTCCTCTATATTATGATGCTCCCACTGAACTCTTACAAGTGGGACTAGCTTCAACCTCAATTTCCTCACGCTGTGGTCTAGGATAGCCACTGGTATCTCCTCATAAGGACTATCGGGTTGCACATAAATATCATCTATCGCAATATGAGTTTGGGACAAATCATCATGAAGATACCGCCTCAAAGACGAAATGTGGAACACATCTTGAATATGGTGCTAGTGCTCCGGCAACCCAAGTCTGTATTCCACTCGTCCAACCCTCTTGATAATGGGAAATGGTCCTACGTACCTCAGAGCCAATTTCCCTTTCTTCCTGAACCTCATTACTCCCTTCATAGGTGACACTCGCAGCAATACTTGGTCTCCCACACCAAACTCTCTAAAAGACCTCTTTGCATTGGCGCATCTTTTCTACCTGTCCTGGGCTACCCGAATACGACTCCTGATCAACTAAATCCTGGCTGATGTCTCCTGAATTACCTCTGGCCCAAGTAGCTTGTTGTCCCCCACCTCTAGCCAACAAGTGGGAGAATGACAAGGTCCTCCATACAACGCCTCGAAAGAGGCCATGCCAATCGTAAACTGGTAGGAGTTATTATAAGAAAACTCCACCAGAGGAAGGTACTCTTCTTATCCTCCTCCAAAATCAAGGATACACATGTGTATCATATCCTATAGCAACTGATTAGTATGCTCAGTTTTTCCATCTGTCCGGGGGTGATATGTCGTACTCAACCGCAGCTCGGTACCCATGGCCTCCTGAAAGCTCTCCTAAAAGCTTGACATAAAAATCTTATCCCTGTCGGACACGATATCCAGGGGCAACTTATGCAACCTCACTATCTCAGCAATGAATAATTGGGCATATTGTCCCGTAGTGTAGTCTATCCACACTGGCAAAAAAATGTGCTACATTATTCAAACGATCCACCACTACCCAAATTGAATCGTGACCCCGCTGTGATGTAGGCAGCCCAGTGATGAAATCTATGGAAATGGTCTCCTATTTCCATGTTGTTATTTCCAGTGGCTGAAGTAATCCTGGCGGTCTCTGATGGTCCACCTTTACCAGATGATAGGTGGCACACTTGGATACGAACTCCGCAATATTCTTCTTTATCCTACTCCACCAATATTGGTGCCTCATATCTTGATACTTTTTTATCCCCTTCGGGATGTATCATAAATTTGGACCCGTGCGACTGCGTCATCACTACATGACGTAAGTCCTCACCCTCCAGGACCACTAATCTCCCATTAAATCACAATCCTCCATCTGGACCTATTGAGTATGACTCCACGCCCTCGACTAAAAGCCATACAATTTGATCCTGGAAAAATGAATCATCTTCTTGGGCATGGATCCCTCGTAACAATATCTGGTGTGACTGTCATGAATGATATAAAGGATTAGGCCACTACCTCCTGATGTCCCAACTCTTTATACTTCACCTTCCACACATCCGCCACCTCACTTACTGGCATGGCTTAATGCATCAAAAACTACATTAGCCTTCTCGGGTGGTACTATATTTCGAAATGGTAATCTTTCACAAACTCAAGCTACAGACGCTGACGCATGTTCAACTCCCACTGAGTGAACAAGTATTGTAGTAACTTGTTGTCGATGAACATGCAAAACTTCTCCCCTAACAAGCAGTGTCTCCAAATCCGTAGGGCAAGCACGATGGCTGCTAGATCCAAGTCGTGGGTGGGGTAATTCCTCTCGTGAGGCTTAATCTTGTGGGAGGAATAAGCTATAGCCTTCTCCTCCTGCTGAAGTACTCCCCCGAGTCCCTGTAGAGAGGCATCAATATACACCAGGTACTCCACTCTGGCCTGGGTAAAGTGAGGACTGGCGCCGAAATCAACTTATCCTTTAGCTCATCGAAAGGAAACTAAAAATCATCATCCCATACGTACGGTACCGCCTTACGAGTCAGATTAGTCAATGGACCCGCTATTTTTGAGAATCCTCTAATGAACCGCCTGTAATACCCTGCCAATAACAAGAAACTACGAATATCTGATGGTGTCTTGGGCTTCCCCCAGTCCCCCACTGCGGACACCTTTCCCGGATCCACTAATATCCCCATGGCAGAAGCAATGTGCCCCAAGAACTGTACTTCTCGTACCTAAAACCCGAACTTCTCATAATTAGCATATATCTTATGCTCTTCCAGAGATTGAAGGACACATCTCAAGTGCTCGGCATGCTCCTCCTCAGTCTGGGAATAAATTATAATGTCATCTATAAAGATAATGAAAAACTGATCTAGGAACTCTCTAAACACCCTGTTCATTAAATCCATAAACACGACTAGGGCATTGGTTAGCTCAAACGGCATAACTCAAAACTTGTAAGATCCATAACTCGTCAAGAAAGCAGTATTCAACACATCCTACTCCGTAATCCGTAACTGATGGTATCCTAACCTCAAGTCTATCTTTGAGAAGAAGGTAACTCCTCTCAATTGGTCGAACAAGTCATCGATTTGGGAAAATGGATAATTATTTCGTATCGTGATTTTATTCAACTCTTTGTAGTCCACATACAACCTCAATGACCCATCTATTTTCTTCACAAACAATCTGGGAGAACCCCAGGGCGAGGTACTCCTATGGATAAAGCCCCATCCCAATAGCTGCTCAATCTAATCACACAACTCTCTCATCTTAGTTGGAGCCATACAGTATGGTGCTCGGGCTATCAGCCGAGTGCCCGACATCAAATCTATAACGAAATCTATTTCTCGGCTAGACGGTAGTCCCGGTATCTCCTAAAACACGTCTAAAAACTCGTGAACTACAGGAATCGAATCAATGGGAATCACTACCTCCTTAGAGGTCTCATCCTCTATATAATATAAATGAGTAGATGATCCTCCCTCAGGATGAGTCATCGCCACCAGAAATATTTCCTGACCAGGAATAGCGAAAATAATACTCCTACTGAAAGAGTCTATCATGACTCTATAAGCAGTAAGACAATCCATGCCTATAATGGCATGATGCTAGTGTATATCTAAGACTAACATGTCTACAGGAAATATTAAACTCCCAATCTTTATGCCTACTCCCTGGCATATAAAGAAAATCAATGACCCATTACTGAACGATGAGTCTACACATGCCACTATACTCTCTACCGAGTCTAACAACCTCGAGGTCCGTGAAAAACTAGTGGCTATGAAGCAGTGTGATTCCCTAGTGTCAAATAAAATGCACCCCATAGTACCTTGGATAGGGAACTTACCCTCAACTGCGGGTGGCGCCTGCAGTGCTACTTCCTGGTGAACATTATAAACTCGTCCATACTGCAATTATCCTTACTAAACTGGGATGGCTAGGATGGCTGGTGAGGCAGGCATCTGGGGTGGTGCTGGGAGGGTAGCGGGTAAGATCGGTCTCTGTGGATCCTGACGGCCACCATTCTACTGTGGCATCCTTTCCCCATTGAAAGTTTCCTCCCCTATGTCTCTTCTGTCCCCGACCCTGATGGCCATTACCACCCCTCCATTGGACTTACTGGCCCTGCTAATAACACTATTGGCCCCGCTGATAATGATGTGGGCCCTGCTAACCCTGTTGGCCATGTCTAAACCCCCCATATCATTACCTAGAATCACCGAATAGAAATTTCTTAGCAGGGTCCCCCTGATGGGAACTCTGCCCACTATGACGGACTTGTCCTTGAGCTGCTGGTGCCCCACTAGAACTATTACCTCCTATCGGGCCCTGCTAGTTGGACTCCCCTGCTCACTTGCTTCCCAACTGATGGAAGCGGTGATCCTAGTGATACAACAGAGTGGCGTTGAGTACATCAGTGAAAGTACCTCATGATAGATTACCTATGAGATACTAACGAATCCTCCAGGTTAGCCCATCCCTGAACATCAAGATTTTCTTCTCCTCGGTAGGTGCCTTATCCGGCACTATAACGAGAAGTCTCATGAACTCCTCCTCATACTCTGCAATTTTCATACTTTCCTGCTTAAGATTCAGTAATTTTTGCCTCATCTCTGTCTACATGGCGGAGGGAAAATATTTATGATCGAACCACACCCAAAAAGTCTGAATCGGCATACTATCACTCTCCTCTAAGGTGGTAGTCGACTCCCACCACTATAAGATGGCTCCTACTATCTTGAAAAAAGACAGTAACTATCTCTGAACATCAGAGCACTCATATATGCGTATATGCCTCTGGATGTCCTTCTTCCATTGGCTAGCAATGACAATGTCGAAACTGCCCGAGAACTTCGGAGGATGTGCCTTCTAAAAGGCATCCCTAAACCTATCCCATGCCATGGGAAGATGTGCTGGCACTGGCGCTACATCCTGAACCTAGGGTGGGGCCTACTGTACCACCGCTAATGCTTCATTAACCACCTAAGAAACTATAGTGGAGACCTCAGTTGCATTCGTCATTCCCTAAGCCTGAGATGATGGTTGCTCGGGTTGGGCATTTTTATCTCGGGGTGCTCATCTCGGAGGCATCTAAAACGATAATGATATTCATTAGTCCATAGTTATTATTAAATCTCAAATAGCTGAAGATGTAATTTTATGAACAAGAATACAACAGCCCTAGGGCTCTATATCAAATGACGTTAAGCTGAAAGCATAATAAGCCGTACAGATCCTAAGGGACTCTATAACCTGGCTTTAATACCACCTGTGACACCCCGCCTAATTAAATACTGGGTGATCAGTACTTTATTAAATTAATTAAAAGTTCCCGGTTGGTTCATTCTTAGCATCATTATCATAAAACAATTATCTTTATTAACCACCTAATAAATAATTAAGCTAAGTGTCAAAACATTTAATTTATAATTTAAGTCCGATTGTTATTATTAACTATGAAACCATTTTCAGGAATACCAATGACAATATTAAAAAAAACCATCAAAATGAAATGACAAAGTTAGAAAAATCAATCCAAATAATTAATCCCAAGCGCAGGACAAAGCAATAAGTAAAATAATCCCAACAATAGCTGAATACTGAAATAATAAAGAGTACAAATCTCTCTTTGAACTAAAAGAAATATGGAAATGGGTGACACATGGGCTAACTAGAGATGACTAAAATAGGATAATGAGAAGACAAGGATGAACTCATCTACTACAACTTACACACTAGCTGCAGCACGTCAATGGTCCAAAGATCTAGGCCTGACGCCCCTATAGCTGGGTACCTGCAATGTGTGTGTGTGTGTGTGTGTGTGTGTGTGTGTGTATATACAAGGGGGAGAAGAGATAACAGAAAACGAGTAAGAGCCCGAGTGTAAAACAACTTTAAAAATAGTTTAGCAAGTATTTAAAATCCTTACTAGTTGATTTTACATACATGTTAGTACCTTAACACTCACTTGAGAATTCTCACCTCTCAACTAGTGTGCACGCCTAACGTACTACCGAATTAACCTAGTTAAATCTAACCCGGTTAACTAGTCTAACCCAACTTCCATTCACCATGCCTAATTCAAGTGATCTCATAAACATAGTTTATATCCAATGACCCTTTTATTATGAGTTTACCAAGTTAGTTATATTTATTTGAATTTAGACTTAAGTCCTCAACCACTTAACTCATGTAATATTAATTACTCAATTCCATCTACTTCCAAACATCGTAGATTAATCACGGTTATATATCGCTCGTAATATATACACCACTACTAGGGCACCCCACATAGATCTATGGTGCTGGCATACTCTACTATCAAGTCCCCATATCACTCGCACAAGAGGGGAATACTAGTTCGAAATCACTCTCGAACTGTATTAACACAAAACACACATATTGACAGCAAAGCATTGTTCCAAGTCACTAAGAGGTCAGCACATACCCTCACGTCTCTTAGGACCGTCTGACTATCATCCTCGGATAGCCTCTACCAAGGATACTATGTTCTAGGGTATAAGTCAATATCCCCCATAAAGGTCCAATCGAGATAAGACTGCCCCGGTGGGGAACCGTCGTGATAGCAAGTAGCGCGGGTATTATTACACACGATTATACAACATTATATATATATATATATATATATATATGTATAATAATAACCATATATATTCACATTATTCAACTAGGTATACCCACGACCCATAATACATGTGAACTATGCCCGATTTCTATGCATAATTAAATAATTACTCTTATTTTCTCTATTATCGCAAATCATAAATTACTTCTCGACTCTCGAAGTGTATCGTCTTGATAATCATAAAATCAGTAGGTGTACACTCAATATCCTACTGGTCCAAGTCCTTCTCAACTCTCACAATACCTAATTTAACGTACGCACGATTTCCCTTCAATTTATACGTTTGAAATCCCGCAGTTAAATATCATATAAAATTGTCTTACCCGGACCCTACTTATACCTTACTGGTCCTTCCCATGTCCCATTATGATATATAAATTATTCCCAAGTGTCCTTACACATCAGGCTTTAGTTAACATTTAATAGGAGAAAAAGTTCCCATTTCCAGAAGGAGTCGATCGATCGATGAAAGGGGGTTGATCAATCGATCCTGTCGATCGATCGACATTCTTGAGTCGATCGATCGATCAAGAAAGTATTGACCTAGTTTATGAAATTCTAACCTACGAGTTTCATCCAATATAAATCCTTAAACCTCCATTAACATGTCCCAAACTCCCATCCAAACATCATGAACGTTATATAAACCAATATAGAAGATTTCTAACGTAAAACTTTCACAAATTCGTTAAGAATCATCATCAAAAGGGATTAATTCAAGAAATTATCATTTAACCCTAGTTCATCTAATTTTCTCAGGAATTCGATTAATTTCCATAT
The DNA here is from genome assembly GCA_949130495.1 of Sambucus nigra. Taxonomy (NCBI): domain Eukaryota; kingdom Viridiplantae; phylum Streptophyta; class Magnoliopsida; order Dipsacales; family Adoxaceae; genus Sambucus; species Sambucus nigra. The sequence goes on along the minus strand of OX422218.1, from coordinate 296,849,567 downwards.
TTCTATCTCTATTGGGCATCAATTTCGTAGGTAATAATCTACAAGTGATAGATATCCATCCTAACATGGTTTCTACTCTAAATTTCAATAAAATCTCCCAAAAAACATTTTATTATCATGAATACATAAGGGAATTTATTCCTACACTAGCATGGATGTGTTATCAACTAAAGAACAACAAGTTAGATACTTGCCTTAGGGATGGAAGTCTGAATTGTTGATGATGATGGGTATGGTTTCGTTCCTCGTTCCTCGATCTACGCGTTTCTCGTTCCTTGATCTAACTCTCGTCAGTTATAACACTCCAATTTTTGTCCATAATTAAGCCCTAAAATGGGTAATTACCAAAATGCCCTACTGGGTTATCGGTTATGCCTAAAAATGTTCCGAGACCCCAACTAAACCCCCGGGTACAATTTTATGACTATCTCAACCCTTCGGACACATTGACACACTCAAAATGACCATTTTGGCGACTTATAATAAAATTAATTTTTATTCCATTAATTTATTCTCGACACGACACATGCGCATCCCGACTTAATTTCTATAATCGTGGTATTATTCACTCTCGACAATTTCTAATAAATTCTATCTCATATATTACTTTACTCATCCAGTAATATTCGACATATAATTACTAACTCTCATCACGCTAGTAAATATTTATATTAAAATCTGGATTAATATTAAATTAATTTACCCCAATTTAATTTAATTAATCCCATAATTAAATACCTTAAAAATTCGATATTGCCATAGATTCTACTAATGCACCTAGATTTATCAACCTAAGTTTAGCATCAGTTATCGGTGTTGTTGCCATAGGTTCTACTAATGCACTTAGATTTATTGAACTAAGTTTAGCATTAGTTACCAGCGGTGATCAAGTGTATGTGGAATATATGATTATATTCCTATATCTAGGAATTTTTACATGCCTCACTTCATTTAACTTGGTTTGGATAAAATGCACCTTTACCACTAAATTTTTTGGCCAATTGTTGAGGATTTTAGTCCTATTTTGACTTGGATTTTTCATAGTTGACCAAGTATTGAGGATTGTAGTCCTATTTTGACTTAGTTGGTTATTTATTTGATTGTTGATTTTTATCGATCAAGTGCTAAGGACTTTTTATCCTTATCGTAACTGATCGGAACTAATATCTTTGGTCAGAACTGAGATTTTTGATCTGAGGGATATATGTATATGTACCTCCATACCCCCCAAAAAATCAAAAACTAAACTGAAATAATGGAAACAGATAATTTTATTAATAACAACTGAAATAGAAATCTTGCAATCTACTGATAATACTTTCTAACGTTCTCAGCATTCTAAGTATTCTTGAACTCTTCACCCTCCAAAGTTTATATCTGGTATGTGCCTGGTCGGATGACAACAGAAATACGATAAGGACTGTGCCAATTAGCTTCAAGCTTGTTTCTCTTATGTATCACCTTCTTGAGAACATAATCTCCTTCTTTTAAGTTGGTCAGCTCGACCCTTTTATTGTAGAAGTGAGCAATTTTATGTTGGTAGGCAACAATTCTCATAGAGGCATCATCCCTTACTTCTTATAGCATATCAAGATCTAGTCACCTCATTAAATCACTAACTGGGGAATTAAAGTTCAATACTCTATGATTCGATAAGCCGAGCTTGACTGGTATCATTGCTTCAGTTCCAAATGCAAGCATATATGGTGTTTCCCCTGTTGCTATTCTCGATGTTGTTATGTAAGTACATATGACCGAGTGTAGCTCATTGATCTAATTTCCCTTAGCTACATCAAGCCATTTATTCAGTTCATTCAACCGAGTTTAATTTTTTACTTATATTTGACCATTACTTTGAGGATGCACGGGTGCAGAATGCAGCTTCTGAATTTTAGATTGGACACGGTAGGCTTCAAATTCCTCATTATCAAATTGAGTGACATGATCTGTAATGAAAGCATATGACAAACCATATCTACAAATTACGCTCTTCCATATGGACTAGTATACCTTTTCATAAGGCGTGTCGAGTAGTGGCTCTGCCTCAACCCATTTGGTGAAATAATCAACAATAACGACCAAGTATCTAAACTTGCCTTTGGTGGTCGGAAATGGGCCAACCAAGTCTATTCCATAGATAACGAATGGATAAGGCGAAGTGATTGGAGTTAAAGCAACATTGGGTGTTTTTCTAATGTTAGAGAACCTCCGGCACTTATCACCTTTCTTTGCAAAGGCTGTGCAATCTTCCCTCATAGTCGACCAGTAGTATACCCGTGTGTTAATTCATTAAAGCAATGTTATCCTAGATGAATGAGCCCCACAAGAACCTTTATGGACTTCTTGGATTAAATCTTTCACTTTTATAGGGTGAACGCATCTTTGCGTGAAGGTCGTTAGTCCCATTCTGTATAATACTCCTTTATCCGGTACATATCTTACAACCTTGTATTTGAGATTTTTGCCTTCTATGGGATCTATTGGTAAGGTTTTGTCTTTAATGTAACTTCTAATAGGATCCATCCAGGAGGGTCCCAAATCTACTGCAATGAAATTGACCATTAGGTCTTCATCGATGCTCCGATTAGCCAGAATCTCTATCAGGATCATCCTTCTAATCTCAATACTTGTTGCTGATGCTAGCCGAGCAAGTGCGTCTGCTCGGGCATTCCCTATTCTTGGAATTCTTTATATTTTGACAACAGGTAACTCGACTATTATTTTTATAGCTTTGGCAAAGTATCTTGCCATCAAATATTTTTTGACTCTATATACATAAAGGGCTTGATTCACTACTATATGTGAGTCACTATGGGCCACTACTTGCTCGACACCTAGTGATTTGGCTTGATTTTACCTGACTATTAAGGAATCATATTCTTCTTCTTTGCTCGACGCTTTGAATTAAAACCTAAGGGCATATTCAATATCAATATCATCAGGATTGTTAAGGATTATACCTTCTCCACAGCCTGTAGCGCATGAAGAGCCATCAATATATTATTTCCATATAGGGATATCTCTAATAAAATTTTCATCAGTCAACAACCCATGCCTGAAGATCTTCCTACTTTCCTTAATTTACTTTAGTGCCATTGCTTAACTTTTGGGGTGTTTAGGCTGCCCGATAACAACTTCAGCTTGCTTTTGAGATCAACTTTCATCTTCTGAGTTCTGCTCGACAGGAAAATTCAGTTGATCGAGCACTTTGGGGTAAGTGAATTCGACAATAAAATATGCCAAATCTTGACATTTTAACGAAGATCTAGGCTCATAAACAATATCATATTCTCCTAACTCCACTGCCCAATACATCAATCTTCCCAACTTCTCAGGTTTTTGGAGTGCTTGCCGAAGAGGCAAATCTATATATACTACTATGGTATGTGCTTGGAAATAAGGTTTCATTCACCTATAGGCCTCAATAAGGGCTAGGTTCAATATCTCCAAACATAGGTACCTGATCTCAGCTCCCCTGAAGGCTTTGCTGGTGTAGTATACTGACTTTTGTACCCCATTATCATGTCTAACTAAAGACGAGCTCACAGCTGATTCAGAAATGGCCAGGTATAAGTATAATTTCTCCCCTAAAACTTGTTGAGAGAGCAATGATGGTGATCCCAATTATTTTTTTAACTCCTAGAAAGCTTATTCACACTCTTCATTCCACTCAAAAGCCTTCCTCAATAATTTAAAGAAAGACAGACACTTATCTATTGTTCGGGCAACAAATCGATTTAAAGCTCTCACTCTTCCAGTCAACCTCTACATATCCTTCTTGTAGATTGGTGATTGCATCTCAGTTAGAGCTTTTATCTTCGCGGGGTTATCTTCGATCCCCCTTTGGTTAACAATGAAGCCGAGTGACATCCCTTCTCGGACTTCGAATACACACTTGGTCAGGTTCAACTTTATTTTATGCTTCTCCAATTCGTCAAAAGTCTGAGTTAGGTCGGTAATATGATCAGAGGTTTTTTTGCTTTTTTTTTCAGCATGTCATCCACATAAACCTCCATATTTTTGCCTATCTTCTCTTTAAAAAATTTTTTTACCAACATTTGGTACGTTTCACCTGCATTTTTAAGACTAAAAGGCATCACATTAGAATAATAAGTTCCTCGGGGAGTTATAAAAGATGTACTTTCCTTATCTTCGAGCTTTATTTTTAGCGGGTTAAAGCAGAATAGGCATCCATAAAGCTTAAAAGCCTGTGTCCTGACGTAGCATCTACTAGTTGATCAATTCTTCGCAAGGGAAAATGATCTTTTGGGCAAGCTTTATTTAGATCCGTAAAATTAACACATATCCTCCATTTATCATTCTTCTTTTTTACAATAACAACATTGGCTAACCAGTCTGAATACTTCACATCTTGGATAAACCTGGCCTTTTAAAGCTTCTCTACCTCCTTTTAGATAACTTGATCCTTCTTAGTATTAAAAACTCTACGCCTTTGCTTGATTGACTTTGCATCTTTGCGGACATTGAGTTCATAAAAGAGGAAATTGGGATAAATGCCTAGCATATCCTCATGATTCCAGGAAAATACATTTCTCCATTTCTTTGGGAATATAATCAACTCCTGCTTGAGGATATGATCCAATGTTGAGCCGATCTTTGTAGCCCTTTCTGGTTTGTCATCATCCAGAATGACGCTTTCTGTTACTTCCATACTATGGCCTTTGACTAACTCTATTTTATCCCATGGATATAAGGTTTCAACCTCAGATTCACTATTAGGCTCAGTGGTATCCACCTGATAAGTTGTAGTCTTATTCTTTAATTCAATTAGGTCTTCTTGTTAGGCTGAGGAGTAGTAACATTCTCGGGCTACCTTTTGGTCGCCTTTCACCGCACCTACCCCAAAATGAGTATGTAACTTCAAGTATTGATGAACAGTTGATGGTATAGCCTAAAACTTCTTGAGACCTACCCTGACGAGGATCACATTATAAGTTGATTGAATATTTTTATCCATTATGAAGTAGCGTATTTTCTCGTAGGACTTACTGGCTAGTTGCCGAACAACACTTCTAACTTGATTATTCTTATAGGATAGACATTTACACCAAAAAAACCTATAGTGGCCTGTGATATGGTTCTAACTGGCTAAGCTTCAAGTCCAGACTTTGAAAGTAGGGATAAAACATTATGTCTATCGAGCACCCATTATCAATCTATATCTGGCGATGACGATATCTTGGATTTTTAGTTTGACAACCAAGGGATCGTCATAAGGATAAAGTACCCTAGAGAGGTCACTTTTGGAAAAGCCAATCACCATCTTATCCTTATTGACCTTCCTCAGTCGATTTTCCTCAGCTAAATTTATTCTTTGGATATAATAACAAGCTTAGGCCTCATTGAGGTACGCTTTTCTTTCAGACGTATGATCTCCTCCTCCTGCGTCGCCACCTGTAATCACATGATAATAAAATGAACCAAAATTGAGCATAAATACGTCACGTTCTGGTTGTTTGGTTTTCTTTGGCAGGTTGGGATCATCCTCGCAATCATCATCGCGATGATTTGATCTTCTTCTAAATTCACTGCTATCACGCCGATCAATAAATTTATCGACTTTTCCTTCGTAGATGAGAGATTCTATCTCATTATGCAAAATAATGCAACCATTAGTTGTGTGACCATGATCCTTGTGGAAATCATAATACTTGGATCTATCTCTTTTTTTATAAGGGGCTCTCAACTTCCCAGGCCATCGCAATTCCTTATTGTGCTTGATTTCTTCCAAGATATGGTGTATACTAACACTTAATGGAGTGTAGTACCCATATTTCTAGAGCTTTTCTTCTTTTTTTTCCCTCTAATCTTTCGACACCTTGTGGTTCTTTTGATCCTTCTTTTCATACTTTATACTAGGCTTTGTGGCTGGACTCTATTTTGCAGCCATTGCTTCCTCGGCTTTCATTATCTTTCCTTCTTTTTCCATAAGTTCAACCATTATCTTGGGAGGATCTTTGGCCAGAATGAAATATATCTTCTCGGAAAGCAGACCACTCATAAGAATAGTGATGGATATTTTTTCCTCGTAATTAATCACCTCTAGTTTTTCATTATTGAACCGAGTAATGTAGTCCCTAGTGCTTTCTCCCACTTACTGCCTCACAATTAGAAGGTGAGCTACTCTTTTTACGGTCTTAGCTCCAAAACGAAAGTTGCCAATGAATAGCTCGGCCAGCTGATTAAAATTGGTGATTTGTCCTTAGGGCAATTTGTTAAACCATATTTGAGTTAAACCCGTAATAGTGCTTGAATATGCTCTACATCTCATCTCATATGGTACTACATAGATGTTTGTTGTTGCCTGATACTTCTCAATATGGAGAACTGGATCAGTTTTTCCATCATATTTGGGTCTCACCACATGAGCTTTAAATTTATATGGGGTTAGAAAGTCTACGATTGTCTGAACAAAAGGAAATCCTTTGACAAAACTTCATTGTAAAGGATTCTTTTCTTTCACCATCTCACCTAATCGATCCTCCAACCTTTGTATTGATCCTTTCCAAGAGGGATTACCTTCATCCGACTTATGTGAAGTTGCTCGGCTATTCCAAACATTTATTTTCCCTAAACTCTCATCTTGAGAGGTCTGCTCGGCGCCTGTAGATCGATGAACGCTTGATCTTGATCGGATGGACATTTCCCAATGGTCGGTGGTATGTCGAGTCTTCCTGAATAACGCCCTCGGAGTATTTCTCTTTGTTCGGGATCCCAGGTGATCAAAAGCCGAAGCTCTGCTTAGCCTTTCTAGGACACTCGATCTTTCAGATGACATGGAAACACTGAGATTTGAAAGATAAAGTTTTTAATTTGATCGAACCATTGAAAGACCAAAATGTGCCCCTATTTTCCTTAGAAAAAAATGTGTTCATATAATAAAAGTGACCTAAAACTTATGAATTTATGAATTAACCCCTAATATTTAAATATTATTGGACGTTAACCTTGTAAAAAAATTACAAAGTACTTCAACATTTTCGAAATTATGAAATGAACCTTAAATGTTATGTTAAATGAATTTAACTCTAAAAAGGTTCAAAAAGAAAAGGTTGTATGTTGAGTATATAAAAGGGATAAAAAGAGTAAATCATGCATTAAGTGTTTTGGATAGTTTGGCCCTTGGGACGGGTAAAAAATGTTAAAGTGTAAAACAAACTTAAAAAGGGTGTTCATACAAGTAATAAATATGTCGGCAAGCTAGGTGTTTCATTAAGTATAGCATAGTCTAGGTATTTTGTTAAATACGATGTATGTTGAATATTTTGCTAAAAATTGTTGTTGGAGCATAAGGAAGTGAAATTAATGAAAAGTGAAATAGTTTTCACAAAGGAGGGAATTTTTTTGTAAGGTATTGGAGCCCTAAGGTTAGGCTTAGATCCAAAACAACTCACCAGTAAAGCAATGGTTGTGATGTTTATTGCAAACGGAGAAAGTCCATGAACATAAATGGGATTCAGTGAACTCTGAGATGAATAGTAATTCTAAAAAGGAATGGATCTGATAAATTCATAGAGAGGATAATTGGTTAATAAAGGATTTGTATTTCAAGATTTAAATAACATGGTCCATAACCTTGGTAAATATATAATAAAGGAAATTGGTGAACCCCGTAATATGAAATAAAATGAAGAACCTGGTATTTGTGAATAAAAAGATGACTACTGGGTGGGTAAGAAACCCCATAGTGGGTCATTAACCTAGATTTAATATAGGCATGAGTGGGTATTTTAATACGATCTAAAAGGGATAAGAAGATAAAGAATTAACACCTCTATGTTTCAACAATCCCATAGCGGGACAAAATCCCAGGTTCGACACATGTGTGAGTGGATAAGATAGATATAAAAGGAAATAATTAGATGTGTGAGTATTCCTAAGGTGGGGGTACAATCCTAAGGTTTGACACAGTTATATATAGTTCTTTTCAAATCTTGGGTGCATGTGTTGAAATATTATAGTTAAGAAACACTAGTGTGTGTTAAGTTAATTATAAATCAAAATTTTTTTTTGAAGAGAAATCGGATGAAGTAAAGCTAGTTCAAGAGTATGACTTTTCAAAAACTAACAATGTGAGTTAATGGATTAAAGGACAATTTTTGGAATAAAATGGCTGCTTGGAAACACAAGGTTTAATGTTATTTAACATTAAAGATAAAATTTTATAAATGAAACACTGTTAATGTTAATACTATATAGTAGTTGCATGTAGAGTTGGATAGAATTATACTAGTTAAAGTATTGCATTCATTCCATATATCATTCATTTCTATATTGGATTTTGTTGGGAAACCTACTAGGCATTGGCTCACCCTCGTTCCTTTTATTACAGAAGGTTAATAAATATTCCATTTTAAGAGAATTTTACAGGTAGGTAATTTCTTATTCTTACACTAGTAGCTCTGATAATTTGAACTCGGGATATTACCTAGCAGGTTCCACACTTGTCACTATTATGTTTAAATATTTTGAAAATGGAATTTCATGATTACTTGGTAATTTAAAATTAGTTAAAATGGAATAGAAAATTTATTTAGGTTATTTCACATCACTTTGCACTTTACACATCCGGACCAGATCGGGTTAACCCATGGTTAACCCCAAATTCTAGATTGGGGTGTTCCAACTTGGTATCAGATTTGTTGGTTAAAGTTCTTTTTGGGAGTGGCGTTTAGTCATGATATTGTAGTTTTATTCTCAAACAATCCAAGTTTGGCTTTGAACTTAGCCTCATACGATGAGTGAGAACTTTGGTTTATATGCACGTGTGACTGTGACATTGGAGTTAAGAATTATGACATCATTAGAGGTTTTCTTTTATTAGTAATAACAAATTGGGATTTTTGTCGTCATGGAACCTCCTCTTGGTATCCTCATATAGAAATATGAGTAGCCTAATAAGTATTAGCATCGACAACATGTATCGCTGCTAAGTAGCCAATTAGGATTCCTTGTAATCTTGTAATATTTCATGGTGCCAAGTGGTAAAATGTTTGTGAAAGGTTTGTCGCATTCCACTTTAATAATCAAAATGAGTTCGTTAAGAAAAGTACAACAAATGGTGACCCCACTTTTAGGGACCACTGGATGTTTTATTTAGGGACCCACCTTTAGCATAAAGGCATTGTGAAGATTAAGAAAGGCTCGACTTTGGGATAGTGTCTTGTTGCAATCCTCATTACATAAAGAGCCCTAGACATAAAATATTATTAGTATAAAACAATTATAATCTTACATAAGGGTTGGTCCTAACAACCAGCAGATACCATTGATAAGTCATCGAAGAGAGTATCAGATTGTGGTGACTCACCCCTGAGGCGCAAAGCGTGATGGAAGAATATTCGGTAGATAATACATCATTCATGGGAAAATTAAGTCTCGGAGTAGATGCAAGGTAAAGTAGTCAGTTACAAGTGGTTTCAACATGTGCAATAATTAACATGAGGTTCGTCATCCTCCTTGGTGAGGATCAAACATTAAAAAAGATAATTGGGAATCCATATTCCTTAGGGATAACACATCTTTTAAGGTAAAGGTTCCATGAGATCAAGTCAAGAAGAAATTTTATTCATGTGGTTATAATGCGTTGCGATGACACTTCTTTTGAGGTTAAGGTTCCACGATATCAAGTCAAGAACTAATTTTATTCATGTGGTTATAATGCGTTGAATTTTAAGGGATTCAATATTTGTGGACAAGACCTTCATTTCTTTTAAAAGGAAATAGTTACAATAGTTAGGAGATAGTTGGGCTTACCAATGGTGGCATCAAATCAAGTTCCTTACATTGTATCCCCGAATAAGTGCTTGTAGTGGTCGTGGCCTTTCAACAACTGACTTTGATAGTCGTAAGTGGTGTTCATGGACCATTAGCAAACTTAGAGGTTTATTAACCTCATAATTTTCTTTAGCGGTTCATATATAATAGTTCGTATTGTGGGTAAAACTTGTATGGTTCTCGTACCACTACCAATAACTCTAGCATTTGGGTTCATTCGACAACCTACTAGTAATTTGGGTGTCGTACATTGGTTTTAACATTCTAGCACTAGAATATCAGCATTGTGAGGTGGTCAATAAAAATAATCACATGCAAGCACATTGAGATCCTTAATTTGCTGACAAGCGACAGTAATGGTAACATCACCCTTAATCATTGTGAGTGAGGTTCAAGCATGTGATCTACATACACCATTTGGTAGCATAATATCATGTGTGGATTCACACATCTCCATCCAATTTCAAGGAGAATGATGAATTTTATTCTATGCACATTTTGCACAAGAATCAACACTTATGGAATGAGGTATCAAACTATAATAATTTTGAATACCATGGCTTTCCAAATGAATTGACATAGTTTGTATGATTGTCACGTAACTCAAGTCAAGAAATGTCATTTTGAGTTTTGAAGTATATCACGATCAATGTAAAGACAAAAGTTCCCATAGTCAGGAGTACATATCATGATAAAGGAGTTATTAATAATTAGATTCATGTGTAATCATTGGTATCATCCTGAGGTAAGACTGTGGTTCAATCGTAATCGAGTGGAGTTTTGTTTCAAAAGAAATTTTTAAGACGCATCACGTTTGTGAAGACTAAAAAAGGAATTCGTGTTGTGACATCTAGGGAAGGTTGGTAGTGCTTCAATAGTCATTCATAACACGTATTTCATTTTATCAAGGACTAAGATTTATGTGAACATCATTTTTGATAAGGGAAGCCTCACATTATGTGGTTCTTGGTTGTACAACCCTAGTCTTAGTGCATAATGTTTATGATTCTTTATTTGATTTTAGTAGTAGGTCGATATCCTTAACAGAGCTTTATACCCCAGATAATGTCTACCTTAATTGTTGGTAAGCAAACTCAGTTGTAGCATCAGTTGTGTTAAACATATGTGATTTTTCTGTCACAAAGGCTAAGATTTGTAGTCCATAAGTATGAAATCCCTCGGGTTTCAGGAAGGAGTATTCAAACTTCTCATTGCATCTAAGTTACATTTTATCATTTCCCCATGGTTGGGATTGTTATTCGATTATTATTGGTTTACAGTGATAGCATTGGCTCAATGTTAAATGCGAGTTAGGTGGGTCATGGCTGATGCATCGCGGTAACTGAGGCCTTTATTATAAAATCATTATATAGGATTGCATCATCATCCTCGTGTGCTTTAGTTGCATGAGCAATGGTATTTTTCCTTTCATTTCCTTTCTTGCATGATTTTGACAGAGTATGTGATACACCATAAAATCCATAAATAGATTGATCATGTATAATACAAAAATCATGGGAATAAAAAACATTTAGTAACATTCTCATAATAGCAAATAAAATAAAATGAATTATGTAAAAGCATTACAAGATAATGCCCTGCTAAATTAAAAACAACATATTTGATACTAATCATTTCCATGAGAAACAAATCCAACTCCGGGACATAAAATCTCAATTATACGATATCCTTCTCGAAATACAAGTGCATTAAGTAAAATCTCTGCATTGGGATAAACTAACATAAATACAATTATTTAAAGTGAAAATAAATAGAAGATGTATAGGATTAACATTGTAAAATACCTACACTATATGAATGATAAATATATTGTCGCTAAAGATACTCCTCCACTGAACAACCCAAGTCTATGATAGCAACAATGACCTAAGACCTATGGAAAACAAAATTAGCAATGATTATTAAACCCAACAAGTTCATAAAGAGCAAGAACTTAACTGAAGTTGGGACACAATAATAATAATTCATATTCGTCCCATTTAAGCGTATTTTAAGTCATTTAAGTTACCCAACCCAAACAACCTAAATAAATATGCGGTTTTACTTCCAAATCCACATATGTCCCAATGTAATATCATTCCATCATTAATTAAATATCTCTAATTTAATCGTTTTAAGTTTAATCATCAACTTAATTATTCGTACTCTATAATAGATAATAGTAATTCTCTTACTAAGCATTACTCTCTTGTTTTAATTGTCTCAAGTTATCTTTTAAAATACGAAAATCTCTAATGTAACAGTTTGTAACCTTCGCAAGTCACAAATCAATATTATTAACACAATATTCTTGAGTCATAAACTTATGATTATAAATCACTAGTATAAGTCATAAACCAGTAGAAGTATATCAAGTATTGTCACACAAAATAACATAATCCAAAATATCCATGATTATACATAATCCACATAAAATCTTACGGGATACGCTCGAGCCTGCAAATAAAAGTACGAAGTCCTATCCCTATTGCCTTTGAGGATCACTCATGCGTATTAGGTATAGTTAGAGGCCATCCCAAACCTATTATCTCAAAGTCTTGGTAAGGGTTAGTCACTACGCATTCCCTTCATAACACATGACCTCCATACCCAAGGTTATATGATAGAACTCCCGAGTATATCCCCCTCAAGAACACAGGTATGTCAGTCATAAGATTGGGGTATATAGGACCTAGGTGGAGCTCATCTCATCATCAGGAATACCACGCATGGTCAAATATCATATGCGCCCTATAAAAATACACCCACAAGTACACACACCACCCTGGTATGATTATACATAAATCAACTATAAAAGTACGGCCCTACGCAACCGAATCAAATAAATAAGTATAAACCCTACTCAACTAAGTTACACATAAATACACCCTACTTAACTGGGTTACATATACTGTCTATTTATTATTAGTTAATATGTGCATTGACTAAATCGGTTATATATAACACTATCCTAAACTCCAAAAGCTCTCCAAAAAATAGGCATGTATTACACCTTACTCAAGAATTGTTTGAATAGTAACTACCATACTCAATGGGTAATAAAAACATTTAAACTAATGTGCGATCTAGACAATCACTAATATGTATCGATGTAATGAAATATCTCAATATTCGTTCATATACTCAAGGTCCTCAAACAATTACACACAAATCCCATCTACTCATGGATTCTTAAAAGTATCTTTCGTTCTAAATAAATTATCTTCAATTAATTAAGAACACATATCCAAAATTACAAAACTTGATTGAAGCCAAAACCCAACATGTTAGATCAAAATGGCCTCATAATATCCTCCTAGGATTTCCACATGAAAAAATACACAAAACAAACTCTTGCCAATATCGTGTGCACGGGCTAATTCTAGTCGTGTGCACGTCGGAAGTTCGCACAAGACTTTTAAACAGCATTAGAACAAAAACTGCAAACGAGTGTTTCTTTTTCCCGAAACCTTATCATATGAACTCGAAAACTCTAATATTTCATTAATGACTTGGAATAAGGTCCTAACCCCTCAACAACACATTATGATGACCTAAAAACATTATTAGATCAATAACCAACCTATAACTACAAGTCATGGGTGATTTAAATAAGGATTCAATAAAAAATGTAGATTGTGCGTCTTAGAACCCTAGATCCTTAGTTCTACTCAATTCAACGTGGATATTGATTCAATTTCAAAATTAAACGATGGGCTTTTATTATATTCATTAACATGATTCTAAATACAACAATTTAAACTAGATTACAAGATCAAATCATATGATTTATCCTTAAACTATCCTAGTTTTATAATATGAGATTAAGGTTTAGTTTCATACTCAAACAAATTCGAAAAATTAGTTTTAGATAATTAAAATTATATTAACAACTTATTAATTCATAATCCAATGAGCTACAATCATCATAGCATAATCCCAATTACATTCTTAATCGTTATAAACTTACCTATGGACTGATTGGCGAATCAAAGTCCTAAAAATTTCCAATTTCTCTTCACCCCCTTATGCCTCCTCTCTCAAGATCTCTAAGTTTTTCGTAATGTCTAAAATGTGTTATTATGTTTGTCTAATAACCTAATAATCAGGTTTTCCAAGAAATTAGGCTTAATCCCTTCACAAGCCTCAACCCAATGAGCTCAAATGACACTCAAAATGGCTAAAAGGTATACCCACTCTATATACTAATCCATTAGAGTTTAATCCCACTATTTTATGTAAAAATAGACAATCTAAATGTCCCAAAGGTCAACACGAAATATGACAAATTCTATTAAATTAATTTTATCCTTAACTTATGTTATATGTCGGTACAAGTCAAATTTATTAAAATTTAATTATTAATTCATTCCATGAGACTCAACATTAAAAGAAACTATTTCACAATCGGTGGAAATCGATATCGAGGGAATAATCCAATCAAGGAAATCCTTGACACTTAGACCCTGACCATTCCATAGTCGCCCATAATACTAAGTCACTTAAAACATTTCGTAAATGAATTATTGTGTATTATGCCAATTTTCAAAGAGTGTTAATTCATATAACACACATATATCCATATAAATGAATCATATAACAACAAACAAAATTATACTAAGTGACATAACAAATGTCACATGCAAAATAATAACGCATTCCAAATAAATAATTACTTAATTATTACCAAAAAATACTAGGTATTGCACAATAGTTTGTTATGTGCAATATGATAGGGCTATTTTGATAGAACTAAAGGGTTAAAGCCTCACGTATGACTAAGATTACTGTTACAAGGATCTATGATCCATATATTGATTCATGGAATTTAAAGGATTACGTTTCGAGGGTGAATCTTGTTCATCGGATTCAAATCGGACATGGTTTGACATATCGTTGCAAGGAATCTTCACGTACGTTATCATCGTGTGCTAGTGTGTGTTTACATAGTTATGTGTATTTCTTTCTTGCATGGACTATAAGTCTCGAATTCTATGGTAAGATTCGAGAACAAGTTAGAGACTTAAGGTTTAGGCTTTGATAAACCTTTGGTACCTAAAATAATTAGGAGTGAACGGAATATTGGATTATGTAAATTCCTTAAGAATAAAAAATTAGAGGATCTTTAGTTGGCCAGTGGAGCATATCCTAAGAAAGGGGGTAAGTACGGTTTTTATATTGATAAGTGTTATTGGTGATCTCATGGTATGAGAGAAAATATGATTTATATATCAATATATATATATATATATATATATATGGTAAATTGAGATCTCTAGGTGTTAGACTAGAGATGGTTAAAATGATTATATAAGTTACTTGTGGACTAAAGGAATTTTGTGTGTCGTGATTCGAGTGAAAGACCAAGAGTATGAGAGAATACATGAATAATTCTAATTATGTATGATGAGGTGATGATTTCGACAATTGTAACGGGAGGTTAAAGTACAATTAAATTTAATGGGTGATTATTTTTGCAAGTCACATGCATAATACGATTTTGGCAATTTTATTTGGAGTAATCGAGAAATTATTTATTAGCTTGGACTAATTATCGAATTAAATGAATGCTTAGTGGGACTTAATTGGGTAAATTAATGATTTGTGGATCATTTGAGTAATTAAGGATTTATTGGTAGGATTCAGTTAGAATAAAAAAATTGATTAAGTCTATTAGGAAAAGCAAAGGTTAAGTAAACAAATTGGCATTGAGGGAGACGCTACAGCGGTATACTCACCCATTATATCCGCTATGAGGAACGCTATAGAGGGTTTAGAGTGACATGAGGGTGGAAATGTACTGATATGGGGATTGAAACATTGAGATTCGGAATATGGCATTTTTAATTTGATCGAATCGTTGAACGACCAAAACATGTCCCTATTTTCCTCAAAACATGGTTTCTCTCAATATATGGGGTTAGACACCTATTACGTTCATTCAGACAACAATGAAAGAGAGAAAATTATTCACAACAAAAATAACCTTTTTTTAAGCATTATATTAAGGAGACAATAGATCCCAACAATTTAGGCAATATTTGTATGACTAGGTCTGAGATCATAATTTGGAGAAATACACATCCAAGAAAGATCTTGGATTGCTATACCCCTTGACTGAATTATAATATTTGTTTTAATCACTTAAACCCGATCACTGTATTATTTTAAAAACCGTTGAAGTAGGAAAATTAATTAAGTCTAAGAATCAAGGAATTGATTAGATGTATGTTAAAATCGACTAGTGAAAATTGATTTGACCAAGTACGTATCCGAATCTTAATTTGGGGAATCACATTATGTACCATAATAAACTTTGCAAATAAGACCTCATTATATTCAAGTGATGTTTTATATAGTTAAATTGGAATGCAGTCATAATTATTAGTGGAATTAATTATGATTAATTAAAGGAAGTAAATTACGTGGTTGTAATTTAGAGTTTTCGAGTATTTATTTAGAAGTCAATTTAATGATCTATCTTAGGTTTGTAATATAGTCCATATGCCCAAGTGGTTAAGACCACACTCTTTAAGAGCTCTGTTAAGCGCAAGTCCACAACTTATACTGATATACATATTAGTATAAGGTAGGGTTTTGAACTGAATATTCATTATTAATATCTTCATGCTTATACTGATATACATATTTGTATCGACGGAGGATGAGATTTAATCTCTTAATGCTTTCTATAGCTGTTATTCAGTGGGGTGTGAGATACAGTACACTCTTGATAGAAGCACCTATATGAGTGTGGTAGTGGGGCCGCATCCTATGAGAATTAAGGTTGATTCTCTAGAGCACTCAAGAAACCTGGGCATGCTCAAGGCCGAAACGATCACAACTGTGGGAACGCGATGATGATTTTTGGAGTCACGTGTGTGTTTAATTTACTTAAGTTTACAACAACGGTGAAATAGTTCAAGACATTAGTTCACTAGCAACTGGTAAACTCAATAGATCAACACAAAGTAAAGGTTCAAGTCGGATGACACCTTTGCCTTATACGTCACTCCTTATGATACTCCAGAGTGACTTTTTATTTATTTATGTATTTATTTCATTCATGTGGGGTATTGTTGGGTATAATATTAGTATATATATTTATTTTGAATGAAGTAAATAAGTTAGTGGAAGTGGCCAAGTGGCAAGTTCGTGGGGGTGTGTGCATGAGGTCTTGGGTTCAATCCCTAGGAGGCACACAAATTATTAAGGGTAAAAAATGGGGCATTGGGGCCTCGGGCTCTTGGGGATTTCTTATGTGCATTACATCTTTTTAAACTCATTTTAATTTTTAATTAACTCGTTTAAGACTTTGACTGTTTCTTCCATCTGTTAAAATATAGTTGTTAGTGGAGAGGTTAGTGGGTTAGTTGCATAAAACCACTACCCACATTTTTGACCATTTTTTATATATAAAACAAAGGCAAAAACTTTGTAAAAAAACACAGAAAAATTCAATCTCTCTCACTTTCTCTGCAAAAATCATTTTGCTATTTTCTACTATACACTTATGTTCGTTGTTCTTTTTGGAGTGCTGGAGTATCCTGAGAGTTCAAATATTTAACATAAAGCTGGTGTTTAAACCCGATCGTTGAATCTTGGGAGGTGTATGTTCACGAGGCTGACAGCTACAAATATCGACGAGCAATTGCACCTTTAGGCCTTTGTGTCAAATATAAACCTCAATCGATATGTCCTTCCAATTTTATCTATTTCGTAATTGTTTTTTTGAATATATTCTGCATTTATTATTTCCAACAATCTAAAGGTGAAATTCTTTTGTTATTCTAAAATATGCTATGGAAAATCCTAATGCAAAATACTTTGAAAAACCTGAAATATTTGATGGAAAGATTTTTAAGAGATGGGAAATGAAACTGCAATTTTACCTAACAACTCTTAAGGTCGTTGACGTTATTGCATATGATAGACCTTATACACCTGAAGAACTGGTTGTTTGGAAACAAAGGGATTATATGTGTAGGAATTATATTCTGAACTGTCTCTACCTTAAATTTTATGATGTTTATTGGTCATGTCTTGCTGCTAAAGAATTATGGAACTTACTGGATAAAAAATATGCAACTGAATATGCTGGGTCTAAAAAATTTGTGGTTCGAAAATTTTTGGATTTTAAAATGGAAGATAATAAATCTGTTGTGTCACAACTGAAAGAACTAAAAATTATTACTCATGAAATTATGGCCAAGGGTTATAGTATATGTGAGGGATTTCGGGTGTCTGCTATAATTGAAAAACTGCCACCTTCTTGGAAAGATTACAAAAACGGTCTAAAACATAAAAAAAAAGGAGATGTCACTAGAAGATTTGATAGTTCGTTTGATAATTGAGGAAGATAATAGAAATGCAGAACTTAGGGAGAAAAATATGAATTTAGTTCTAAGGCTAATTTGGTAGAGGGAAAATCAAATGGAAACCAAAAACATAACCAGTTTAAACCTAACCATTCAAACCGGTAACATGAGCACCATAAACTAAACCAGAATTCGATGTCCAAACACAAATTCAAACCTAACGATCAGAATAAAAATTCTAAACCTCAATTTAAATCTAAACTTGCAGGTCAATGCTATGTATGTGGAAAACCAGGTCATTACGCAAATGATTGCCAGTTTAGGATGAGTCAGAATGTGAAGCCTCAAGCAAATGTAACCGGTGAGGGTAACTTTTCTGCTATTGTGACCGAGGTAAACATTGTGAGTAACATGACAGACTGATGGCTTGATTCTGGTGCCACCAAACATATTTGAAGCACAATAGGTGCCTTCACTATTGTGGGTGAGGATGAACGTCTGTGTATGGGAAACTCCTCTTCATCTAAGTTTGAGGGCAAGGGAACCGTAGTTTTAAAGTTCACTTCAGGAAATGTTCTCAAATTGAAATATGCTTTGTATGCCCCTGAGGTTAGGAAGAATCTGGTGTCTAGATTTGTCTTAGTTAAGAAGGGTTTTAAAATTTTTCTAGAGAGTGATATGCTAGTTGTGACTAAGGGACGTGCTTTTGTGGGGAAATGTTATGTTCAAGAGGGCCTTTTCAAACTAAATATAACCGTGGAGGAAAATAATAAAACATCTACTTTAACTGATTATCTGATTGACTCTTTTGATATGTGGCATTTTAGACATGGTCATGTAAATAAGACTTCTATTAAAAAATTAATGTTTTTGGTAAACATACAAAAATCTGATATTTCTACCAACTCTAAATGTGAAATATGTGTTGAATCAAAATATGCTAAAAACTCTTTTCCAAGTGTCGAAAGAAGTTCAACTATTTTAAGTTTAATGCATTCTGGCCTGTGTGATTTAAAAGGTTATGTGACATGTGGTGGAAATAAATATTTTGTTACTTTTATTGATGATTACTCTCGTTATTGTTATATTTATCTCCTTACAAGTAAAGATGAGAGTTTCTCAAAATTTAGTTCTTTTAAATTAGAAGTTGAAAAACAATTGGAAAAATCCATTAAAACATTAATATCCGACAGGGGAGGAGAATGAACCGGTGATCTTGATAAATATTGTAAAGAAAATGGAATAATTCATCAAATTCCTCCTCCTTATTCACCCCAATCTAATGGTGTAGCTGAAAGAAAAAATAGAACTCTCAAGGATAAGGTAAATTCTATGTTAAGCACTTCGGGATTACCTTATAATATGTGGGGTGAGGCACTTCTTACGGCTTGTTATATTCTTAATAAAATACCTTTTCAGAAAGATAATAAAACTTTTTATGAAATGTGTAAAAATATAGAACCTTCTTTTAAACACGTTAAAGTGTCGGGGTGTCTTGCTAGGGTTTCAATACCAGTACATAAGGGAACTAAAGTTGGCCCAAAGACTGTTGATTATGTTTTTATAGGTTATGCTAAAAACAGTAATGCGTATAGGTTTCTTGTAATTGATTATAAAAATCAATATATAGATAAAAATGCTATTTTTGAGTAAGGAGATGCTGAATTTTATGAGGACAAATTTCGTTTTAAAGAGAGAAGTGAGGGAACTAGTAGTTCTGTTCCAGTGGGTCCTAGTGCTAGAAATGAATCTCCAAATTCAAAAGAAATTGAAATTAGAAAAAGTAAAAGACTTAGGATAGCTACTTCTTTTGATCCTGAATTTTTAACGTACTTATTGGAAAATGGCCCCGTCACTTTTAGTGATGCAATGTCCTCACCCGATTCTATTTTTTGGAAAGAATCTATTAATAGTGAATATGATTTCTATAATTTCTAACAGCACGTGGGAGTTAGTTGACTTGCCTAAAGGATGTAAAACTATTTAATGAAAATTGATTTTTAAAAAGAAATTAAAAGCTGATGGTTCTTCTGATAAATTTAAGGCAAGATGGGAAGAAAAAGGCTATAAGCAAAAGGAAGGTATTAATTTCTTTGACACTTACTCTCCCGTTACTAGAATTACATCTACCAGGCTATTAATTGTTATTTCTTCATTATAGAATCTGATACTTCATCAAATGGATGTAAAAACGGCTTTTTTAAATGGAGATCTTGAAGAAGAAATTTATATGGATCAACCCGAGGGGTTTGTAGTCCAAGGCCTATATAAAATGTGTGTAGACTTAAAAAATCATTATATGGACTGAAAAATATCCTAAACAATGGCATGAAAAATTTGATTAAATAATGATCTCTAATGATTTTAACATTAATGAAGCGGATAAATGTATTTATAGCAAATTCAAAGATAATTATGGTGTGATTACTTGCTTATATGGGATGATATGTTTATTTTTGGAACTGATATGTATGTAGTTAATAAAACCAAAAGCTTCTGTAATTAGAAATTTGATATGAAAGATTTGGGTGTCGTTGATGTCATACTTGGAATTAAAATCATTAAAAATTCTGAAGGAATTGCTTTAACTAAATCTCATTATGTAGAGAAAGTTCTTAGAAAAATTTGAACAATTTAATTGTATTCCTACTAAGACAGCTTATGACCCTTGTTGTCACTTAAGGAAACATTCTGGTTCTGGGGTATCATCATTAGAATATTCTAGAGTTATTGGTAGTCTAATGTATCTTATGAACTGTACTAGACCTGATATTGCATATGCTGTGGGTAGACTTGTCAGATATACTTGTAATCCTAATAATGAAAATTAGGATGGTTTTATTAGAGTATTGAGATATCTAAAATACACAATACATTATCGCATTCATTATGTTAGATATCATGTTGTAATAGAAGGCTTTTGTGATGCCAATTGTATTTAAGATAATGATGAACGTAAATCTATGAGTGGCTATATTTTTGCCTTGGTAGGAGGCACTATATCTTAGAAATCTACCAAGCCAAGGTGCATAGCTAGATCCACTATGGAGTCAGAGTTTATAGCATTGGATAAAGCACGCGAAGAGGCTGAATGGTTAAGGAACTTCATATTAGATATTCTTTTGTGGCCTAAACCAGTTCCATCCTTATCCATTCACTCTGATAGTCAAGTAGCGATCACAAGAGAACATAATTACTCCTACAATGAAAAATCTAGACGTTTCAGGAGGAGACACAATATAGTGAGATAACTATTGAAAGATGGAGTTATAGCAGTGGACTATGTCAAGTCAAAGGAAAACCTGGCAGATCCATTGACTAAAGGTCTAACTACAGAGATGGTTTATCAAACATCAAGGTGAATGGGCCTAAAGCCTATTAATATCTAAATCACCTATAATGGAAACCCAACCCATATGATTGGAGATCCCAAGATCTAGGTTCAATGGGATAACAAAGTTATATGAGTGATTTGTGGGGGTACAAATTCAAGTTTTTCTTAAGACCCATTCCTATGATGTAGTACCTCTGTATCGATGGAGGATGAGATTTAATATCTTAATGCATTATATAGCTGTTATTCAGTGGGGTGTGAGATATGGTACACTCTTAATAGATGCACCTATATAAGTGTGGTAGTGGGGTCGCTTCCTATAAGAATTAAGGTTGATTCTCCAGATCACTCAAGAAACCTGGGCATGCTCAAGGCCGAAACGAGCACAATCGTGTGAACTCGATGATGATTTTTGGGAGTCAAATGTGTGTTATATTGACTTAAGCTTACAACAATGGTGAAATAGTCAAGACATTAGTTCACTAGCAACCGGTAAACTCAATAGATCAACACAAAGTAAAGGTTCAAGCCGAATGACACCTTTACCTTTTATGTCACTCCTTATGATAATCCAAAGCGTCTTTTTATTTATTTCATTCACGTGGGGGATTGTTGGGTATAATATTAGTATATATATTTATTTTGAATGAAGTAAATAAGTTAGTGGAAGTGTCCAAGTGGTAAATTAGTGGGGGGGTGTGCATGAGGTCTTGGGTTCAATCCCTAGGAGGCACACTAATTATTAAGGGCCTTGGGGCCTCGGGCGCTTGGGGATTTATAATGTGCATTAAATATTTTCAAACTCTTTTTAATTTTTAATTAACCCATTTTAAAACTTTGACTATTTCTTCCATCTGTTAAAATATAGCTGTTAGTGGAGAGGTTAGTGGGTTAGTTGATTGAAACCACTGCCCACATTTTTTACCATTTTTTATATATATAAAACAAAGGGTGCAGCTTTGAGAAAAAACAAAAAAAAAATTCAATCTCTCCCACTTTGTTTCCAAAAATAATTATGCTATTTTGTAATATACACTTATGTTAGTTATTCTTTTAGGAGTGATGAAGTATCCTGAGAGTTCAAATATTTAAAACAAAGTCGGTGTTTAAATCTGATCATTGAATTTTGGGAGGTGTATGTTCACGAGGCTTATAGCTACAAATATCAGCGAGTAATTTCACCCTTAGGACTTTGTGTCAAATACAATCCTCGATCAATAAGTCCTTCAAATTTCATCTATTTTGTATTTGATTTTTTCATATATTCTGCATTTATTATATCCAACAATCTAAAGGTGAAATTCTGCTGTTATTCTACAATTTGCTATGGAAAATCCTAATGCAAAATACTCTGAAAAACCTGAATTGTTTGATGGAAAGAATTTTAGGAGATGGAAAATGAAACTACAATTTTACCTTACAACTCTTAAGGTTGTTGACGTTATTCTATCTGATAGACCTTCTACACCTGAAGAACTGGTTGTTTGGAAACAAAGGGATCATATGTGTAGGAATTATATTTGGAACTATCTCTGCCTTGAATTGTATGATGTTTATTAGTCATATCCTACTGCTAAAGAATTATGGAACTTACTAGATAAAAAATTTGCAACGAAGATGCTGGGTTTAAAAAATTTATGGTTGGAAAATTTTTGGATTTTAAAATGGAAGATAAGAAATCTGTTGTGTCGCAATTGGAAGAACTACAAATTATTATTCATGAAATTTTGGCAGAGGGTTATAGTATATGTGAGGCATTTCAGGTGCCTGCTATAATTGAAAAACTGCCACCTTCTTGGAATGATTACAAAAATGGTCTGAAACATATGAAAAAGGAGAGGTCCCTAGAAGATTTGATAGTTTATTTAAGAATTGAGGAAGATAATAGGAATGCATAACTTAGGGAGAAAAATTCTGAATTCAGTTCTTAGGCTAATTTGGTAGAGGTAAAATCAAATGGAAAAAAGAAACAGAACCAGTTTACGCCTAGACATTCAAACCAGAAATATAGGCACCATAAACCAAATCGGAATTAGAGGTCCAACCATAAATTCAAACCTAATGATCATAATAAAAATTCTAAGCCTCAGTTTAAATCTAAACGTGCAGGTCAATGCTATGTATGTGGAAAACCAGGTCATTACGCTAAAGATTGCAAGTTTAGAAAGAGTCAGAATGTGAATCCTTAAGAAAACGTAATCGAGGAGGGTAACTTTTCTACTTTTGGGACCGAGGCAAACATTGTGAGTAACATGACAGACTGGTGGGTTCATTCTGGCACCACCAAACATATTTGCGGCACGAGAGGTGCGTTCACTACCTTCACTCCTGTGGATGAGGATGAACATCTGTACATGGGAAACTCCTCTTCGTCTAAGGTTGAGGGCAAGGGATCCGTAGTTTTAAATTTCAATTCAGGAAGTGTTCTCACATTGACACATGTTTTGTATGTCCCAGAGGATAGGAAGAATCTGGTCTCCGATTTTGTCTAGTTAAGAAGGGTTTTAAAATTATTCTAGGGAGTGATAAGGTAGTTGTGACTAAGGGAGTTGCTTTTGTGGGGAAAGGTTATGTTCATGAGGGTCTTTTCAAACTAAATATAACATTGGCTGATAATAATAAAGAATCTACTTCTTCTGATTATTTGATTGGCTCTTGTGATATGTGGCATTTTAGACTTGGTCATGTAAATAAGGCATGTATTAAAAAATTAATATTTTTGGGAAACATACCAAAATCTGATATTTCTACCAACTCTAAATGTGAAATATGTGTTGAATCAAAATATGCTAAAAAATCTTTTCCAAGTGTCGAAAGAAGTTCAACTATTTTAAGTTTAATGCATTCTGGCCTGTGTGATTTAAAAGGTTATGTGACATGTGGTGGAAATAAATATTTTGTTACTTTTATTGATGATTACTCTCGTTATTGTTATATTTATCTCCTTACAAGTAAAGATGAGAGTTTCTCAAAATTTATTTCTTTTAAATTAGAAGTTGAAAAACAATTGGAAAAATCCATTAAAACATTAAGATCCGATAGGGGAGGAGAATGAACCGGTGATCTTGATAAATATTGTAAAGAAAATGGAATAATTCATCAAATTCCTCCTCCTTATTCACCCCAATCTAATGGTGTAGCTGAAAGAAAAAATAGAACTCTCAAGGATAAGGTAAATTCTATGTTAAGCACTTCGGGATTACCTTATAATATGTGGGGTGAGGCACTTCTTACGGCTTGTTATATTCTTAATAAAATACCGTTAAAAAAATGATAAAACTCCGTATGAAATGTGGAAAAATAGAAAACCTTCTTACAAACACCTTAAAGTGTGGGGTTGTCTTGCTAAGGTTTCAATACCAGTACCTAAAAGAACTAAACTTAGCCCAAAGACTGTTGATTGTGTTTTTATATGTTATGCTAAAAATAGTAATTCCTATAGGTTTCTTGTAATTGATTCTAAAAATCAATATATGGATAAAAACACTTTTTTTTAGTCAAGAGATGCTGAATTTTATGAGGACAAATTTCATTTTAAAGTGAGAAGTGAACGAACTAGTAGTTCTATTCCAGTGGGTCCTAGTGCTAGAAATGGATCTCCAAATTCAGAAGAATTTGAAATTAGGAAAAGGAAAAGAACTTGGATAGCTACTTCTTTGGTCTTGAATTTTTAACGTACTTAATGGAAAATTACCCCGTCACTTTTAGTGAGGCGATGTCCTCACCAGATTCTATCTTTTGGAAAGAAGCTATTAATAATGAATCTGATTCTATTTCTTCTAACAACACTTGGGATTTAGTTAAATTGCCTAAGGATGTAAAACTATTGGATGCAAATGGATTTTTGAGAAGAAATTAAAAGCTGATGGCTCTACTGATAAATTTAAGGCAAGATGGGTTGCTAAAGGCTATAGGTAAAAGGAAGGAATTGATTTCTTTGACACTTACTCTCCTGTTACTAGAATTACATCTATCCGGCTATTAATTGCTATTGCTTCATTACATAATCCAATAATTCATCAAACGGATGTAAAAATGACGTTTTTGAATTGAGATCTTGAAAAAGAACTTTATATGGATCAACCCGAGGGGTTTGTAGTCCAAGGCCTAGATAAAAAAATGTGTAGACTTAAAACATCATTATATGGACTGAAACAAGCTCCTAAACAATGGCATGAAAAATTTGATCAAATAATGATCTCTAACAATTTTAACATTAATGAAGCGGATAAATGTATTTATAGCAAATTCAAAGATAATTCTGGTGTGATTATTTGCTTATACGTGGATGATATGCTTATTTTTGGAACTGATATGGATGTAGTTAATAAAACTGAAATATTCCTTAATAAGCTATTTGAAATGAAAGATTTGGGTGTCCTTGATGTCATGCGTGGAATTAAAATAATTAAAAATTCTAAAGGGATTGTTTTAACCCAATCTTATTATGTAGAGAAAGTTCTTCAAAAATTTGAACAATTTAATTTTATTCCTGCTAAGAAACCTTATGACCCTAGTTGTCACTTAAGGAAACATTTTGGTCCTGGTATATTATCATTAGAATATTCTAGAGTTATTGGTAGTCTAATGTATCTTAGAAACTGTACTAGACCTGATATTGCATATGTTGTGGGTAGACTTGGCAGATATACTTATAATCCTAATAATGAACATTGGGATGCTTTGATTAGAGTTTTGAGATATTTAAAATACACAATAAATTATGGCATTCATTATGTTAGATATCTTGCTGTACTAGAAAGTTTTTTTTATGCTAATTGGATTTTTGATAATGTTGAATGTAAGTCTACGAGTGGCTATGGTTTTGCCTTGGTAGGAGGCGTTATATTTTGGAAATCTACCAAGAAAATGCGCATAGCTAGATCTAGTATGGAGTCATAGTTCATAGCATTAGATAAAGCCAGCGAAGAAGCTGAATGGTCAAGGAACTTCAAGTTAGATATTCATTTGTGGCCTTAACAAGTTCCAGCCTTGTCCATTCACTGTGACAGTCAAGAAGCGATCGCAAGAGCACATAATAAATCCTACAACAGAAAGTCTAGGCCTATTAGGAGGAAGCACAACACAGTGAGACAACTATTAAAAGATGGAGTTACAGAAGTTGACTATGTCAAGTCAAAGGAAAACATGGCTGATCCATTGACTAAAGGTCTAGCTAGAGAGCTAGATTATCAAACATCGAGGGGAATGAGCCTAAAGCCTATTAATATCTAAATCACCTATAATGGAAACTGAACCCATATGACTGGAGATCCCAAGATCTGGGTTCAATGGGATAATAAAGTTATACGATTGCTTTTTGGGGGTACAAATTTATGTTTTACTTAAAACCCATTCCTATGATGTAGCACCTTTGTTTCAATGGAGGATGAGATTTAATCTCTTAATGCTTTCTATAGTTGTTATGTAGTGGGTTGTGAGATACATTACACTCTTTATAGAAGCACCTATATGAGTGTGGTAGTGGGGCCGCTTCCTATGAGAATTAAGGTTGATTCTCTAGAGCACTCTAGAAACCTAGGCATACTCAAGGCCGAAACGAGCACGACCGTGGGAACTCGATTGTAAGGACAATTTTTCCATAATTTGTTGGTTATGTCATACGCCGTCACACCAATGAAGAATATTCAAGATCGAATCTACGTCAATGGATCCGAATATCAAAAAGAAGAAGGAATCAGATTTCTACAGAGCCGGACCGGTCCGCCTAGAATAAAAGAACCGATCCGCCTGCGAATCGATCCGCCTGCGGACCGGTCCGCCTCATACCCAGATCGGTCCACCTGCTGAAAAGCCAGTACACCCTGGACCGCAAGCAAACCGAAGAAGCCAAAAAATAAAAAGAACCGGTCCGCCTACCCGGACTGATCTGCCTCAGACCCAGATCGGTCCGCCTGGGATAAACACAAATAGATCGTGTTCAGATTTTTAAGGCCCAGGACTTCTTTTATAAACCCACTACGGGGAGTTGGTTTCTAAGACTTATACACACGATTTTCAGAGTTCAAAAATAAAAAAGTCTTAACTTTCATGAGTTTCAAAACTCATGGTTTGATTCACACAACTGCTCATACATTTGTGAATCACTTTTGGTAACCCAAGAACACAACCTATTGCTGTTCAACCCTTGTGGAGAAGACTATTCTTATTCTTCATTGCAGCCCTCCTGGAAAGGGATATTTCCATCCGCCAACTACAGAATCCGATACCTGAGGGTAATTCTTAGTCACTTGTATTTTCATTGTAATCCGAAATTGTACAGTTAGAATATTATAATGAAAATAAATGGTTTTGCCCCTGGGGGATTTTTCCTCAATTGTGTGTGTTTGATTAATCTTCATGATCTACTTCTTAATTCAATTACACCTAGTTGCTTGTTTAGGATTTATTTGGGTTAAACTGAATTTAATTATATAATTTATTATTTAAGTGCACGCGCATACTTCTCTCATCGATGATGATTTTTAAGAGTCACGTGGGTGTTCTATTGACTTAAGTTTACAACAACGGTGAAATAGTTCAATACATTAGTTCACTAACAACCAGTAAACTCAATAGATCAACACAAAGTAAAGGTTCAAGTCAAATGACACCTTTGCCTTATACGTCACTCCTTATGATACTCCAGAGCATCTTTTTATTTATTTATTTATCTCATGTGGGAGATTGTTAGGTATAATATTAGTATATATATTTATTTTGAATGAAGTAAATAAGTTAGTGGAAGTAGCCAAGTGGTAAGTTAGTTGGTGTGTGTGCATGAGGTCTTGGGTTCAATCCCTAGGAGGCACACTAATTATTAAGGATCAAAGATTGGTCCTTGGGCCTTAGGACCTCGGGCACTTGGGAATTTCAAATGTGCATATAATATTTTCAAACCCATTTTTATTTTTAATTAACCCGTTTTAAGGCTTTGACTGTTTCTTCCACCTGTAAAAATATAGTTGTTAGTGGAGAGGTTAGTGGGTTACTTTCCTAAAACCACTACCCACGTTTTTTACCATTTTCTTATATATATAAAACAAAGGGTACAACTTTGAGAAAAAATGCAGAAAAATTCAATCTCTCTCACTTTGTTTGCAAAAATAATTTTGCTATTTTCTACTATACAATTATGTTCGTTATTCTTTTGGGAGTGCTAGAGTATCCTGAGTTCAAAGATTTAACATAAAGCTGGTGTTTAAATCTGATTGTTGAATCCTGGGAGGTCTATGTTCACGAGGCTGACAACTTCAAATATCAGCGAGCAATTTTACCTTTAGGACTTTGGGTCAAACACAAACCTCGATTGATAAGTCCCTCAAATTTTATCTATTTCGTATTTGTTTTTTTCATATATTCTGCAAATTTTATTTACAACAATCTAAAGGTGAAATTATGTTGTTATTCTACAATCTGCTATGAAAATTCCTAATGCAAAATACTCTGAAACACTTGAATTGTTTGATGGAAAGAATTTTAAGAGATGGAAAATGAAACTGCAATTTTACCTAACAACTCTTAAGGTCATTGACATTATTGCATCTAATAGACCTTATACTCCTGAAGAACTGGTTGTTTGGAAACAAAGGGATTATATGTATAGGAATTATATTTTGAACTATCTCTGCCTTGAATTGTATGATGTTTATTGGTCATGTCCTACTGCTAAAGAATTAGGCTACTTACTGGATATAAAATATGCAACTGAAGATGTTGGTTCTAAAAAAAAAAGTGGCTGGAAATTTTTTTGATTTTAAAATGGAAGATAATAAATCTATTGTGTCACAAATGGAAGAACTACAAATTATTATTCATGAAATTTTGGTAGAGAGTTATAGTATATGTGAGGGATTTCAGGTGTCTTCTATAGGTGAAAACGGTCACCTTCTTGGAAAGATTACAAAAACAATCTAAAACATAAGAAAAAGGAGATGTCACTAGAAGATTTGATAGTTCATTTGAGAATTGAGGAAGATAATAGGAATGCAGAACTAAGGGAGAAAATTTTTGAATTCATTTCTAAGGCTAATTTGGTAGAGGGAAAATTAAATGGAAACCAAAAACATAACCAGTTTCAGCCTAACCATTCAAACCAGAAACATGGGCACCATAAACTAAACCAGAATTTGAGGTCCAACCATAAATTCAAACCTAACGATTAGAATAAAAATTATAAACCTCATTTTAAATCTAAACATGAAGGTCAATGCTATGTATGTGGAAAACCAAGTCATTACGCTAAAGATTGCAAGTTTTGGAAGAGTCAGAATGTGAAGCCTCAAGAAAATGTAACCGAGGAGGGTAACTTTTCTGCTGTTGTGATTGAGGAAAAAATTTCGAGTAACATGACAGACTGGTGGCTTGAATCTGGCGCCACCAAACATATTCGTGGCATGAGAGGTGCCTTCACTACCTTCACTGTTGTGGGTGAGGATGAATGTTTGTACATGGGAAACTCCTCTTCATCTAAGGTTGAGGGCAAGGGAACCATAGTTTTAAAGTTCACTTCAGGAAATGTTCTCATAATGAATGATGTTTTATATGTCCCCGAGGTTAGGAAGAATCTGGTGTTCGGTTTTGTCAAGTTAAGAAGGGTTTTAAAATTATTCTAGAGAGTGATAAGGTAGTTGTGACTAATGAAGGTGCTTTTGTGGGGAAATGTTATGTTCATGAGGGTCTTTTCAAACTAAATGTAACAGTGGCTGATAATAATTAAACATCTATTCTTCTACTTATTTGATTGACTCTTGTGATATGTGGCATTTTAGACTTGGTCATGTAAATAAGGCATCTATTAAAAAATTAATGTTTTTGGTAAACATACAAAAATCTGATATTTCTACCAACTCTAAATGTGAAATATGTATTGAATCAAAATATGCTAAAATTTTTTTCCAAGTGTCGAAAGAAGTTCAACTATTTTAAGTTTAATACATTCAGATCTTTGTGATTTAAGAGGTTATGTGACACGTGGTGGAAATAAATATTTTGTTACTTTTATTGATGATTACTCTCGTTATTGTTATATTTATCTCCTTAAGAGTAAAGATGAGTGTTTCTCAAAATTTATTTCTTATAAAGTAGAAGTTGAAAAACAATTGGAAAAATTTATTAAAACATTAAAATCCAACAGTGGAGGAGAATACACCGGCGATCTTGATAAATATTGTATAGAAAATGGAATAATTCATCAAGTTACTCCTTCTTATTCACCCCAATCTAATGGTGTAGCTGAAAGAAAAAATAGAACACTTAAGGATATGGTAAATTCTATGTTAAGAACTTCGAGATAACCTTATAATATGTGGGGTGGGGCACTTCTTACTACTTGTTATATTCTTAATAAAATACCTTTTAAGAAAAATGATAAAACTCCTTATGAAATGTGGAAAAATAGAATACCTTCATATAAACACCTTAAAGTATGGGGGTGTCTTGCTTTGGTTTCAATACCCGTACCTAAGAGAACTAAACTTTTCCCAAAGACTGTTGATTGTGTTTTTATAGGTTATGCTAAAAACAATAATGAATATAGGTTTCTTGTAATTGATTCTAAAAATCAATATATGGATAAAAACACTATTTTTGAGTCAAACGATGCTAAATTTTATGCGGACCAATTTCCTTTTCAAGTGAGAAGTGAGGGAACTAGAAGTTATGGTCCACTGGGTCCTAGTGTTAGAAATGAATCTCCAAATTCATAAGAAATTGAAATTAGGAAAAGTAAAAGACCTAGGATATCTACTTCTTTTGGTCCTGAATTTTTAACGTACTTAATGGAAAATGACCCCGTCACTTTTAGTGAGGCAATGTCCTCACCCGATTCTATGTTTGGGAAAGAAGCTATTAATAGTGAATATGATTCTATTATTTTGAACAAAACATGGGAGTTAGTTGACTTGCGTAAAGGGTGTAAAACTATTGGATGCAAATGGATTTTTAAAAAGAAATTAAAAGTTAGTGGTTCTATTGATAAATATAAGTTAAGATTGGTAGCAACATGCTATAGGCAAAATGAAGGAATTGATTTCTTTGACACTTACTCTCTTGTTACTAGAATTACATCAACCAGGCTATTAATTGATATTGCTTCATTACATAATCTAATAATTCATCAAATGGATGTAAACATTCCTTTTTTGAATGGAGATCTTAAAGAAGAAATTTATATGGATCAACCCGAGGGGTTTGTAATCCAAGGCCTAGATAAAAAATTATGTAGACTTAAAAAATCATTATATTGACTGAAACAAGCTCCTAAACAATGGCATGAAAAATTTGATCAAAAAATGATCTCTAATGATTTTAACATTAGTGAAGCGGATAAATGTATTTATAGCAAATTCAAAGATAATTTTGGTGTGATTATTTGCTTATATGTGGATGATATGCTTATTTTTGGAACTAGTATGTATGTAGTTAATAAAACTAAAAACTTCCTTAATAAGCAATGTGATATGAAAATTTTGGTTGTCGCTGATGTCATACTTGTAATTAAAATCATTAAAAATTCTGAAGGAATTGTTTTAACCCAATCTCATTATGTAGAGAAAGTTCTTAGAAAATTTGAACAATTTAATTGTCTTCCTACTAAGACACCTTATGACCCTAGTTGTCACTTCAGGAAAAATTCTGGTCCTGGTGTATCATCATTAGAATATTCTAGAGTTATTGGTAGTGTAATGTATCTTACAAACTGTACTAGAACTGATATTGCATACGCTGTGGGTAGACTTAGCTGATATACTTGTAATCCAAATCATGAACATTGGGATGCTTTGATTAGAGTTTTGAGATAACTAAAATAAACAATAAATTATGGCATTCATTATGTTAGATATCCTACTGTAATAGAAGGTTTTTGTGATAATAATTAGATTTCAGATAATGATGAAGGTGAGCCTACGAGTGGCTATGTTTTTGCCTTGGAAGGAGGCGCTATATCTTGGAAAAATACCAAGAAAATGTGCATAGCTAGATCCACTATGGGGTCAGAGTTCATAGCATTAGATAAAGAAAGCGAAGAAGATGCATGGTTAAGGAACTTCATATTAGATATTCTTTTGTTTCCTAAACTAGTTCCAGCCTTATCCATTCATTGTGACAGTCAAGCAGCAATTGCAAGAGCACATATTGACTCCTATAACGAAAAGTCTATACATATCAGGTGGAGACACAACACAGTGATACAACTATTTAAAGATGGATTTATAGCATTTGACTATCTGAAGTCAAAGGAAAACCTGGCTGAACCATTGACTAAAGGCCTAGCTAGAGAGATAGTTTATCAAACATCGAGGGGAATGGGCCTAAAGCCTATTAATATCTAAATCACCTATAATGGAAACCCAACCCATATGACTGGAGATCCCAAGATCTGGGTTCAATGGAATAACAAAGTTATATGAGAGATTTGTGGGGGTAAAAATTTAAGTTTTACTTAAAACCCATTCCTATGATGTAGTACCTCTATATCGATGGAGGGTGAGATTTAATATCTTAATGTTCTCTATAGTAGTTATTCAGTGGGTGTGAGATACATTACACTCTTGATAAAATCACCTATATGAGTGTGGTAGTGGCGCCGCTTCCTATGAGAATTCATGTTGATTCTTTAGAGCACTCAATAAACTTGGGCATGCTCAAGGCCGAAACGAGCACAACCGTGGGAACTCGATGATGATTTTTGGGAGTCACGTGTGTGTTCTATTGACTTAAGTTTACAACAATGGTGAAATAGTTCAAGACATTAGTTCACTAGCAACCAATAAACTCAATAGATCAACACAAAGTAAAGGTTCAAGTTGAATGACACCTTTGCCTTATACGTCACTCCTTATGATACTCCAGAGCGTCTTTTTATTTATTTATTTCATTCGTGTGGGGGATTGTTGGGTATAATATTAGTATATATATTTATTTTGAATGAAATAAATAAGTTAGTCAAAGCGGCCAAGTGGTAAGTTAGTGGGTGGGTGTGCCTGAGGTATTGGGTTCAATCTCTTGGAGGCACACTAATTATTAGGGGTCAAAGATTGGGCCTTCGGCCTTGGGGCCTCGAGCTCTTGGGGATTTCTAATGTGCATTAAATCTTTTCAAACTCATTTTAATTTTTAATTAACCCGTTTTAAGACTTTGACTGTTTCTTCCATCTGTTAAAATATAGTTGTTAGTGGAGAGGTTAGTGGGTTAGTTGCCTAAAACCACTACCCATGTTTTGACCATTTTTTTATATAAGGCAAATGCTACAAATTTAAGAAAAAACATAGAAAAATTCAATCTCTCTCACCTTTTCTGTAAAAATAATTTTGCTATTTTCTATTATACGCTGATGTTCATTATTCTTTTGGGAGTACTGGAGTATTCTGAGAGTTCAAAGATTTAACATAAAG
The DNA here is from genome assembly GCA_949130495.1 of Sambucus nigra. Taxonomy (NCBI): domain Eukaryota; kingdom Viridiplantae; phylum Streptophyta; class Magnoliopsida; order Dipsacales; family Adoxaceae; genus Sambucus; species Sambucus nigra. Next base: position 296,815,722 of record OX422218.1, on the reverse strand, counting down.
CTAGTGGTTAAATCTGATCGTTGAATCCTGGGAGGTGTATGTTCACAAGGATGATAGCTACAAATATCAACGAGCAATTTCACCTTTAGGAATTTTTGTCAAACACAAACCTCGATCGATAAGTCCTTCCAATTTTATTTATTTCGTATTTTTTTTTATATATTATGCATTTATTATTTCCAACAAAAAGTTATATGGAAAAATATAAAAACGTCATAAAATATTAAGTTTTGATACTTGTAATGCATTTTTATCTCTTTAATATTTTCCCAAATGTAGATTGATATCAAGATGACTTTAAAACCTTTGAACAATAAAGGATACATAAAATAATCTTAACTTAGCTTTAAATAGAATATTGATTAAATGGAATTGCTTGCAATTAAACTACATTACAATTCCTCATAAAAATGAAAGATGTAAGGGTCATTTAGAAATACCCATTATTTATTTAATAAAAAATATGTCCTCTAACATTACCACATGTATTGTGACATTAACAATGGATGAGTTTCTACCCTTGCCCATAGATAAGAAATTGTTATTTTAACTTGGTAACGAAACCTCTAGTGAAAATTTAAGAAAATCCATAAATGGAAAAATTATCATACCTATGAGACGCACAACATGATGAAATGCAACAATATAGTAATTATAATCAACTCCACCATGACTGTATGCTACATTCGTCAATTAATTCGTTTTCACCCAAGATACCAACATGTAGAAATAAAGTTCAAATGATAAACATCGATTAAAATATAAAAAACAACACCAAAAATGTAAAATGAAACCCCTGATAACATTAGTTATAGAGGAAAACATATCCATGTGGAAAGAGATTCTAGAACAACTCATCATCTTCATTGATAGTGTATATATATATATATATCATCCATTGAACCTAGTTTATTTTAGCATGGGAATACTTATGATGTTCCACTTATCCATGGTTCAACATCTAGGATGATACCTATAACAACCCTCGATTATGGGAGGCTCATTTTATACTAATTATACCGCCTAAGGTAATTATGTAAAATGTGGGGACTGGAGTAAATATTAATTGAATGAATTGAAAGTTAATATTTACTAGATTGATGCATATTTACTGTATGTGGAAGTAAATATCATCAGGTTGCATGTTTCATAGTGTCATGTATTTTAAATGACATTATGGTTTAAATAAAATTGGAACTAGAAATAATTTATAAAATTTGTCGGATGCCAGTTTAGAGGGTGTAGTTTGTGTCAGAAGGTGCGAGGCAGTCAAAATAAGTGCCATATTGTATTTTTGTATTTCGGGCACTTTTACCTGATTTTAGCTTAAACGCGTATTTGCAAGTCATTTTAATGTGGTATTAACCACTTAAGTTGGAGACTTTAGACTTAATCCCCGATTTTAGTCTTCCAAATCCCCTAATTACACCATTTTATGTCTTAAACATACAGAGAAAAGGAGAGAAAGAAAGAAGAAGAGAAAAGTGGAGAAAGAAGAGAGAAAATGAAGATTGAAGATGGGAGATTGTTTCTACTCAAAGAAATCTGATATTTTCTACATCAAGGCAAGTTTTCTACTTGCTAATATGTGATTTAAGATGAATAATTTATGTGATATTTATGTTTTGGAATTTGGGTATCAAATGGAGATTTTGGTATTTAAACCTAGATTTTGGTTTTGATGATGATATTGTGGGTTTTAATGGTTATAAACCATGTAGGATAATCATTGGGTAGATAAATATGGTTGGTTGTGTATAATATGTAAGAGATTTGAGGTTTGGGAAAATTAGGGTTCATAACCCTTCGTAGCCATTTTTGGCAATTTCAGGTCCGAATCGATTCGGCCCTTTGGGCAAATCGATTCGCTAAGGGAAATTTGCAGGTCTGCAGAACCCGAATTGATTCGGGTCAAGGCCGAATAGATTCGGCCAATTGTAGAAAGTTGATTTTATGGTCCGAACCGATTCGCTTTTTGGGCGAATCGATTCATTTTCCTACTGTTTTTGAGTTAATTTTATAACTCAATTCCAATTATTTTCTTTAAATCTAGGGCCTAGGAACCTTCTTGAATGAAGTAAACTTAGAGTCCTAGAGTGTGAGATAAATTAGTTGTCTACCCTACATTAGGAATGGGTTATGTGGGGACTTTTTCGGGGTTAGGCCTATCGATGATAGGGCATTCTTTCTTCTAGTTAATTATTATAAAAACTAGAAGATGTAGTGTTATGTTTGGGAGACTTTAGAAGCTTAATTAAGCTATACGAGTTTTGATGGTTTATATTACCACCCCAAAAGAATGTTGGGAGATTTTTGAAGCTCAATTGAGCTATGTTAACCTTGGGTAGTTCATAATAACACCATAAAGGTGAGTTTGGAGAATAAATTGAAAGTTCATTCCTTCCTTTGAAAGATGATAATCTTGGGGTTTTAAAATAACACCCTAAAATGCTTGGAGATAATGAAGAGTTTATTTACTCCTTTGAGGTTATAGTGTCGATATAAACTATCGTATGGCTCCGGATAATAAGTTATACTATTTACAAAAAGTAAATGGTAATGGTTTCAGATAAAATGAAACATATACATGGAAATGGTATTGATTCTAGTAAATAATAATTTACGTAATCATGAAACCGGTAAATGATGATTTACTTGATTTTGAAAATGATAAATAAAATGGTTTAAACACACCTCTCTAAATGACATCATAGGGGAAGTCCGCGCGTGAGGTGAAGCCCCCTGGCTAATGAATGCAGGGTGGATATAGTCCTAGGCCATGTGAGCGTTTGTGTTGTATATTTTCTGCGATGGGTAGGAGATTCTGGGTGTGGTCTTGACTATCCTGCAGGCACATGGCCGCTTCCCGACATCTTGCGTTATAGGTGCCCAGGTTGTCTTATGATAGTCCTTGGAAGATGATGGTCATTTAGGGGCGCGCACAGTGGGGAAACCCGGACGGGCGGTCTTAGAATCGTTATATGTATATAAATATAACTATTCATAATCAAGTGGGACTTGATGGATTATATGCCATAAAGAGCATAAAGAAATGCCACAAAGAGCACACATAAATGCCACAAAGAGCATTTGGAAATGATTATTTTCCTGACAAGGAAAGGATTTTTACAGAAAGTAAAATTGAGATAAAAATGCCATAAAGAGCATAAGATTGTGAATATATGTATATGTTTCCTATTAAGGAAAGGATATATGAAATAATTGGTGCGCATGATGAAGTTTTTGATTAAAGTTATTCATTTTATTTTCTGCTTAGCTTATGTTTTAAACTGTGTAGGTAGCTTCTTATTTCTCTTTCTTCATGATTTATCATTCATAACTGTCATACCCTTTATTCATCTAGTAATCATATAGAATCAGGCCCTGACCCATATACATTTCTTGTTGCATATGCATCTTGTCTTCGCTCAGGTACTCCGCCGCAAGGATGCCCGATTTGAATTCCTATTCCGATGTCCTCGGTGATCCGTGATGCATTGCGGATATTACGGGATACATTTGGTATAAACGTTTTTATTTTTGTATACTAGCTAAGATCGGGTCTCTTTTACTCGGGCGAGAGGCCCAAGATTTTGTAATTGATTAATGTAATGTATTATATAAATTTATTGAAATTGTTTAACAATGTTGTAGGTATCAGCGGACCGATAACATATTTGGTCCTTTTATATGTCACTTGTTATTATAGTAGTATATATACATCCTTGAGGGTTTCCCCTATATTTTCAGGATTTGGGTTGTTTATTTTCTTTTATTTACGTTAAAACGAAATTTTTGGCAACCCATTTTCTGAAATTTTGGGTGGTTATCGTGGATACTCTATATTTTATTGTGATGCTGAGAACGATTCCATATATGATTCCTGTTATATTGGAGTATTGGGCTGGCCACACCTTATTTTGGTGAGCAGGTTGTCACAATACCGTGACGATACATACGAGTTGATTAGGTATCGTTACCCACCAATTTGATTTTGAATTGAGTTTTAAATTATTGGTGTGAATTAACCCATATCGGTGATTTCTTGATAGTATCGACACGTATCGATGATATCGCAATAGGATCGAACTATATCGAAAATATAACTATTATATCGGCCCATATAAATGATATATCGACCGAAATGGTATAAGTACCTAAGCATTGATCTTTCGATCTCAACTTCTATCTCACTCAATTAAGTCTCGATTTTTCATCCTTGTCACAATCGGATCAATCTCTTTCAATTCAGATCAGGGTATATGATGTTTCATAGTAAAAAATCATATCTTTAATTGAATCTCTCAATTCTTTTCTTGTAGTGTTTCTAAAGGGGTTATATCTCATTTAACCTTTTTTTTGTATTTACTTAATTTGTATAAAAATGTATCATAATTTATCTATCCTTAAAGTGTATGCTTATTCACTTTATATATATCCTTAATTAGTAATATGTGATATGATTACATTCATGAAGAATATATTACTAAAAATGTATTGATTTAAACAATGTTATGCATACTAAATGATGATTTTGTACTTGTCTAATTGAGCCATATTATTACTCTTATTTTTCTGAATTTTTTTGTATTTTCTTCAAATATTTTTCAGCTCTCTAAATATTGTATAGTTGTGCATCTCTTGAGATCGATATCAAGTTAAAAATTGAGCGTCTGAGTCATAGATCGATTCCACAACTTTAAACCATTCACTTATTTGAGACTGAGAATGACTCTTGATAAACATCGAAGCGACTAGAGAGATATAAGAAGAAATTATATATGAAATGAAAGAATTCGATAGAAAAGAAAAAAAAAGGCACTAAAAGTTTGTCTAAGACTATATATGTATACAGGGAAGGAGATCATGTTCCATATAAACTCAAAAGGAATTTATTTTAAGTTTGTATATAAAAGGTTTTCTCGGAAAAAAAATGGATGGTAAGGGATTATTTAAGCAAAAATCTAATAGAGAAACTCCTATCTCTTATTTCTCATAATATAAATGGATGACTTATTAGCCCAAAATTTAAAATATGGAATCTCAATGGACAAACTCTTTGATGAAAAGTGAAAATGAAGAAGAGTCCAAATCGAAGCAGTAGAATCAAGATCATTGAATTCAAAGTAAATGTAGAACACATGGCGAATGGAGGCTTGAAGCCTGCATTTTTATATTATACTACTAGCATGTAGGCCACGCGATGCGTGGCCAAATTTATGTAAACTATATTGTTTTGTTGTTATAGCCCGTTTCACACAATATACTCTACGAGTGAAAGGAGATTGAATTTTAAATTAATATTAATAATCATTCAATGAGTGCAATTGATATTTTTAATTTTGAGAGTACAATATAACTCAATTTTCATTCAGTTTTATGATCATTAAATAAAGAAAATAATTATTTTCAATCATTGAAGTAGTTTAATTTAATAATTAAAATAATAAATCATTTTTAGAACTAAAATTATTAGATAAATATTGTTAATTAGATGTATTTTTAAATACGTGAAGAACACCAAGTTTTGGTATTAAAATTTTAAAGTCCAAATGGACAGGTTAAACCATTATAAGAGAATGCAAGTTCAAATCAAAATCAACCCCTAACTTAAAAATGTTGGAAAGATTTATTATTAAAATAAGCATAAGATGTAAAATGTAAGTGATTTATATGGTAGGAGTTTTTTTAAAAAAAATGTTTTTATAAACCAAGAAATAAAACATGGCATGTATTGTCCACTGGACGTGTCAAATATTTTTGTTGTTTAAATACTTTGATAATAAGTTTTTGATCCAAATATACAAATAGTTTAACCAACTCAATATAAAAATTGTGAAAGACACGCAAATATTGATGAGGTCTTATAAAGACAAAAATTGGAGTTACATGCCTATGAAACAATTTAGCAAAAACTTTAAGTGCGTCCTTTTGAAAACCTTTATCCATGGCCTGAACCGGGTGAATTTGATGTCTCTGAAAAAAAAATACATAATTAATATCATTTTGCTTAACTATTAAAAATTACAGTTTGAAATATTTTCTTTATAGTGAATTTTAACTTATAAAGTATTTTTAGTTAAAAAGGAACTTAAAACTACACGCAAAATAATTTACTCAAAAGGAATCTATCTCATGGCTACTTACTCTTGTGCATTCTCCAAACAGAGTTTACAATCGGCCTATGTTTGAGACTTAATTTAGAATGTGTGCAAAAAAAACTGTTAATACTTGTTATTTTAGGCCCTGAACTACCTATATTTCTTTTGTTCTTCTTGTTATTCCTACATCTCTTGTTCGTATTGCAAGATTAATCATTCATTGCACCTAACTCTTCACCGTTGCTTTGTCCCGTTTTTCTCGTAGAATTATACTCAATCAACTCCCCTTAAAAAAGATAGTCGTTAGCCTCTTAATCATTTAAAAAAATAAACATTATTTATTCTCTCTTAAGTCTAAATGGTTCATATTTAAAGGTAAAATCATACACCACCTTATATTTATACTTGAGATTCAGATTTCACACGAATACAAATAATTAAAAAATACTTTTGTTTTTCACTCTAATCTAAACTCTGTATTTATTTAGTTCAGATGAAAACTTTCGGTAGATTTTAGATATTAGGCTATTAATTTTTTTATAAAAAAAAATAGCCATTTAGTTTTCTTAAGAATGGTTCATATTTAGAGTTAGGAATGAAAAACAAAGCAAGAAGGGATCTGAGGAAACAAATTACATCCAGATTTCAGATATGGATGAAAAAAGAAAGACAGAGTTAAAAGAGTGTTTTAGATGGATGCAATAATGAAACCCAACCGAAGCCAAGCCAAGGAAAACTAAAAGTGAAATAGTAAATCATACCAATAGAGAGGCAGAAGGAAAAACCAGCTTGCTGGATAAGCTGAGCACCCAAAGCATCGTAACAACTTAGTCCTTGTTGAAGTCCTGATGATCCCAAAATCCTCCTAAGAGCCATAACTGGACTCTCCACGGTAGATGTATACGATGAATACATTTTCTCTTCAAGCATTATGTGTCAAATATTCACATAAAAGTGGGTTGTCCCGAATTATGTGAAGACATCAAGCATCGTAATTGTTCAAAGGTTGCCTTTTGGGCTCGTACATAATGGCCTATTGGAGTACATACTTAAATATTGCATTGTTTAATTATGGAAGTGGACACGTGTAAGTTAAGAATGGATTCGGCTACTATTTTATATATATACATAGATTAGATCACAACCTTAATGTTAACCTTTTTTTCATGTCCTTGACTTTTGTCATTTTTGGATTATATTAAGGATCTCCAATATATAGAGTGAGGATTTTAGCATTTTTAGTTGTATCTTTCTTATTGCTATTCTCGTGTTGTATATAGGCAAGACATCGTATACAAAAACTAACTTTGAACTTTTTATTTATTATGGAGTAGTATATATGATTGTTCTCTTTAAAATCAAGTGATTTGTAGCTCAGTTATTTGCATGTATGTGTGACTATTACATGTTTATTTATTTTCTTATTTTTATATTCTATGTACCTGTGGGACAAGATTGACACGTTTAAAAGTCACCTTAAGCTAGAATTGGATTGAGGTAAACTAAATTCGTAAACCTGATTATTTTTTTTGTTTTACAACTTTGTTTGAATATAAGAATAGATATTGATTGGATATTATACTTTGTTTCTCTATACATTTTGTTTTCTAAGACTCATTTCATTTTGTTATTAGTTATATTATGTTGTTATTGAGATGAAAGTTTTGATGGAGTTTCTATTCAGAGGTTTGATCCCATAAAAAGGATCAACACAATTGCCTTAAGAGTTTAACATTAATAATTACAATGGTTGATCTGTGGCATAGGTTTGACCATGGTTATGTAGCACAATGTAGATTGGCTCATAGTATTGTTAATATTAGATTGTGATGAAAAATTTGAAAGTTATGAATAATTAAAGAAATTATCTTTATTTCCTAAAAAATATGAAATTTATATATGATAGTTAAATGTTGGAAATCATATATATGTTTGGCTGAATTAGTTTGGAAGTTTTTGATAATTGACTGAAAATTAATAATATTAATTGGAGACATTCAACTTGCTATACCTTTCTGCTGTAGGTTACTCCTTTTGTGATCATTTACTGGGTTCTACTTTTAAATCATATATTTGTGTTTGTTTACATGTAATTCTATTCTATGTTCTTATCATTTAAATCAAATGCATTGTGTGTATGTGGTCTAATATAGGTGTGTGCATTATTGTGTCTTTGTATGTGATCTTTCTATGGATGTTCTTCTATGACCATATATATATATATATACTAGCGTATGCCTGTGCCTGAAGGCACGGTGAAATTTTTCCAAAGTACGTAATCACAAAACGGCGATAATTTTTCAAAATACATAATAGCGAAATGCAAAAATTTTCGAAGTGCGTAATTACAAAATCACAAAAATTTTGATCCTCGACAAAACAAAGTGTAATTTAAAAAAAATTGGTGGGGACTATAAACAACATTGATTTAACTAAAGGCAAGAAGACATATCAACTACAATAGAGCACGCACTTAAAGTAATAAAGATAAAACAACCACCATAGCATATTTGGTTGGTACTATAATCAATAAACAACCCAAATTCATGACAACAATATTCGTTTACGTTAAAATTAAAAAAAAGGTAGTCAAAATAAATGTACAATATTTAAGTCAAAGATTATTTTACAACAAAAATTGTAAACAATTTAAAAAATTTGGGCTGAGTTTCCTTTATTTATAAGACTATCCACCCTATTTAAAAAAATAAAAATACTCAACAACAACAATACTACAGTACTAATAGTCCATATTGGACATCGTTTCAACCACTTCATCGATTTAATCACTATTGATAAGTTCCTCCGAATCTAGGTGACCAGGTAACTTGTTGAGTCAAGAAGCGTAGTGTAATGAACTCAAAGTAGTAACCCCCTGCAGATTCTGATCGAGTATACTTGATTAGAGAAATATCTACCAAATAAAATAGATACACTGAATTAAATAAATGCAAAATAAATTATATATATTAGTCATAAGTCCATAATAATGCGTGTTAAGAATGAATGGTAAGAATGAGCTATCACGGTACCATTTTGAGCTGCACTATTCTTTTGTTGAGGTTTCTTCAAATACTGTACCTGTGTAAATAACAAATCATATATTTAAGTGAAAAATGGTAAAGAAAATACAATGTACCTTTAATACGCAAAATTAGAGAAAAAATTACATTAACCAAGGTAAACTATTTATGCTAATCATGAATATGGATGCATAATATGAATTTACATTCATGTACAAATATAGGATCATTAGATGGGATAAAAAAACTAAAACACGTGTTATAAACAATCAATCGAAAAATATATTTTTACTGATGACATTGATCAGTGAGCAAATGTGGTCAATTTATCAAATCAAGTGCGATTGGATCATTGAATTCTCTAAAAGCATTATACAAAGCAACTTGGTTCTTTGGATTAACCCTCATTCATTATGTGGAATTCACTTTCACTCTAATATGACTTTGGTAGTGAAATTAATTATCCATACACTTTATCGTACTTAGTGAGCAGTTATTTCCTAAAAACATACCGAGGTTGGTTTATAATACCTCGTTATAACTACAAAACGAATGTAACTACAAAATGCAACTACTAAAATGTTAAAAAACATATAGAGAAGCAGAGGGAGGCAGCGTGGGGAGGGAGGCAGCATCATATATGCATATGCATATACACAGATGCATATATGCAATCTGTATATATGCTGCCTCCTGTAACAACCCGCCCTTATGGAGAAAATTAAATTCCATAATTAAGTATAATTCGGAATTTGGAGAATTTCTCGAAATAGTAATTTTTGGGATTTTCGAGGATTTAATAATTTTCGAAGGGTGTTATAAATTATTTTGGGACTATATAGGTCGAAATATTTTAATTATATGTTGCCGTTGAGTAAAGCGACACGAGGTAAGATTTTTTAATTGGAAAACCCGCATTTATTTATTTTGGGTTGGAATAGTGATTTGCGGTCAAGTACCCTGGATGGGAATTTTGACTGCGCCATGATTCTCGGAATGGCAGAGATAGTCGGAAAAGAGTGTCCGATTGTCGAAATTGAGTTTCGGATAATTTTAGAGGTAAAAGTAACTCGTAATTGGGTAAACAAGTCGTTTTTGGGTTTTAAGGGGTTAAACCCTTTTCTTCCTATATAAAGAGGGAGAGAGGGAAAGAAAAGAGAAAGAAAGAAAGAAAAGAGAGAGAAGAGAGAGAGAGGAAGGAGAAAGAGGAGGAGAAATGGAGATTCAGGCCAAACTCCGTCGGATTCGACTCGAGGTCGTCGGATTATATCCACGAGGCAAGTGTTTACTTGCTTTATTTATCTTTTTGCATAAATATCTCATACCGTAGTTTGGTGTAAACAAACCCTAAAGGTTTTGGGGTGGATTATCGTGGATAAAACGGGTTTTTGGAAGTTAAAACAATTAAATCCCAATAATATGTCAATTTGTGGAACTTAGGTTTTAACTTAAATTAATTGGTGGTTTTGGGTTCTAAGATGTTTAGAACCCTTAATATATGTGTATTTGTAGTTGGTTGAGGTTGTAGGACGTTGGTTGAGGGGACAAAATCTTGGGAGAAGCTTTAATGGCTGAAATCGTCTTGGAGAAGATGATGAATAGTAACCAGTCACTTTAGGAGGCCTTTTTGGCTAGGAAAAGAATTGATCTAGATTTCGGCCAAAACACGAAAGTTGTATATCTTTTCAATACGGTCGCGTGGGCGCTGACCGCGTATTTTTCTGATTTTTCTACGATTTGATATGATTTTTACAAGATGGCAGCTCCGGGTTGAAATCATCAACTCGGAAATCAAACCGGGAATTGGAAAAATTACGGCTAGAATTAATTGCGTAGATGTTCGGGATAATTTTTGGGGTAGTATAGAAACCCCGAAAATGAATTTGGGTTGTTGGATAAGGGAATTGAGGATTTAATTTTGGGAGACCTGGTGTGACCGGTCTACCGCGCCCCTAACGCCGGTCGACCGCGTCAAGGAGGAAGGGCCTACTGCTTTGTTTCGTAGGCTTATTTACAATCCGCGGTCGACCGGTGCCCTGTTTTCAGCCCAAGATTTTGGAGATTACGATTATTTTTCCTCTTTGAGTTTAAAGTTTAAGGGCCCTCTAAATTAGAGTATTATAGAGGGTTAAGTCCTAAAGGACTTGAGGAATTGGGAATGTATATATATGTGTATATTCACTTAGAGTGAATTAGTGTAATTGGAGATATCCAAATAAATCCATAGATGGGATTTAAGTATGTATTACTTATCAAAGTAAGAAAATACTTTGGGTTTAGTATCATCCATATATGAATGCATGATTATGATTCCTTGAGAGAATCTTTGGGATTATTGGTCATCGATAGATGGTTTGGCAAATATGGCCATTTTTATATATTCAGGGAGGAATATATGGTGTATATATATATATATATACTATGTGAAGAAGTATATATGATATGATATAAATGATTTTGAAAATATATAGATGAATATTTTCAAAATGGAAAAAAGGTAAATGATTTTCATAATTGATAAATTATGGTTACACACCTCCCTAAATCGCTATCATAAGGGAAGTAGCGCGCGTTATGGTGATGCCCCCTGGCTAATGAATGCAGGGTGGCTATAGTCCTATAGGCCATATGGGCGGTTATTTATTTTCTGCGCTGGTTAGGGGATTCTGGGTGTGGTCTTGACTTTCCCGCAGGCAATATGACCGATTCCCGATGTTGGTAGGTTCCCAGGTTGTCTTGTATAGATAGGCCCTGGAAGATGATAGCCATTTAGGGGCGCGTCCAGTGGGGAAACCCGGAGGGGCGGTCTTAGTTTTATTAAAGCAATTTATGATAATAAATTGGCTTTAATTTACGTTTCCTGAGTATAAAAAGGGAAATGGGATAAAGGTTTGGCTTCGGTAACACTCCCGGATGGAAGAAGGGATGTGGAAGCATGATTTGATCAAAGCATTTTCATGATAATGGAAATGGCTCTGGGTACATTTCCTGAGTATAAAAAGGGAAATGGGATGACATATAAAGGAAAAGCATTTTTATGATAATAAAACTAGCTTTTAAAAGTATATGATTTGTTAAAGCAATTCATGATAATGAATTGGCTTTTATATTTACATTTCCTGAGTATGAAAAGGGAAATGGGAAGTTTTGAGAAAATGAAAAGTATTGATAAATACTTGATATAAGAACTCTCAGTCCGGGAGATAGATCCGGATGGTTATGGTAAAATATGATTATATATATATGGATGAATTGAGTACCGAGGGTCTAATGGATCCCGATAATCGACCTTGCCGCATAGTAGTGTATTGGGGGGGGGGATCCTTGTTTGGATTTCGCTTTGCGAGACACCCCACGCACGAATATGGCAATGTGTTGAGACTAGGGAGAAGTTTCATCCTTAGTGATCTCATATTGATATTTATTATATGATGTATATATATATATATATATATATATATTCTGTACTGAGGGACTGGCGGATCTCGACGATCGACCGTGCCGTGTAGTAGTGTATCAGGGTGGTTCCTTGTTTGAATTTCTCTTTGCGAGACACCCCACGCACGAACATTGCATAGCGTTGAGACTGGAGTGAAGTTTAGCCCTTAGTACATTGCTTGGACTATCTAGGGTTGATAGTGGGTTGGGTGATAGACTAGTTTAGCAGGATAGCTTGACTAGGATGTTTAGAGGGATGCGCTAGGAGTGCACTATTAGTGAAGAGGTGAGGGGTATCTCATGGGAGTGCGATACCAAACTTAAATATGAGATAAAACTTTTTTCAAAATAATAAGGCATTTATGCACTTGCTAAATATTTTCAAAACTCGGGCTCTGACCCGTTTATCTACTTTTCCTTTCTTGCTAGATATATATATATATATATATATATATATATATATTATATAGGTGTCCAGACACAGGGACGCCTAGATGGCACTTCTTTCGAGTCAGACGTCAGCTGCAGCAGCTGTGGATGCGTGCAGGTGTTTGATAGCCGCTTCAATCGTTGTATTCTAGATAGGAGGTACTATATAAACATTCGAGCCAATGGCTCAATTGCATTTATTTATTCTTTCAGTACAGCATTCGATATGGTTGTATATTTTGACCGAGTGCTTGGTTATTTTATTTCATTTCAGTTTCATTTCCGAAAAACTGTGTGGATGTTTTACTTACAGTTGTTAAAAAAAGTAGTAAAGTTAAAATTTTGACACCGGCCTAATATGTTATTAGTAATTAAATGGATTTTCGACAGTGATGCTAAGAATGATCCATATGAGACTCCTGTTTTAATTTAATATTGGAGTGATCGCCCGGTATCTTATTAGGCGGGGTGTCACAGATGGTATTAGAGCATCAGGTTCTAGTGTCCTTAGGAATCTGTGCGGACGTACTACGCTTTCAATGTTGCTCTCGATTTGATATAGAGCCTCAGGATTAGGATCGTTGAGTTCTCTTGTGAGATTTAGTTCTCCTGCCATATTATGAAATTATAGAAATCTTTTGCGCGCTCGTTTGAGAATCGTGTGTGGAGCTTGGATGGTAGCAGTAGGTGAGGCTTAGCTGGAGCAGCTGGTAGAAGGTTCGGATGAGGACCTTAGTAGAGGTCACTCTCCTTATGGTAATTGTTAAGAATTTTGGCGGCGACTACTAAATAATGGTAGTTAGGAGCACCGCAGTACCACTCAAGTTGAGAGTGGTACTAAAGTTGAATTCCTCATTGAAGTTGAGGGTTCAAAAGGGATCTTACGGATAGTCTTAACCGTGAGTCCCCACGATTTATTCGGTATGAGAAGAATGTTGTTATGAGTTTTACCTCAGAAGGAAGAGGTATATTTGGCGTGGCTAGATAAGGTCGCGGTATTAGTTAGCCCTAGACTCGTGTGTGTAATTTGAGTTATGGCGGTCTCGATAACATAATATCATGTATGTTTATGTGTTTTTCGCGATAGCGGAATTTTATTTTCCTTCATTCGCCATAAAGGCGGGTGCTGATATATTGTATATATATATATATATATATATATATATATATATCTGGTTAGTGATGCTCGTTTTATATGTCTATACGAGTATGGTGATATGATGTATATAACACATCATGGTGTATTTTTGGAGTGATATCAGGCTAAAAATGGCAAGTCTATCGTGTCCACGGTTCCTGGAGGGAACAGGTTATTGTTGCGGTGTCTCACCTAGATATAGGTTAAGTTCACCTTATTTATTGTGGGATACGAAACTTCGATGAGTAGAGGTTTCATTATCTTGATTTGGGTATATGGAAACCTTATATATATGATTTAAGGCCGCAGGATTTGTTTTGAGCTGTAAGATTAAGCTCATTACTATTTGCGTAAGGACTTAAAAATGAGTGCGAGCGCAGGGTGGTATGACTCTTAGTTTGAGATAGGAGTTCAGACCACCTTTTTGTTGGATTAGGGGATAGGGATATCCCGGTTGCATGTTGAAATAACGGAACTCCATAACCAACGAAGTCAAGGGTTAATGTGTGGAGGGGTTCCTTGTTTGGATTTCGCTTTGCGAGACACTCCACACATGACTCTTAACGGCGTCGGGAGTGGGGAGCTGTTATAGGATGCAAGGATGTTGGTTTTGTGGAAAGGTCTTATAGTGTGGATGAACCACTATAGGCTATGAGCCACATGATGTTGATATACTTATGGAAATATTGTGCTATGGAAAAGCACTAAAGTGGTCCCCTCGCCACAAGTGGGTGGGTGAGGTTGGACTTAGAGAAATTGATTTGAGGATAATAACCAGCCTTAATGAAAAGGCAGATTTTGAGAAGATAAATTTTGGGTATTATGTTCGTGACACTTTCTACAGAAAGTGGGCACTTCGATTGATTAGGTTTCCTTCTGTATGGGCGGAAGGATAAGATAGTAGGAATGCGTTCATAGGCAAGCCTAGTAGGATTTAGGACGTCCCGCTTGTGCGCCTTGGGTCGTTATATCTCGATGATCGACTACACGAGGGAGTAGTGTAACGAGAGGGTTCCTTGTTTGGATTTAGCTTCGGCGAGACGTCCCACGCACGAAACCAAGCAAATGTTGGAAGTTGAGAGAGGCCTTGGGCACTAGGGACATATTAGGATACTCGTTTCGCTTAAGTAGGGTAACGCTTAGACCGTAGCATTAGTAGGATGTAGGTTCGCTAGAGTTAGTGGCGCCGAGGTTAGGAGAATGGAATTTCGTGGGTTAGGAGGACCCATAGATGAGTATTACACCGATGAAAGGAGATCCTTATTGGGAGAGAGTGTTACGTGTCAGACGTTCACTACGGATGTGCAGATATGCACAAGTTTGAAAGGTGTATGGGCACCTTGGTAAGATGGTTTTATATACTGCCTGAAATAGAATGGGCGTAGTATATAAGGTTGAAATTCATGCCGATAGGCATTATAGATGATGGGTATTATGTGACGTATTAGAGTCACTTTACGATTGTGGTGGTCGTATAGCATATGGTTGGGAACCATCGGGTTAGCATCCTTCCCTTGGGGTTTTAGGATTCGTAGTGATCCTAGTTGGACGGTGTAGGTTGTATCCGAATTTCGAGGACGAAATTCCGTTGTAAGGGGGGGAGTATGTAACAACCCGCCCTTATGGAGACAATTAAATTCCATAATTAAGTATAATTCGGAATTTGGAGAATATCTCGAAATAGTAATTTTTGGGATTTTTGAGGATTTAATAATTTTCGAAGGGTGTTATAAATTATTTTGGGACTATATAGGTCGAAATATTTTAATTATATGTTGCCGTTGAGTAAAGCGACACGAGGTAAGATTTTTTAATTGGAAAAACTGCATTTATTTATTTTGGGTTGGAATAGTGATTTGCGGTCAAGTACCCTGGATGGGAATTTTGACTGCGCCATGATTCTCGGAATGGCCGAGATAGTCGAAAAAGAGTGTCCGATTGTCGAAATTGAGTTTCGGATAATTTTAGAGGTAAAAGTAACTCGTAATTGGGTAAACGAGTCGTTTTTGGGTTTTAAGGGGTTAAACCCTTTTCTTCCTATATAAAGAGGGAGAGAGGGAAAGAAAAGAGAAAGAAAGAAAGAAAAGAGAGAGAAGAGAGAGAGAGGAAGTAGAAAGAGGAGGAGAAATGGAGATTCGGGCCAAACTCCGCCGGATTCGACTCGAGGTTGTCGGATTATATCCACGAGACAAGTGTTTACTTGCTTTATTTATCTTTTTGCATAAATATCTCATACCGTAGTTTGGTGTAAACAAACCCTAAAGGTTTTGGGGTGGATTATCGTGGATAAAACGGGTTTTTGGAAGTTAAAACAATTAAACCCCAATAATATGTCAATTTGTGGAACTTAGGTTTTAACCTAAATTAATTGGTGGTTTTGGGTTCTAGGATGTTTAGAACCCTTAATATATGTGTATTTGTAGTTGGTTGAGGTTGTAGGACGTTGGTTGAGGCGACAAAAGCTTGGGAGAAGCTTTAATGGCCGAAATCGTCTCGGAGAAGATGATGAATAGTAACCCGTCACTTTAGGGGGCCTTTTTGGCCAAGAAAAGAATTGATTTAGCTTTCGGACAAAACACGAAAGTTGTAGATATTTTCGATACGGTCGCGTGGGCACCAACCACGTATTTTTCTGATTTTTCTACGATTTGATATGATTTTTACAACATGGAAGCTCCGGGTTGAAATCATCAACTCGGAAATCAAATCGGGAATTGGAAAAATTACGGCTAGAATTAATTGCGTAGATGTTCGGGATAATTTTTGGGGTAGTATAGAAACCCCGAAAATGAATTTGGGTTGTTGGATAAGGGAATTGAGGATTTAATTTTGGGAGACCTGGTGTGACCGGTCTACCGCGCCCCTAAGGCCGGTCGACCGCGTCAAGGAGGAAGGGCCTACTGCTTTGTTTCGTAGGCTTTTTATAATCCACGGTCGACCGGGGGTCTAGGACCGATCGACCGGTGCCCTGTTTTCAACCCAAGATTTTGGAGATTACGATTATTTCTCCTCGTTGAGTTTAAAGTTTAAGGGCCCTCTAAATTAAAGTATTATAGAGGGTTAAGTCCAAAAGGACTTGAGGAATTGGGAATGTATATATATGTGTATATTCACTTAGAGTGAATTAGTATAATTGGAGATATCCAAATAAATCCATAGATGGGATTTAAGTATGTATTACTTATCAATGTAAGAAAATACTTTGGGTTTAATATCATGCATATATGAATGCATGATTATGATTCCTTGAGAGAATCTTTGGGATTATTGGTCATCGATAGATGGTTTGGCAAATATGGCCATTTTTATATATTCAGGGAGGAATATATGGTATATATATATATATATATATATATATATATATATATATATATACTATGTGATTAAGTATATATGATATGATATAAATGATTTTGAAAATATATAGATGAATATTTTCAAAATGGGAAAAAGGTAAATGATTTTCATAATTGATAAATTATGGTTACACACCTACCTAAATCGCTATCATAGGGGAAGTAGCGTGCGTTATGGTGATGCCCCCTGGCTAATGAATGCAGGGTGGCTGTAGTCCTATAGGCCATATGGGCAGTTATTTGTTTTCTGCGCTGGTTAGGGGATTCTGGGTGTGGTCCTGACTTTCCCGCAGGCAATATGGCCGCTTCCCGACGTTGGTAGGTTCCCAGGTTGTCTTGTATAGATAGGCCCTGGAAGATGATAGCCATTTAGGGGCATGTCCAGTGGGAAAACCCGGAGGGGCGGTCTTAGTTTTATTAAAGCAATTTATGATAATAAATTGGCTTTAATTTACATTTCCTGAGTATAAAAAGGGAAATGGGATAAAGGTTTGGCTTCGGTAACACTCCCGGATGGAATAAGGGATGTGGAAGCATGATTTGATCAAAGCATTTTCATGATAATGGAAATGGCTTTGGGTACATTTCCTGAGTATAAAAAGGGAAATGGGATGACATATAAAGGAAAAGCATTTTTATGATAATAAAACTGGCTTTTAAAAGTATATGATTTGTTAAAGAAATTCATGATAATTAATTGGCTTTTATATTTACATTTCCTGAGTATGAAAAGGGAAATGGGAAGTTTTGAGAAAATGAAAAGTATTGATAAATACTTGATATATGAACTCTCAGTCCGGGAGATAGATTCGGATGGTTATGGTAAAATATGATTATATATATATGGATGAATCGAATACCGAGGGTCTAATGGATCCCGATAATCGACCTTGCCGCATAGTAGTGTATCGGGGGGGTTCCTTGTTTGGATTTCGCTTTGCGAGACACCCCACGCACGAATATGGAAATGTGTTGAGACTAGGGAGATGTTTCATCCTTAGTGCTCTTATATTGATATTTATTATATGATGTATATATATATATATATATATATATATATATATATATATATATATATTCTGTACTGAGGGACTAGCAGATCTCAACGATCGACCGTGCCGCGTTGTAGTGTATCGGGGGGGTTCCTTGTTTGGATTTCGCTTTGTGAGACACCCCACGCACGAACATTTCATAGGGTTGAGACTGGAGTGAAGTTTATCCCTTAGTACATTGCTTGGACTATCTAGGGTTGATAGTGGGTTGGGTGATAGACTAGTTAGGAGGATAGCTTGACTAGGATGTTTAGAGGGATGCGCTAGGAGTGCACTATTAGTGAAGAGGTGAGGGGTATCTCATGGGAGTGCGATACCAAACTTAAATATGAGATAAAACCTTTTTCAAAATAATAAGGCATTTATGCACTTGCTAAATATTTTCAAAACTCGGGCTCTGACCCGTTTATCTACTTTTCCTTTCTTGCTATATATATATATTATATAGGTGTCCAGACACAGGGACGCCTGGATGGCACTTCTTTCTAGTCAGACGTCAGCTGCAGCAGCTGTGGATGCGTGCATGTTTTTGATAGCCGCTTCCATCGTTGTACTCTAGATAGGAGGTACTGTATAAACATTCGAGCCAATGTCTCAATTGCATTTATTTATTCTTTCAGTACATCATTCGATATGGTTGTATATTTTGACCGAGTGCTCGGTTATTTTATTTCATTTCAGTTTCATTTCCGCAAAACTGTGTGGATATTTTACTTACAGTTGTTAAAAATAGTAGTAAAGTTAAAATTTTGACACCGGCCTAATAGGTTAATTAGTATCTTATTAGGCGGGGTGTCACCCCTGCATATATGCATATGCATATATGTAATCCCATTCCCTTCCCGCCTCCCCCACACCGTACCGAACTCCCAGCAGCCATCATCATTTCCAACTCGTAACCTCCTCTATCCCATCCACCCCAACCCATAACCACCCTACCCCTGTGCATCCTTCAAACCTCCCGACTCCATAAACCATCACCCCCAACTACCAAATACATATCGAAGACTACCCATATACTTTAGGTGCATACACAAAAAATTATAGTGTCTGAAAAAACATATAATCTCAGATGACTAATTCCATCACTAATTCTTAGTACATGCTTAGTACCACTGGCATACAGTGGTGGGGGTTGGTTTTTACGAAGATGTCTTGAGGGTTTGGAGGATGTTTGGTTAGGGTTTAATGAAGATTGGGGTGTGATGGCTTACCGGAGGGAAAAAATGTGGCAGCGTGGCGTTAGTGGTGGACATCATGGGAATAAATGAGGGAGGGATTAGAACTAAAAGTGATGGAAGTCAGGGGAACCTAAAATAAAAAAAAAACATCAAAATAACCTAAAAGAAAATTAAGAGATTTAGGCTCTTGGTACCTTCATAGTTGTGTTTCTTGCTGCATAAAATTGCATAAAACAGCACTCTGGTGTTGCATATGGCCATCATGAAAGGGGGTTGCATATGGCCATCATGGACAATGTCTCAAAGGTGCTGCCGGTTACCTATGTTATCTTTTGCCACTACATTCATTAGTCACAACAGTTAAAACAAACACTCAGTTAAAATTGAAATGGAAATAACCTAGTATCAACCGAACATATATGAACACATCTATTGCCAAATGATTGACTAAACTCTAACAAAATTCTATGGCCAAATCATCAATAGCAGGAATTGAGTTGAAGGAAGAATTGTCAGCATTATTAACCAAGTTGGGGATGTTATCCAGCAGAGAAACATCATATATGCTTGTCCTCAAACCTTGAAATTTCTTAGAGAATTAGTTGATAGCCTCATCCTCGATGTTATTTTGAGTTTCAATACATTCATCATCCTTAGAACCATCATCATAATCCATCTCATCTATAATAATGTTGTAAGCACGCCTACTCATACCTTGTACACCTGACACACCAGTGCTTCACTTTCAGTGTTTTCATGTTTACTCCATGGTTAAGTTCCATACCTGTAATAATTGATGAGACAAATGCCAGATCAGTAAATAGAAAACAAAAATGAAATGAAAATAAAAGTTACTCCATGGTTAACTTTTAGTGTTTTCATGTTTATGAAATGAAAACGAAAATGATTTCAAAGAGAAAAAGGCCATATCAGTAAAAAGAAAAATGCCAGATCTGTAAAAAGAGAAATGGATTCTGTTGAGTTAAATATTCTGCGAAATCTGCTCTTGATGAGAACCTGTGAGGATGAAGCGCTTGAAATCGAATGATGAACAAAGAAAAAGAGAAGGTATCGAGCGCTTTCTACAGTTATTTATACATAGACATTACTTTCTACAGTTATTTATACCAATATAAAGAAGACAATACCAATGGGAAGAAGACAATCTTGGGCGCTGCAATAACATGAGAATATGAAACATCAAAATCTAGTACAATTACGACCAAAGATGATTGCATATAAATCAGTCAGGGACTTTTGCATCTAATACCCAACTCAAATTGATAGAAAATAATATATATTACTCTATTATAGTAATACAACTCTAAAGAAAATACTAATAGCGAGAAACATTAATTTACCTCAAATCAGTGCACGTTATCCTCTATGACCATCTATGCACATTGCAAATCAGTGCACGTTATCCTCTCTGTGTGTACGTCCTTTATTTTGATATCTACATATTTGCCATATGCATATATGAATATTCCATATATGCAGATTGCATATATTCTCTGCATATATTCAATATGCATATAAGCATATGCATATGCATATGCTCAGTGGATAATTTAAAGGAATAAAAAAAAAATCCATGAAAGGCTATCACAGTGACATTACCTCCCTGAAATCCATGAAATGCGTATTTTATCATAGTGTGGCAGTGCTATCAGAGTGCGCATTTTATCACAGTGATAGTGCTATAACTGTCACACTATGAATAGTGGTAAACTAACCATTACCTCTGTGAAATCCATGAAATGCTCATTTTTTCAATTCCATGAAATGCTATCAGAGTGCCATGAAATGATATGAAAGTGATAATTTTCAGTTGATTTAATGAAATGCTTCCTTAGCTTGAGTGCTGGTTTTCACTCGATTCAAGTATAATGAAAATTTAAAGAGCTATTCTTATTCGTATTCGTATTCTTCTATAGTAGAGATACAGGGACATTAATTCTTATTCTTCTACAGCAGAGAGGATCCAATTACTGACAAAGAAGTGAAATTAAAGCAGTACCTTAAATGGCGGAAATTAAAGTAGTACCTTATATAAAAAACACGGTTGATACCTACTAACATTGACCAATATGAATCGACACTTTATGGGATCCCCAAAATTGAGTCCAATAATGATATATATAAAGTTTTAGCAAGGAATTAATGTGGAGCAGTTACAATAGTTACGAATACATGATATGTACAACATTACTTACACATATTTAGTCATTACTTACATAATATGTACATCATCATTACTTGCATGTATAAATCAAAAATAAAAACCGAACCCATCCTGATATATCAGTCATTACTTACACATATTTAGATCTACTTAATCAGACCTTCTCGAATATACCTGCTCGATCCAGAAAAAACTAAATCAAATATGTCTATGTTCATAATAGATCTACTCGAACAGACCTGCTCTAAGAAAAAAATGGAAATATATTATAAACAAAAGGCACTTTATCAGGGGGGCGAACATATCCAAATTCTAAGAATTTATGTACTCATAAATTGGTATAGAAATCTTAGTTCAAACACAAAACCGTTACTAACGACGGTAATTAATTATTTCAACAACAATCCCCCATATCATCACAGAGAGATTGAGAATGTTGTTTCAGAGTATAACTTACACCAATCAACATAGGAAAATATATGATTGTTTAGCTAAAATTGACACCAATCTAAATCTACTTGAAATTGATTCATTCATGGGAGTATGTACCTGTTCTGTCATTCACAATATGTACATGTTCTATTATTCACATATGTATGATTAAGAACCAATGCCCAAATCCCAAAACGCACTTGCACGCATCTCCAATCATACATACTATTGGAAGTTTTGAAATATCTATCAAATTTAGATATCAACATTGAGGTAAAAGACATACAAAACATGGAAATTTCAGAATTAATTCACAAGTTCAATCATTCTCTTTGCCCAGTTCAATATGTAGACATATAAACAAAAAAAGAGGCATAAGAGGTCGAAACTTCCCAAAATAGAAACTTGCAAAAACACATATAAAAACAAATAATGCATTCAACTTGTTCAATATCTGAAATTCCTATCAAATTCAATCAACTTACAGTTATATAACAATAAGGTTCATAAATAAAAAAACCTTGCATATTATTTATAGCTATCAAACATCCTAATAAGAAAATGATAGAATAATTTTAGCTCTAATACGCTGCTATAAATTTACCGAATGTATTCTCACTTTTACAGATGAAACATCTAATGAGAATCCTAAACCAAACTCCAATGATAGAGCAAGGTCCAAAAATGAAGCGACACCCCAATCACGATGACACCAAAACATTACATGTCCAAAATCATAAACCGGATTAGGAAGTTGAACTAATTTCCTCACAATAATACCTCGAGTCTTACTAAACCGGATTCACTTCAAGGTGTGGGATACAAGCATTGCATATAAAATTTTAACAAAAGTAACTTCATCACAATATTTAAAGACATATACTTAAAAAATGAAAAAGATACCGATGTTAATGGGATAACTGTAATAATATGATATACTAGTATTAATAACATTCAAATACTCTCTCGAATGATGTCCAATAACTGTAATAATAACATTCAAATACTCTCTCGAACCGGTATGAGATACTGGTATTAATAGGAGGACTGCCAAAAAAGGATGACAAAGATAGTATGAGATACCGGTATTAATGTCGTGATGATTTTATGGTCAAACTCATTGTTCGTGAGTTTGTGGTCAAACACATTAGTACCTAAAAAATCAGGAAGTTCTTCTAAATGACACATTACTACCTAAAAAATAGCATACAACCCCAAACAACCAACGAACACATTAGTACCTAAAAAAACACAACATAATAACAACCCATGCAATAAATATCCATTCAATAAATGGTATATAAGATATTTGCTCAGTTGTACAACAAAGATATTTTCTCAGTGATTCAAACTAATGTGAATGTGAATGTGATTCAAACTAATGCAATTCAAACTAATTGATTCAAACTAACATAATTCAATATACAACACATCAATCATAAGAAATCATAAAGTCGTTAATATGAAAATAAAACATATAAGCTTAACAAAATAGGAAATTTCCATCTCAATAGATAACAACAAATTAATTTCATTCCGGAATGCATGTATCTTAAGGTACAATCGCACAAACTCAATGCATATTGTGTGTTTGTTTCTATGTAAGTACACTATTTCAAAAAATTACTGATTTATAAACTTTTTATATTAATGTTCTTGTACTTACGACACCGACGACATAAAGTAGTGCATAAATGTAAACATCTTTAACCTTACACGATCCTTCAACTTGAACACAACATGCGAGTACACTTTGTTTGAGGGCATTCATGCCTTGATTGGATCACTGTAACAGAAAATTCAAACTTGCTTGAGACCATTCTTCAAGTAAGACTCTAACTATAGTACAATTAGAATCGAAACATCCAATAACTTAATTGTAGTTGCACTAAATTAAAATTAGCCATCCAATTGAAGAGAATTAACGAAAATACAATAAAGGTTTCATTCAGGTCCTAAATACAAAAAATGAATGGTATATGCAAAAGCATCAAGCATTAGAAATCATTTCTTGACTAATATGATTTTGTACAAAGTCAAACGATAAATTATTGAGACTTTGAATCAAAATAATGACTAACATAACGTTACCAATATGAATTAATGTCTAGTAATGTGCACCCGTACAAACGAACAAACACCTACATATTATCAAAAGAACGAAAAACAAAGTTAAATCGAGATAGAGAAACCAATAAGTTAATACATCAAGTACTGCGTAAACTATAACTCTAGGGAGATTTAACTGAGCTCAACTATATTACTTAATAGGTAAAAAATTGAAGAAAAAATCTTACCCGAACCAAATCCAGCAATGAAAAAACTTTCAGTGTTCAGTGCTGTTTCCGACGTTGTTCAAAACAGACATTAAAACCATCCACGAGACTTTTTTAATCACAGGGCATGAGTAAAGTGAACTTTAAAAGTAGCCCCATACATTTATTTTATTGAGTTTTGTTTGAGAATTTTTAAAGGTGACTCAAACATGGGAAAATGAGATCATAGTTGTTAACGATGATATGATTTAATAGTATAAATTGGAATGTTGAAACAATACCCAAATAAATAGTACATCACCAATAATGAATATATAAATTAAAGACCTCAATAAAATCACATTGGGATATCAACACATCAACAATAATGAAAAACCCTCGAATGCCCTAAGAAAGTAATAAAAAATGCAAAGTAATCTAACAATAACCAAAGTAATAAACCCTAACTTTAGAGATAAACCTTTGAAAATGAAAATCTAATGGGTATGTATCTACCCAAATCTAATGATAAAAAAACGCAAATCTAATAATACCCAAAATGCATCGCGACAATACCCAAATTTAACAATACCCAAAATGCAAAGTAATCCATCGTAACTTTAAAGATAAACCAAAATGGGTATGTATCTACCCAAAATCCAAACCTTTGAAATTCCAAAACAAACACAATGATAAACCCTTGGACGATACAAAGATGCCAGAGATGGAGAGGTTTGTGGATGGCGGGCGAGTGAGAGAGAGAATGAGGGTGACGAGTGTGAGATTCGAGAAGGAGAGAGGGGATTATGGGGGTAAAGTTGTGTTGTGTTACCAAATTACCCTCATTTTTAAATTAAAGTGTAATTTTGATGAGTAAAAAAGGGGGGGGGGGAACCAAATATTCGAGGGGTAGATTTGTAAAAACGGAAGAGATGCGATCTCAGCCATTAAAATATGTAAGGAGGTGGCATCAATCTGCATAGTTAAAAATGTGTATATTTTCAAAAACCAAGCTACTTTATTATATATATATATATATATATATGTGTGTGTGTGTGTGTGTGTGTGTGTGTGTGTGTGTGTGTGTGTGTGTGTGTGTGTGTGTGTTAGCGTGTGGTTGGGCAGTGGGTATGTTTATTTGGGGTGGGGGTGATCATTTAATGAAATAACTTTGCTGATTATGTAAAACACGATTGTTAATCAACTCATTATGTATTGTATAAAATAAAGGCAGATCTTTTACTACGAAAAATCAATAATGACTTGATTATGTAATGAATATTCAATCGGTGTTTTCTCCTTTGAAATGTTGTCCCATTTATCCCAAACGGCACTAATAACGGTTGGTATGGCATAATAATCCATCATAGTTTGGGTCACGATGAGGGATGTCGAATTTTTAGCATTCTAGACAAACTAGAGACCTTTTGGCTGTGTAACCCTTCGTTTTAGTCATATTGGCACTACATATTATAAGACCTAATAATATTTCGATACATACAACTATTTTAATCATTATATACAACACACAAACTTAAAAAGTACGGTTAAAAAGTTATAGTTAATTTTTTTTATGTATTTGGGATAAATGTATTGCAAATTATATTTAATCATGAATAAGAATTATACATATAACAATAATTAAATCTTATTAGATCTTCAATATTTCATGCAATCACCACTTAATTTTAACTATAAACTTTATGTAAAATTACCTTCTTCCATTGATTTTTGATTCGTTTGTTGAAGTTGATGTGCCTCAAGACAACCTCCTAACTCTTCCTTCTTTAACCTCCAAAAAAATGCTCTCAGAAAATTGCCAGAATGTTGTTTTATGGACAAATTTGGAAAAACAATTTTTTCCATTTTTAGCCTGATATATTTTATGTGTTAATGTGCACTAATTTATGGAGAAATGGTTCACTATATATAGGGTGAAAGGGAACCTGAAATTCCCTTTAAACTCATCATTTATCAGCTGCTAAAGTAGCTAAAGGGTCTCACAAATATACCAAAAGTCATGTGACCTTTGAAATAATAATTTTCTAAGATTAATTCATTAATTTAATCAAATTCGTCCTCTTTTTTTTTTACCACACTAATTAAAAGCTAAAATTATTTAATTTATAATTACAAAATTTGGTCGAATTTTGTAATTAATAACTAATGAAATATTAATTCCAACAATATCCCACTTGGTCGTAATAAGGTTATACATAACGAATTGATTAACATAAGTTGCGCAAGTATCTTAGAACATCATTAAGCACCTTAACTAAATACTTCATTAGTGTGAGTCATGGAGGTTCCACACTAATTAAAGAGCATGGTTCCTTCTATGTACCACGCCACCAATGTCATACTTAATAAGGATACATAATTGAGTTATCATAATGATGATATATTGTCTTTATAAAAGACTATTTCTATCACATTCAGTCATTCACATACATGTATACAATTAAGATAGAAATTTGGAATTCATAAACGCTTTATTGATATAAAAAGTTGTGTCAAATAACTAAGCAAATAGCAACTACACAATTAACTACTCGAGACCCATATCTTTAGTATGTTGCAAAAATATCTTCGGAGATAGTCCTTTCATTAAAGGATCAACTATGTTAACACTAGTACTAATGTGTTCAATTGACACGATTTGTTTATGAACTTATTCTTTGATTGGTAGATACTTCATCTCAATATGCTTGCTATTTTAGAATATATATCATTCTTTGAAAAGAAGACTGTTGCGACATTATCGTAATAAATTTTTAGCGGCTTAGATACTGAACCCATAATACTAAGTCCTGAAATAAAATTTTGCAGCCATAACCCATGATTTGTAGCTTCAAAACAAGCCACAAACTCAGCCTCCATAGTTGAAGAAGCGATGGCACTCTATTTACCACTTTTCCATGAAACGACCCCTCTTGCCAAAAGGTAACCATAAATCGAAGTTGTTTTTCTGCTATCAAGGCATCCTCAAAAAACTTGAGTCTGAATAACAACCCACCTCAAGATGATCGGATCTCCTATAAGTGAGCATGTAGTCTTTGGTTCCTTGCAAGTACCACAACACCTTCTTTATGGCCTTTCAGTGGAAGTCACCCGAATAACTTTGATATCTGCCCAGCATCCCAATGGCAAAACTAATATCCGATCGATTACAAACCTATGCATATAATAAACTCCCTATAAGAGAAGAATATGACACACCTTTCATGTGATACCTTACCAATTTAGTTGGGGGACATTGACTTAAGGTGAATTTTTTGCCTTTCAAAATTGAAACATTAATGGAATTAAAATTTTGCATGCCAAACCTTTGCAAAACTTTGTTAATGTAAGCCTTCTAGGACAATCCTATCAATCCATATGATCAATCATGATAAATATCTATCCCGATCACGAAGGATGCCTCACCTAAATCTTTCATTTCAAAGTTTTTCGAAAGGTACTTCTTAGTGTCACTGAGTAAACCAATAACACTGCTGGCGATAAGAAAATCATCAACATATAGGACCAAAAATACAAACTTACTCCCACTGGTCTTTAGGTATATACACCGATCAACAGTGTTTCCCTTAAACCCAAAAGATGTAATGGTATGATGAAACTTAAAATACCATTGCCGAGAAGCTTGTTTAAGTCCATATATGGATTTCTTTAACAAACAGACTTAATGTTCTTGTCCTTTTTTAATGAGGCCCTTTGGTTGTTCCATGTAGACTTCTTCCTCTAAACTCCCACTAAGAAACGTTGTTTTAACATTCATTTGGTATAGCTCTAAGTCATAATGAGCGACGAGTGATAACATGATTCTAAGCGAATCATTCTTGGAAACAGGAGAGAAGGTCTCACTATAATCAATGCCTTCCCTTTTAGTAGAACCTTTAGCAAAATATTTAGCTTTATGTCATTTGATATTGCCATTAGAGTCGCGTTTGGTCTTATATATCCACTTAGACCCGTCTGCTTTATAACCTTTAGGCAAATAGACTAACTCCCATACTTGATTAAAATCCATAGATTTTATTTCATCATTCATGGCATCAATCCATTTATTAGAATCTATGCTCAAAACAACTTTTTCATAAGAGACCGGATCATCAATATCCCCAATGTTAAATTCATTTTCTTGAAGATACACCACGTAGTCATCCGAAATAGTTGATCACCAATTTCTCTGAGATTTTTTTAAAGCTATGTCTTATGGTGTTTCAATAATAGGCTCATTATGCGGTTCATCCATTTGTTCTTTGTTGTTGGTCAGATCAATAATCGGTGTAACAACATCATTATGAACAATAGGATCATTAGGAACCTCATTAGGAAAATTGTGAATATCCCGAATTCTAGGAATAGGAGGATTTTCCTTAATTTCTTGAATAATCACATTCCTAACTTCATTACTCCAACTAACTTCACCATGTTCAATGAATTTAGCATTTTTGATTTCAATAATTCTTATTGTATGGTTAGGATAGTAGAATTTATACCCTTTGGATTTTTGCTGGATACCCAATAAAATAACAAGTTAATGTTCTAGGGTCCAACTTCTTTTCATGTGGATTATAAATGAATGCTTATGTTGTACATCCCCAAACACGAAAATGACTTAAAGAGGGTTTCCAACCTTTCCATAATTCAACTCTTTCGAACTACCTTACTAGGAACCCTATTTAAGATATGTGCAGCAGTCATAAGAGCATGCATCCACAAAAATATAGGTAAATTAGTTCTACCTATCATGATCCTAACCATTTCAATAAGAGTACAGTTGCACCTTTCAGGTACACCATTTTGCCATGGTGAATGTGGCATTATGTATTGTGCGTAATTACCTAAATGTTCAAGGAGTTGAGCAAAAGGACTGGTATATTGCCCTGTTTCGTCATATTTTCCATAAAGCTCATCACCTCTATCCGATATAATGATTTTCACCTTTTTTCCCAATTGTCGTTCTACTTCTGTAATATAAACCTCAACCGCATTAACTGATTGAGGTTTATCATTTAATAAATACAATGTGAAATATCGAGAAAAATCATCTATAAAAGTCCTCCAATAGAATGAACATCAAAAGGACCAAAAATATTTGTATGTATAATTTCAAGAAGCTAGGTGCTTCCTGTGGAACCTTTCTTTGTGTGTTTGGTCTGTTTACCCTTAATACAGTCCACACAGTCACTAAAATCGAACCAATCTAGAGTAAGGATAATTCCCTCTTCACTAAGACTTTCAATTCTCTCTCTGGATATGTGTCCTAATCTTTTATGCCACAAGTAAGCATAATTCTCAATAAATGAGAGACGTTTAGTTCCAACATTAGTATGCAGAGACAATAAAGATTCCAAAAACTGAGGATAAAGATTAATTTGAAGCAAACCATTTGATAAAAAAAACCGAGCCAAAGACAAAATTATTCTTATAGAAAGTAAAACCAGTATCTTGAAAAGTAAAAGCGAAGCCACTTATTGAGAGTTTAGACAAAGAAATAAAAAAAATTGAAACTGTGTGTACAAAAAGAGTATCTTCACGATCCAAATAAAATCCAGATGGTAATTTCAATCGAAAAACCCCTATTGCTTCAACTTTTGCTTTTGCCCGGTTTCCCATGTAAAGAAAATCTTCATTTTATTTTATTTTTCGGATGGAAAGGAAGGACATAGTATTTAAAACATGACATGTAGAACTAGAATTGATCCACCATGTGTTAGAAGGAATATCAATTAAGTTTGATTTGAAACAAATAAAAGCACAAGGGGTACCTTTCTTTTCAAACCAAGCTGTATGCTTAATGAAGTCTTTCTGAATATTCCCCTTCCTATGACAAAAGTGACATGTGACTACTGTTTTTTCATTCTCTTGGTGTGATGGACCTTGTTTATTTTTGGAAGGACCAGGACCTCTATTTATGCCCTTTCTTTTGCTTACCAACACCTTTATTGACCACCACATTCGCCACTTGCAATTTAGACACTTTACCAGTTTGCTTCTTAAGATGCCCTTCATCCTGAACCAAAATGTTTTAGAGTTCATTAACATTCCATTAATCTTTAATGGTATTGTAATGAATCTAAAAAAACCCATAATCAAAAGGCAAGGAGTTTAGGACAAATTGGACTAAGAAAGAATCGTACACTTTACAGCCTAAAGTCCGCAGTTTTGCAGCAATGTTGGTCATCTCAATAATGTATGCATTCATGGTCCGAGTTCCATCTAACCTCATAGTGGTCAAGTTAGCCATAAGTTTCCCATCCAGGGATTTATCAACAGTGCGAAATCTTTCTTTAATTATTTTGCAGATATTGTTTCGCGTTGGTGGTTTCAGGTAGGGACGTTTGCACATTTGTTGCAATACACATTCTTATGAACATGAGACAAAGCTTATTTGATTTTGACCATATACTATAAAGGAGTACATCATCCTCACTTCTTTAATCAGTAATAGCAGCGGGTTCATTAGTAAGAAGGCTAAACTCAATTTGCTCGCACCATTCCGACAGATTAGTTCCGTCAATTTTCAGAAAGGTTGAGGCTTGAGATGTTAATATTCATTGCAAAATTGTTCACTCTAATTAATTAAAAATATAACATGCTTAAATAAAATTTTCAAGGAAATGAATATATATAATTGTCACAAATGTTATGGAAGAATTATAACAAATTGTATTATAATTTTCCCTTTAATATTAAATCACAATCCATAAAATCAAAATATCTTTAATGGAATTGTAACATAGAAACTTTGATTTAGCAAACGCATTATTGGACAATTCAATATTCAATCAATAATTCTAAAGTTGATTAAATTATCGAATAACAAACTTTAGAATGGGCAGTAAATTTGATATTTCACGTAATGAGTCGTTGGCCCGTGTTTTGGACGAGACGCATTAATAAAAAATATCAATAATATTCAACTATATGAGACATTGGCTTGTGTTTGGCACGGGACTCATAAAAATATGAATATTAAATTTAAAAAAAATGTAATATATTTAATATTCAATGTTATGAATCATTGGCCTGTGTTTGGCAGGAGACTCATAAAAATATGAATACTAAATCGACACAAGTCTAATATCCTACCATAAGAAATATATTTGCTTGTGTTTGGCACGAATATTCAAATAAAATAGGATTATTAGAACAAGGTTTATAAAACCGTTCTAGATGCAACAATTGTAAAATATGAAAAAACATAAAATTTTGCCAAAAAAGGAAAAAATGAGTTAGCACCATGAATCTGTAGAAAAATAATCCAGAATTTCAAAACTTTTGATGGAATTGAAAGTTAAATTTTTTAAAATGAGATATACCCCACGAGATTATTTCCAAAAATGGCAAATTTAGAGTTTTAATGGCCTAAACAATCTCTGATTGCCGAAAAACAGTTTACATCATGATCAAATTTCATCGCATTCAGAACAAGTTTCATCGCATTCGGAACAAGTTCGGGGATAAAATACTATTGACCGCAAGTTCTTTTTGAAATTTTTTGTTCCGGAATTGCTTGAAATTTGTTGAATTGATAGAAACAGATTAGGGAACCATAAAAACAACATATATATGGTCTTAGTACATCAAATGAAACTATTTCTTAACTGCTTTGCGAATTACAAAAAAAATTCCAACAGATTTGTTAAACAAATAAAACTGTTTTCAATAGATTTATTAACAATAAAACATATAAAAATTGTTCTTAACAAATTAAACAAAACTGTTATAAATCATATTTGTCAAAATCAAACAGAAATTCTTAACAGATTGAAAAAAAATTGTGACAGGAAAACTATTAACAGATTTGACAGAATTGTTAAGAAGCACAAAAAAAAATTATTTAAATATTAACATGGAATACGAATCATCATGATAAACATATCACTTCTTAATAAAACATTAAAATTATCATGTTATACTTATCATCACGATATACAATATAATGTGACATTAAACAAAAAAAAAACTGAGTATATCAACATATATAGTTTGATCTTTTAAATCCTTAGAGGGATAGAATGATAATATTTCAACATGTCTCTAATACCACATGCAAATTATATTTAATCATGAATAAGAATTATACATATAACAACAATTAATACTTATTAGATCTTCAATATTTCATGCAATCACCACATAATTTTAACTACAAACTTTATGTAAAAATACCTTTTTCCATTGATATTTGATTCGTTTGTTGAAGTTGATGTGCCTCAAGAACAACCTCCAAACTCCTAGCTATTACTTCTTTAAGCTACAAAAAATGGCCAAAATGCTGATTTATGGAAAAATTTGGAAAAATAGGTTTTTCCCTTTCTAGCCCAGATATATTTTGTGTATTATTGTGTACCAATTGGTGGACAAATGGTTCACTATATAAAGGGTGAAAGGGGACCCGAAATTCCCTTTAAAGGCATCATCTACCGTCCACTAAAGTAGCTAAAGGCTCAAAAATATACTAAAAGTCATGTGACCTTTGGAATAATAATTTTCTAAGATTAATTCATTAATTTAACCAAATTCATCCCCTTATTTGGACCACACTAATTAGGAGCTAAAATTTATTTAATTTATAATTACAAAATTTGGCCCAATTTTGTAATTAATAAATAATTAAATATTCATTCCAACATGAATAAAAAAAAGGCAGCATGTATTATTAAGGACAATATAAAAATTGAATCAATTTTTGAGTGACTGCCAAACAGTGCCCTAAAATTGATTCTAATATTTACTAATATATAAAAATTTAACTGTTTATATATGGCTCAACTTATTGTCAATATTACTCCCAAAGTTCCTCACATCGTCATCATTATTCATTCTTCCTTGTAAATAAGTTACCATTAGTTACTTTTATCACAACCCTCTCATCGATCACTGAGAAAACAAACACATTGCACAATTTCATTAAATGTATACACACTCAGAGGAAAATGAGAAAACAAATCAAAGGAGAACAATACAAAAAACATGTAAATGGTGTATTTGGGGGATGAAAGCATGAATATATGACCTGGTAAAGTCATGTAGATACCTGCCCAAACAATAGCCATTTTCGATAGAATTTTTACCCATAATTAACTTCGAAACGACAACTCCAAATCCATAAAAAATTGATTTTGGTGTTGACATCATAGGTGATCCGCTTTTCGATGAAAAAAACTTTGGAGGCAGATATCCTAGGGATCCATGAAGCTCTGGATTTTAGAACAATCCCTGGAACATCGAACAAGCGTTTAGCAGCAGGAATAATATCACTGCTCCATCATACCTCCACCCATACATTTCCAACACTAAATCAAATAATCAAACCTATAGAAAACCCACTAATTCAGTTTTTAGATTGATTTATCGAAACTATAAACTGAGTCAAATGTGTGATCCATAATAACAAAAACTATTTATACTACCTTAAAAGGACTAAATCGATGTTGGTCATAAATTTATAGGGACTAGTTGTGGGTGCACCCACAATGCATGTGAAATTCGTGGTAATAACTAAAACACCCCATATTTTTTTAATTATTTAATTTCCATGTGATTATAAATATTAATTTAATTAGAGGAAATTAAATTGGGTTTCGATAAATATTTAATAGCGAGATAAAGGAATATAATTTATTATTATTATTATTATTATTTACTTGTGTGTGATAAGTAAATAGATATGTGATTTATTATATATCACGTATGAGTGAAAACGGCAGTTTATTATTATATATCGATAAAGTGTATAATTTATGGGTAACGTGTACAGTATGCACGTGTAGGGTTAGGTTAATGACATGTTATCATATTCATAGGCAGGTGACTCGATTGACCTTTTCAAGTACACCGGTGATCCGGGAAGGGTTGAAATAATCCAGAAAGACATAGCAAGGGTTCCAGAGGCTTTTTAGACATAGCAAGACCCTTATAACGGTAGGGAGTCTTTTTACACCTAGGGTTTAATGGGAAAACGAGATTATATTGGATTAAGGAGGTATTTAAAGGTAGGGAATGTGGATGACAACCCATCTTCGACATTATGCACAATTGAGTTAGAGATAATGTTCAAGAGAAGAGAAAAATGAGAAGAAAGGCGTGGAGAAGAGAAGGAAATGGAACCATCTTCGAATTCAGACCATCAAACGTAGAGAATATCAAATTTAATCCACAAAGACAAATATTTTCTTTCTTTAAGTTGCAATTATGCATAGTTAATTACTTTCATGAATAGGGATAAAAATATGGTAATTAGACTTATAAAGATTGAACCTTTGGTGGATTTATGTAGAGATTTAGATGATTATTAGTTGGGATAAATCATATTAGAAATTCAAAATTTATTCTAAAATTAAAATTATGAGCATGAAGAACTTTGATAGGAACGTTGAACTTTAAAAAAAATCAAATTAGGGGAAAAATTTGAGTTGAATTGAATTAATGTTTGATCTGTAATCCTAGGTTTTTGAGACAGGATTCATGATTGATTATATGTTATAATGTTTCTAAAACATTAGTATATTGATGTATGAGGTCAATTTCATGTTTGAGACCACCATTGGAGGGTTTGAAAGAGAAAAACTCGAGGAAGAAGATGACAGACATCCCAACAAACTGAACCAGTTCACTGAGGGAACAAGCCAATTTCTCAACCAAATCAGTTCGGTTTTCTAGCTGACCCTTTTTTCTTTGTGTAATATTTTGACTCTTTGGGAATTGGGGAATGACCATAGGAGTTTTCGGGGTATTATGGGATTAGTGGGGAATTCCTTCAAGAGTTTGGTATGTGTGATCACTACACCTAACTGGACGAATGGTCACGGATTTTATCCTTGACCATTAGACATGGGTCGCGAATTTGGTCCGTGACCAAATCGGGCATGACCATAAACATTGGTCACGACCCATATCCCTGACCACAGTACTAGTCACGGATTAATTGGGTCACGGACTGTTATCGCGGAATGTGTGTGTATCTCCCATGAGTGAATTTCATGTATGTGTGTGTATCTCACCATTAATTTATTAGGTTTTGAATACCTACTTTTTTCATTGAAGCCAACAATCCCTAAAATCATTCCTAACATCAACCATAAAATTAACCCTTACAAACATTAGTCATAAAATTAACCCTTACAAACATTAGTCATAAAATTAATCCCTTACAAACATTACCCCTAAAATTAATCCTAAATTCAGCATCAATATTAAACTTAAACCAACATTAGTCATAGATTTTGTTTCTGGACTTAAACCAACATTAGTCATATAATTTTTTAGCATAAATATTAAAGGATACACAATTTTTTATATTTCAACCCTAAACCTAAACCAACATTAACATCAATACACACACATACATTATACATACATATACACTATACACACATACATACACATGTACATATACACACTTACATACACATATACACACTTACATACACACACACATGCATACACATATACACATATACATACACTGAAATACACACATGCACAAATACACACACGTACACACACATACACATTGAAATACATACACACACACATAAATGCACTAAGATTGAAATATTACCTTAGATATTGAAAGAGAGATGGAGATTGAAAGAGCTGGATTGAGAGCAAAAAATCACACGAGAGCCAAAAATTTGGAGGGTTTAGGGTTTTTGCAAGGGAAATGAAATAGTTCACATGGGTATTAAGTATAAAGACACTCGTCACTGCTAAGGGCCGTGACCACATGTCGTGACAATATTAATTTTTAACACGTCAGCGCATAAATAATAATCGAGTCACGACCAAAAGTCGTGACTCAGTTCCTAGAATAGTCACGGTCAAAATCTGTGACTACATCAGCGTAGCTTTGGTTTATGGTCACGGTCTAAGGCCGTGACCCTATCTGAGACTAGATTTAGAGGGAAACTTGGCGCCATAATGGTCACGGCTAGATCACGACTTATATTCGTGACTCACATGAGTCACGACGATTATCCATGACTATATGCGAGATGAGCCATTAGCAGGCCACATCATGGAATTCGTCATGCCTATTTTGGGTATGGTCACGGCTATGGGCCGTGACCCCTTTTCCTTGACTATTCACCCAATTTGATGTAGTGGATAGGCCAATGAATATATGGGTTTGCATAAGGAGAAGTGGGAATTCAAGTGAGTCACCATTTAAATAATTAACTGGAAGTTGGTTCGAACTTCAGGATTGGGTGAACTTTGCACTATGGGATATGCTTACGAGATCGATACTTTATATATATATATATATATATATATATATATATGTATGTATATGTGTATGCTAATTATTTATATTGAACACGCCTACTTGATAGTGTTATCATACGAGGTTGCACACAGTGGGAAATCCACCCAGGCATTGACTACCAGGTGTTAGATTGATTCGTCGGGTTATAGGGCTATTGCATGGACACTATCCATGTGTGGGGATATGTGTTGGTTTGGAGATCAGTTGGGTGTGATGTGGTATGGTTGTGAGCCCCGGACGTATTTTTATAACTGCCTCCGTTGTATGAGTTTTTGTATGGGATCAGTGGTGAGATTTTGACCCGATGGCTCAGTGTCATGCGTGATGGACGAAGCTGGAAATCACACGAGGGATGTATCCATGAGGTCCATGCTCTAAAGATATGTTTATACGTATATAGCTACTGATATATATGTACATTTATATGATAAATATATATATATATATATATATATATATATATATATATATATATTTATGGCACGAGCGTAGATATGTTATGTTTATTACGTGGTTATTTATAAGTAGCAAGTGTGTCACTACAATATTGTTTTCAAACGTATACCTAGTTGTGGGTACCCAGAATTTAGTGCTGTAGGCCTGGACGAGTAGCCCAGCCCTAGCGGCCCAAAGTCCAGGCCCCTCATATTTTGTATTGATCCAATTTCCCCACGATCCCATGAAGGGAAGTTATAGGGAAGATAGATAATATGGAGGAGCCCATCATCTCCACTAACTAACATACACATATATAAATTAAACCCTAGGTCCGGGGCAAAGGACAAGTTGTATTCTCTGTACTCATTCTCCAGAATATTGAGAAATAATACTCACTGCACCACCGTGGACGTAGGCACACCTTTGTTGAACCACGTACATCCGTTGTTGTGTGATTGACGTTTTATTTTCTTTGTTCTTTCTTGGTTATTACTTCTCTCATACTTATTTGTGTTGCACAATCATTGTCTCCACAATTGGCGCCGTCTGTGGGAAACGTTCATCTTTCCCTAAGAAGAGCCCA
Source organism: Sambucus nigra (assembly GCA_949130495.1). NCBI lineage: Eukaryota > Viridiplantae > Streptophyta > Magnoliopsida > Dipsacales > Adoxaceae > Sambucus > Sambucus nigra. The sequence goes on along the minus strand of OX422218.1, from coordinate 296,777,831 downwards.
CGCCAAGAAAAGAATCTAAGATGTCTGGTCATAGCAGCAACGCTCCTCAAGCAGGAGATATTCAAGAGCCACCTACTCCTCGCAGGATTAGGTCTGAAGTCCGACGTTCAGATCGTGGGGCTCTCTTGGAAAGGCCAGCCTCAGAAGAAAGTCAAGGACCAGTAAGGTCCACGCAGATATCCAGATTGATTGATGCATACGAGGCAAGGCTCCACGAGAAGAGGGAGTCTTCTCGCAGATACGAGGCTGAGAATGCTCGCTTGAAAAGAAGACTGGAAAGACTAGCGAAGGAACTACGTCCTAATACCAGGAGACACCCCTATCGCACTCCCAGCCCTCAGGAAAGCAAATCTCGCAGTCGAGGAAGTTTCCCTAGGCGGGAATATCAAGGGGTCGAAGGTGGCGACTCAGACGACGACCTCCATGAATGACTAAGAAGATCTCGCCGCTACCAGAGCCCTGCTCGCAGTGACGAGAACATACGGAACCTGGTCCGCAGAGAAATGGACCAACATCCAGCTCACCGCGGCACCAGGTCGACCAGAGAACTCACCAGGAGAGCCCTCAAGACCCGGATGAAGTCACCCTTCGTGAGGGAAATTGAAGAGGAAGAGGCTCCTAAAAAATTTGCCATTCCAAGGTTCAAGATTTACGACGGCAAGACTGATCCCATTGATCATGTCAGGCAGTACCGGCAGGCCATAGCTCTGTGGAATCACCGGGATGCACTGATGTGCCGTATTTTCCCCTCGAGCCTCCATGACGTGGCCCAGAAATGGTTCGAAAAGCTCCCTCATCGATCCATCAAAAATTTCAAATCCCTGGCCGAGCTCTTTACGGCCCGGTTCATCACCAGCAGATCCTATCCCAAAAGGATGGATGCTCTATTAACCATGAAGAAAACGCCTCAAGAAACACTCCGAGACTATGTGAAGAATAACTGAGAGTTATTGAACGAGATCGAGGACTGCGCGGAAGAGGTGGCAGTGGCTTCCTTCAAAATTGGGTTACCAAGCTCTTCCCTCCTTTACCAGTCCTTGACGAAGAAGGAAGCCATAACCATTGATGACCTGATGGCCCGGATTGAGAAATACGCAAAGGAGGAAGATGTCACCCGCCTTAATATAGGAGAAAATGGTCGAGCCAAGCTCACTACCAAGGGAAGTGAGAAAGTTGAGAACCAGAAAAAAGGAGGAAAGAGTGGGGGCAAGAATGGCTCCCGAAACAGAGGGAACCCTGACGTAACAAAATCATTCCAGGCGGTCAACACCGTCTTCAAAGAGCCAATTTACAAAATTCTTGTAAAAATCAAGGATGAGCCGTTCATCAAATGGCCCCGAAAAATGGGAGGAGACCCCTCGAAAAGAAACAATGCATTAAGATGCTCTTTCCACAAATAGGGAGGGCATAAGACCGAGCACTGCAAGGGTCTTAAGTCCCACCTCGAGGACTTGGCCCAGTTTGGACATTTGAATGACTTTGAGGAAAAGAATGTAGAGAAAGTAGCTGCCCACAGAGAGGCGAAACCCGAAAACGTGCTGGAGGATGATGCCGGACATGAATTCGCAGTAATCCACGGAGTATCTGATGTCAAGAAAATACAAGGGAACTCAACTCGAACGGAGGTAAAGAAACTGACAGCGGTAATGCAGGCTTTTCAGATTCATCCAGCAAAATCACAGTCAGGAAAACGTCGGCGAGCAGAGGACATCAACTACAACAAGCATATTGTTTTCACGGATGAAGACCTAGTGGGAGTAAGGACCCCACATTATGATGCCTTGGTCATTACACTCAGGATAGCCAACTTTGACATCGACAGGCTGCTCGTCGATCAAGGAAGCTCATCCGAAGTAATGTACCTCGACCTGTTCAGGAAATTGAAGTTGAGCGTCGCCGACCTAAAGGAAGCTACTGTCCTTCTGGTCGGCTTCGCTGGAAAAATGACCATGCCCCTGGGCAAAATAGTACTGCCAGTGCGCGCTGGAAATGTTTCCAAGATGATCGAGTTTTTGGTGGTCGACATTGATTCACCGCATCAGGCCATCCTCGGCAGGGGATGGCTTCATGCAATGAAGGCCGTCTCCTCGACCTACCATCAGAAGATCAAATATGTTACCGAGCGAGGAGTAATGGAGATACACGACGACCAGGCGGTGGCAAGGAAGTGCTTCATAGCGGCCATCCGACCAAAGCCAGAGAAAAAAGCTGATCAACCCAGTGAGAAAGTGGAGGCAGGTGCAATTCCTTCCAAATAGCAATTAAAATACGGAAGGCCTGGAGTAGAAGAGACCAGGCTCCTCCCCTCCGAGCGTGTCGTCGAGGACCTGGTAGAAGTGGAGGCTAGGGAAGGCGACAATAGCAGAGTCTTCCTGATCAGAGCGTCACTCACCGACCAAGAGCAAAAGGAATTATCAACCTTGTTCAGAAGAAACATAGATGTTTTCGCTTGGGAACCTTATGAGCTGCCACGAATCGATCCCAATATGGTCAGTCACCAGTTGCACGACGATCCCACATTCAAGCCGATAACGCAAAAGTCACAGCGAACTGCTCCCGAGAAGGCCAGAGCAATAGAAAAAGAAGTCGAAAAACTTCTGGATGAAGGATCCATACGGGAAGTGCAATTCCCCAAATGGTTATCCAACCCAGTGGTAGTCCCAAAAAGCAACGGAAAGTGGAGAGTTTGCATAGACTTCACTGACTTCAACAAAGCCTGCCCCAAGGATAGCTTCCCTCTTCTAAAAATAGACCAACTAGTAGACGCCACCGCAACTCACGAACGAATGAGTTTCCTGGACGCATACTCAGGGTATCACCAAATTCCCTTGTATGCCCCAGATCAGGACAAAACGGCGTTTATCACGACGGTTGGTTTGTATTGTTACAAGGTCATGCCTTTTGGGCTCAAAAATGCAGGGGAAACCTATCAGCGGCTAGTTACTAAAATGTTCAAGAATAAAATGGGAGACACAATGGAGGTCCACATCGACCACATGTTCGTCAAGAGCAATGAGAAGGAGCGTCACCTCTCGGACCTGTCAAATACCTTCAAAATCCTCAGGAAGTACCGAATGAAACTTAATGCGAGCAAATGTTCCTTCGGTGTCCAGTCAGGGAAGTTTCTTGGGTATTTGGTCAGCAAGCGAGGCATAAAGGCTAATCCGGACCAGATTGATGCAATCAACAGAGTGCAACCTCCTCGCACAATTCGGGATATACAGAAGCTCACTAGAATGCCCGCTGCCCTAAATCGTTTCATTTCTAAATCCTCCGAGAGATGCAAGCCTTTCTTCCAACTCTTAAAGGGCAGCAAAATAGTAGAGTGGGGCCCAGATTTCTCACGAGCATTGGACGAGCTCAAGTCCTACCTAATCACTCTACCCCTGCTTGTCATACCATAGCAGATGGACTCTTTGTACCTCTACCTCTCTGTATCCAGTCATACTGTCAGCTCGATGCTAATGTGCCAAGTTACAGGAATCCAATATCCCGTCTATTACGCGAGCAAAACCCTGTTAGATGCCGAGCAGCGCTACCTACCATTGGAAAAGCTCGCATTCGCCCTAGTAATAGCCTCGAGAAAGCTGAAGCATTACTTCGAAGCCCATACGATCATCATCCTTACATCACACACCCCTCAAGGCTGTCCTAAGGAAGGCGGATTTGTCAGGCAGACTGTCTAAATGGTCAGTCGAGCTCGATCGATTTTACATCCAATTTCAACCAAGGATAGCTATCAATGGTCAAATCCTCGCTGATTTCATAGCTGAGTTCATAGGCGAAGAACCCTCCGACCAGCCTAAGCCAACAGAGAAAAATAACCAAGCTACAGTGGAAAGATGGAAACTATTCATTAATGGAGCCTCCAACTCAAAGGGGGCAGGGGTAGGAATTGTTCTCATCACTCCATAAAACACAGTCCTTGAGCAAGGAATCAGGCTGGGATTTGCAGCCTCCAACAATAAAGCAGAATACGAAGCCCTAATAGCAGGTCTCCAAAAGGCGCAAACTCTGGTAGCAAAGCGTTTGCAGGTATTCAGAGATTTGCAACTACTTTCCAATCAGATAAGTGGAGACTATAACGCGAAGGATGAAAGAATGGCAGCCTACCTCTACTTGGTGAAAAACTTGATGACGAGCTTTGAAGAGATCAACATCCAGCAGTTTCCCAGGGGGCAAAATAGCCACGCTGATGCGTTAGCAGCCCTGAGTTCGGAAGTTGATTCTAGCCTTAAAAGGGTTATCCCTATCGATTTCCTCAGTGGCCCAAGCATTTACCCCAACTGCGAGCTGCCAAATGCGAAACCAATACTCCAATTGGAATCAACCCCCAGATGGATAGATCCCTTGAAGGACTATTTAAAGGGCGGAACGCTTCCAGAGGACAAGAGAACTGCCCACCAGATAAGAGTCAAAGTTGCTCGCTTTCACTTATCCACAGGAGGCGACTTGTATAAAAGATCTTTCTCCGGTCCCTACCTTAGATGCGTCCACCCAGGCGATGTCAAGGCAGTGCTTCACGAGCTTCACGAAGGAATCTGTGGAAGTCATGTCGGAGGAAGGTCTCTAGCCTTTTGAGCAATGAAGGAAGGTTATTGGTGGCCATACATGCAAAAGGACTCCGTAGTATATGTCCGCAAATGCCTGAAATGCCAACTTCATGCTCCTATGGTCCACCAGCCCGCTAGCGAATTAAAATCCCTGACCAGCCCCTGGTCCTTCGCCCAATGGGAATGGACATCGTGGGACCACTGCCCACTGCTGCCGGCAATCGCAAATACCTGTTGGTCGCAACTGACTACTTTACCAAGTGGATCGAGGCAGAACCACTGGAGAACATCCGAGATGCTGACATGATAAGGTTCGTATGGAGGAATATAATCACTCGATTCGGAATCCCCAGAACCATCATCACTGACAATGGAACACAGTTCGAGAGTGTCCCTTTCCAGGACTTCTGCAACGAACACGGGATCAGGCACCACTTCAGCTCGGTGGCCTACCCTCAAAGCAACAGACAAGCTGAAGCTTCCAACAAAACAGTGATCGCTGGATTGAAGAAGCGGTTAGAGCGAGCCAAAGGCGCATGGGCAAGCGAGCTACCGCATATCCTATGGGCATACAGAACGACTCCTAGGCGAGCAACAAGAGAAACGCCATTCTCACTAACATATGGTATGGAGTCAATCATCCCACTAGAGGCGGGATTACCGATAATGAGATCCGACCTTGTCGAACAAGTCCAGAACGATGAGGCTTTGCTCGCTGAACTCGACCTAGATGACGAGCGCAGGGAACTTGCCCTAGTGAAACTAGCGAGCTATCAGCAACAGCTCACGAAGCACTACAGTAAAAGGGTCAACCCGAGGAGATTCAAAGTTGGGGACTATGTTCTAAGAAAGGTCCTGGGCATCACAGTGAAGCCATCAGACGGTAAACTGGGCCCAAACTGGGAAGGACCTTATAAGATAATTAGAGATGACCTGCAGGGTGCCTATCATTTGGAAACGATGGAGGGCAGGGAGATACCACGAGCATGGAACGCAGCTAATCTCAAGAAATTCTATTTTTAGGAATTCAATTATTAAATCTTTTATTGTATTCGTTATGTGAAAGGACAGTTCATTTCCGATCTCACTAATGAAAATCTCTCAGTTGATCACTCTCTAATTAGTAACAGTTATATTTTATTACACATCCCTTCCAAATCATAGGCATAATGGTCGACATAGCAGGGGAACACCCCTCCTCAGGTCATCGTCATGAAGCACGACAGACCTCTTAGCATTGCCCCTGGCAATATATGAAGCCCTACAGAGTATTCTTAGGCATCAAACCTACTTTGGTTAAACAAAATCCTGATCGGATGAAGACATCCAATATCAGGTGTGTCCTCGCCAATTGCCCTACTTAGGCCTAAGGGAGTGTGACGACACAACCTAAAAGGTAAAGTGAGGGCACAATGGTACTCTTGCATTATACTGGACTGGGAGGACACTCGCATGACAAAATAAAAAAGATTATGAAGAAGCGAAAATATTAAAAGATTGGATGAACACGTTTAGTCGGCAAAATTTCCCAAAACGTGAACTTTTCATTAATCCTTTATATTTACAAACAATGATAATACATGTTTAGTCGGCGAAGCTCGCCCAAAGCATTTACATTATCAAAAAGAAAAAAAAAACAAAATCTCAAGGAGGTGGAAGCCTCCGAACAAGATAATCAGCAACTTTAGCTCTTCTTCCATCATCAGGAGCGGGGGGTAGCTCTTCCACGACCTCATTTGCGTCCAACTCCAATAGTTGTCGGGGAATAGCATCAATGGGGATCCATCGATCATCCCTCCTGAATGGATTGGGCATCAGAGTGGAGGAGGACATCTCGTGTCGATACCATAACACCGAGTTCCTCGGGACCTGCAGCTCTTTCAGGGCACTTAACCACCCTCTGATAAACGAAAGTTCCTCGAACTCTGATAGTCTTGTTGGAGCATTCAGCCAGCCTTGATCGTAGCCATTAGACCACACTTGTCGAGGACCCTTCTTGAACAAATGCCGTAGTCGGGTGACGTCCCTCTGGAGCCCAGCAGCAGTTACATAAGCTCGCCGAACATCATCGCGCAGCTCCTCCATATCCCTCTCACGCTGTTCCTCGGCTTCCCTGTTCCTACCCCTGGCACTCCTGCTAGCACGCGGGAGGGGAGGTCGAGCAGCTCGCGATGAAGAAGAGCCTTGTAGGACTGCCGAAACGGTGCTCGACGAATGCTCCTTAAGCTTTAGGACCTCCCTCCTCAAGTCTTCATTCTCCTGCTGCAGGAACTCCCCAACCTGGTTAATCTCGGTGGCCTCCAGCAACCTTGCTCTTAGTGCACTGACTTCTTCTTGTACTGAGGCATCGATTTCTTCCATCTCCTGGAACCTATCCTTTAGCTTGGCCACCAGCTCGGACTAATCCTTATATTTTTGGTTCCTTGACTTTGCAAACCTGCAAAGTCTAGCAAAGTCCTAGCGAACAACAGGGCTTGCATTAGGACCAAGAGTCCTACCCAGTTGGGAGGTAACAGTAATATAGTCATCAACATCAACCAACTACAAGTAAAAGAAAGAGGAGAGAAAGAGATCAGCATAAACAAAAATAAAGTCTTTTCATTAATAAGGAACGAGGTTACATCAGATTGAAAAAGAAAAAATTACAAAGCGGCCCTATCAATTAGCAACCTCGGGTGGCCCAGAGGTGGATGGTCTCTTGTCCTTATTAGAATCAGCAGGGGCATTGCCCTCTGTAGGGGTGTCCTCTGTCCTCTCAACCAAGGGAGCGTCAACAGGAGTCGCCTGAGAGACAAGATCAGTGCCTTCAACAGTTGGGGCAGGGTCCTCATCTACGACTGGCTTCGGCCCTGGATCGTGCTCGTCAAAGAGTGGGGATGCAACGTCCACCCCAGCAGCAACGAGGGCCTTATTCCACCATTTCTTGAAGTTCAGATGGATGATATAGCCTATCTGAACATCAACATCCTCATACGCAGCAACCCAGCCGGAATTATAAGAATCTTCCTTGGCGGTAATAGCCTCGGACTCCTTCTTCTCCTGCTCTTCAGAGAGAACCCTTTTCTCCTCCAGCACAGCTAGTTTGCTCGAGAAAACTAGGTCGTAGGCCTGCCTTAGCTCTTTTAGTTCCGAGATCGCCGCACTTCTCTCCTTATTCGCAGTGGCAAGGGTCAAATCAGACGAGATCCGAGCAGCATCGACAGCCTTAAAACTGGCCTCGAGCTCCTTACCCTTCAGCTTCAGAGCAGAGTTTTCTTGCTCCAGTTCACCATTCTTCTTCACCAGCTCATCGCGTGAGCGATACAGCACAGCGAAGTCGGTAATGAACTACAAAAAAGAAAAAGATATAAGAAGAGGAAAGCAAGAAAAGTCAGCAAAACATGAGAGGAAAAAAAACCTTAACAGAGCAAGCCTCTGACTAGCTTGAAGGGCCAGATACTCCGAACCTGTTGCCCGTTGGCGATCAGCCGAGAGGACAGCTCTCTCAAGCAGAGCCGGAGCTAGCTTAGGGGAGATTGCCACGGAAGCTCCCTCTGGCAGAGCAGACACTGGAACTAAGGCCTGCCCGGCCTTCGTCCTTGCCTCATCTCTCCTCTTCTCCTCCTCCTCCTTCTCGCTCTCTCTCTTCCTCTTCTCTCCGACCATTTTCCTTTCTTCCACCTTTTTCTTCTCCTCCTCCTTCTTTCTATCCCTCTCTTTCACCTGCTCTTCTTCTCTCCTCTTCCTCTCTTGCTCCTGAGAGGAAGGCCGAGAACTTGTAGCCATAAACCCAGATGCAGACTTCTGTTTCTTTGACATTTGAGCGAGGAGCACATGGTTATAATCATCATCATCTCTGATCAGGTTCTTCCTTGGAGGCATATCTTCACCAGAACTGCTGGAAGTACTCGACGATCATCGAGCCTTAGAAGCCTCCTCAGAATTAGAAGAGCTGCTACCATCAGAGCTCCCTTCACCGAGATTACCTGCAGGCTCACTTTTAGAGCTACTCTCTTCTTCGTCCAACGGTATCAGCTCAGCAGTAGTCTCTCCCAAAGAATCAAACTCTGGTACGCTGTCCACAGGCCGTGCTATGAAGCTAAATCCTACGTTCTTATACTCTAACAAAAAAGTGGTAGATCTGGGATGCTCGCCGTCACCCAAAGACTCTCTGATGTTCCAAGCTTTAACCAACTCAGAAATTCGGACCTCGGTGAGGGCAGGATCCAAGTTCTTCGACCTCGCTATAGAAGAAAAAACAAAGAGGAGTTAGAAAATTCATAAATCAGCAGAGATTGAAACAATAGTATGATATCTACCTATATATTCTTCCCCATAAAAGGGAACAATGAACCTCTCAGACCTCGACCCTTCAGATTGGGGAGAGAACTACCAATTCCTAACAAGAAAACCTTCCTGCCAGTAGTCCTTATGGGAATCAGGTATATTTACTACCAATACCCTATCAAGGCTCCTAGCTTTGAGGTACAGGACACCTGAACTAGTTCGAGAGAAGGAGTAACAAAAGCAGACCTCGGCGAGCCCTAACCTTGTGCCATATAGTTGATTTATCCTATGCACTCCGTTCACTATTTTCCATACATTGGGCGAACATTGCGCAGGTACAATACTAAAATAGCTAAAGAAATGCAAAAACAGATCATTAGGGGGAAAAGTAAGTCCCCCCTGGGAAAGCAACAAAGTATGAATCCAGTGGGCATCCTCTATATCCCTAACGTTCCTAGGAGGCGAGGCACAACACTCAATCTCTACCCACTCAGGACTGTTGTAGAATTTTCTAAATTCTGAGATTGACCTATTTTCGATCTTCGCCATTGGAAAATAAGAGAAAATGCAAAGGGCGCAAGAAACTTATAAGACAGAAGAGCAGGTCAAATGACGAAGAAGCAACGAGAATGGAGATCGAAAGCAGAAGGTACGAAGCACGAGAGTTCTCAGAAGATAGAAGAGTGCTGGAAAAGCTGAAACGGAAAAAAGAAATGAGCCGTATTCCAACAAACCTTCAAAATCCAATCATATCTCACAGTAAGCGAAGCGGCTGCCGCCAGAAATCGACTCTACAGCTCCCGAGGAATTACAACACGACTATTATGGCTAATCATTTAAATCTGTTGGGCCCACATGCATGGCACAACAAATTTAGGGGCAATTGTGGGTACCCAGAATTTAGTGCTGTAGGCCTGGACGAGTAGCCCAACCCTAGCGGCCCAAAGTCCAGGCCCCTCATCTTTTGTATTGATCCAATTTCCCCACGATCCCATGAAGGGAAGTTATAGGGGAGCACGATCCCATGAAGGGAAGTTATAGGGAAGATGGCTAATATGAAGGTGCCCATCATCTCCACTAACTAACATACACATATATAAATTATACCCTAGGTCCGGGGCAAAGGACAAGTTGTATTCTCTATACTCATTCTCCAGAATATTGAGAAATAATACTCACTGCACCACCGTGGACGTAGGCACACCTTTGTTGAACCACGTACATCCGTTGTTGTGTGATTGGCGTTTTATTTTCTTTGTTCTTTCTTGGTTATTACTTCTCTCATACTTATTTGTGTTGCACAATCATTGTCTCCACACTAGTGAATGTAGTTATAATTATCTAATAGAGAGTATTATCAGGGATTAGGCTTTGATAGGGGTGATGTGTCCTAGTTATACTGTGTAGTTTAATTAAAATAATAAAATGAACACGTTAGGTGTGCACTGTAGTTGGGATGTGAGGTTTATCTCATGTGAGTGTGATCGATTAATTATGAAAGTAATATAGTACAAGTTATAACCAATTTAAAATAATTATCTAGTTGCAAAATATTTTTACTTTTTAGGCTTTGACCCACGGGCAATTTTTTTTCCTTATATTTATTTTTACACCCCCAAGTGTGTAGCAGCAGCAGCTGGGACCGTAAGGATAGACCCATTCTTATTATTGAAGTAACTGTGGACATTACAGGACTCTATTTAGATGCCTAATCTCATTCTATCTAGGTAGGATCATTTAATTTTAGTTCTCAGTTTGGGCCTATTGCCCGTAGATGGATAGGATTTTATACTACTACTAGAGATTTTATTTCACTACTCACTTGTTATTCAATTCCATTCAGTGGATGTTATTTCACTACACCAAAGGCATTTACGTAGGATTAAGTGTAGAGACATTCAAAAGTAGATACTATCTACATTCAATCTAGTCAGGGGAGTTCTTCAGTGGTGGGAGTTAGTTACCACAGTGGAGGAGAGAGATACAATGACAATATAAGCATTTTGGGTGCAGTTTGATCTAGAGTTCTTTTTGTTGGCAGTTCAGACAGAGATGAGGAGGAGATTTCTAGATCTCTCTCAGGAGGGGTCGAACGGTGGTCGAGTTTGAGGAGGATGTTACGTGCCTGGCAATATTTCTGTGAGATGAGGTGAACACTGAGGAGAAGAGGGTCCTCAAGTTTATAAACATGCTTACTTGGAGGATTTTCCAGCACTTATTGGGGAACCCAACGTTGAGGACTTACATTGAGGTTATTAATGCTGCATTGCTCCACTACCAGGACCATTGTGTCCACTAGAGGAGAGCAAAGATGGGCAGGTGAGTGGAGCTAAGTGGGCAAGACTAGAGGCAACGGTATAATGTGATGCCACCATAACAGAGTAGGCAATAGGAGTGGGGATCCTAGTAAGGGGACTTGTCTAAGAGGTTTAGGGAGGGTAATGGTAGTTACAGGAAGGTCCAGTAGCATGCTTCTCGGGTCTAGTAAGGCCAAGGAAACTAGACTAGAGGCCAGTAGGGATAGGGGATAAGGGAAGTCTCGTCAAAATTAACAAGGCTAGAGGCAAGTAGATTTTATATGGAGATGTTTCGTATGTGGAGAGCAGGGCCACATGTGACACTCTTTCTCGAATAAAGCTAGGGGTCAGTAACAGGATGCCGAGTCGAGGCAACAGTTACAGTAGCTTCTAGGCCCACCACCAGTTTCAGCATTGCCACCTTCATAGGGGAAGTTGTAGTTTGTACATGTATTTAACATTCATGGACCAATTTTATAGTCAGATCCATTAGTAATTGAGGGTATGTGTCCTACCCATGGGCACATGGGAAGGGTGTTGTTTGACACGAGTGTGTCACATTATTTTATTTTCACAAGATTTGTGCATGAGACGGGTTTAGTGGATACACCGTTAGATATTATTATGACCATAGATTCACTGTTAGGTAATAGGTCTCTCATTCGTTCCATCTGCAAGGGAGTAGGTGTGGACATTAGGATGTTATTCTTAGTAGCGAATATGCTCGTTTAAGAGATGTACGAGTATGATGTTATCCAGGGTATGGACTAGTTAGTTACGATTAGAGCGATATTGAATTGTTATAGTAGGACTATCATGGTTGATATTCCAGGGTAGGATAGGTTTCTTATGGTGATGCCTTTTCCTTAGAAAGGGTCGAGCACACAATTGTATGATATCAAGTAGGAGACTTCAAAAAGTATATTTGTCTTATTTGATTTAATCCCTATGTTTAGGACTTTATTGATGTGATTTAGGAGATACCAGGGTTACCGTTGAGTTGGAAGATTAATTTTGTGATCAACTTAGCATCGGGGACTAGGCTGATAGTGTAAGCGTCGTATCATATAACTCCTTCAGAAATGCGAGAGTCGAGATATTAGAATTAATAACTTTTAGGGTAGGGTTTATCCATAGGAGTATGTCATCTTGGGGGACCTAGTACTGTGTCTTGGGCCAACGGATATCAATTACCGACAGAGTTAGGCGATAGTCTATCAGGGAGTTCTTTATTTGAATTTTTCTTTCGAGATGTCCCACGCATGAGCCTTAGTAAGTGTCGGGAATTAAGAGACATTTAGGCTCTAGGAAATTGGTTTAATATGTTAGGCATTACATGCGTGAAGATGTAATGCATCGAGTAGTGAGCTATTATATGATTTATAACAAGCGGAGCTAAGGAGTGCAATATCAGGAGATCTCAGGGATGTTTACATCGCTGGTTGAATAAGTGGAGAAATATAAAGAAAAGATGAGTCACAATTAGTAAGGTAATTGAGTATACCTTTACTGTATGCTCTTGCATAATATGTGTGGTTGGTTTTTTGGATGCATATGAGATGCATAAGTGATCATTATGCATGTATGCACATGATATAGGATGTACGAGAACCCTAGTTAGTTCGATAATAAGTATCATTCGAGAAAGGCTAATGTATGCATTCGGAGATATGGGGACAGGACAGTTGATAGTAGCGTGGAAGGCAAAGTGGGTTGAGCATCATCAGGAAGAAGAGGTAGTCTTGGTCTATATAGCAATGATGACCATCACACCCAAATCATTTTGAGGTTTGTGAAGGCACGGGCAAGGGACCATCCTTATCAAGAGAGGATTCATTACTTATTATAAGGTAGAGCGAAGTCTTACTTAGTCAGTTCTGAGGGTGGATTATTCTTCAATGGGAGGTTGATTGTCCCAAATGATGAGGACCTACGATGCGCAGTCATGGTGGAGGCACATGGGTTAGGATTTTTGGTACATCTCAGATGGGATAAGATGTATCAGGATATGAGAGGGACCTATTGGTGGGACAATATGAAGCAGGACATTATAGAGTTTGTCTCTAAATGCACCACATATCATATGATGAAGGTTGATTATCATAAACTAGACGAGGGTCTATAACCGCTAAAGACTCTAGTATGGAAATGGGAGAGTATTTCGATGGATTTCATCACGGGGTTACCGATGTCACAGAGGTGTCACGATTCCATCTGGGTCATTGTGGATAGATTAACCAAAGTAGCCCATTTATTTCCTGTTCGAGTTGATTATATGACATGGTAGTACGCCCAACTTTTCATACTAGAGATAGTGAGATTGCATAGGGTACTTCTCAACATTATTTTAGACCGGGATAAGAATTTATGTCTAACTTCTAGAAGAGTTTTGTGGAGGCGATTGGAATGGAGTTGGGTTTGAGCACAAGTTATCATTTACAAATTGATCGGCAAGTGGAGAGGGTGAATCATATATTGGAAGGTATGTTGAGGATGTGTATTTTGGACATCATTGGTAGTTAGAAGCAGTATTACCGATGGTACAGTTTCCATGTAATGACTCATACTAGTTTGCCATCAGCAGGGCAACTTTTGAGGCATAGTAAGGGAGACCTTGTCGTTCACCCTCTTATTGGGTGATGGGGGGGGGGGGGGGTGCAAGTTTCTCAGACAAGTCGTTATTTAGGATACGTTGGTAAGAATTGAGTGATCAGTAGTCGTATTCAGGTAGCTCAGGATCGTCAAAAAAGTTACGCCGATGGGAACCAGAGACACCTGGAGTTTGTCATAGGTGATCAAGTGTTTCTGTAATTATCTCCCATGAAAGGAGTCATGCAATTTAGGAAGAAAGGAAATTTGCGCCTAGGTATGTAGGTCCTTTCCCATTACTGAGAGGGTAGTCGGTGCATATAAGATCATCTTGCTAGAGAATTTGAAGAGAATTCATGATGTGTTTCATTTATCATGGTCAAGGAGATATCTCAGGGATAGCAAGGTTTATCGTTATATAGCATTGGAAGAGATTAACTTGTAGGCCAATATTTCTTACAAAGAAAGACCTATTGTAATTTTGGGCCGTAACGAACAGAAGCTTCAGTCAAAGATGGTATCGTTAGTGTGTGTATAGTGGGAACACAACAATGTTTCCGAGTCGACGTTGGAGCATGAGGATGTTATGCAGGAAAAGTATCTGGACCTCTTTATGGCAGTATGTTCGAATTTTGAGAACAAAATTTCATTATTAAGGGCATGAATGTAATACCCAGACTTTTATGATTATTTAATTTCTATGTGCTTATAATTATTAATTTAATTGGGAAAAAATAAATTGGGTTTCGGTAAATATTAATTAGCGAGATAAATGATTAGTATTTATTAGTATTATTAGTTACTTGCGTGTGATAGATAAATAGATATGAAATTTATTATATGTCTCATATGAGTGAAAGTGATGGTTTATTTTTAAATGTTGATAAAGTGTTGCATCATGGATCGGTATAATTTATGGGTGACGTGTCAGGCCTCATTAACAAGATATTATCATATTTATAGTGGAGTGACTCGGATGACCTTTTCGAGTGAACCGGTGATTCGGGAAGGGTTGATACAGTCTATAATAGGTACCCAGGTATTATGATTAGGTTTCGGGGACTTTTTAGGTACATAATGACCCGTATAAGAGTAAAAGGGTCTTTTTTACACCAAGGGTGTAATGGAAAACGGGATTAGGGTGGATTAAGGAGGTATTTAAAGGTAGGGAATATGGATGAAAGCCCACCTTTGACATTCTGCATAATTGAGTTAGAGAGAAAGTTCAAGAGAATATAAAGGCTTGGAAAAGAGAATAAAAGGGAAATATCTCCGAATTCAACCCATCAAACATAGATAAGATCGGATTTAATCCATAAAGGCAAGTGTAAAATGTGACGGTGTGTGATACCGATTTAAATTAATTCGCAAGTTTCCAATTAAACCTTATTTAAATAGAGTCTATTTAGAAACAACCCCTAAACAAGCAACTACGTGTGTGCATGTGTCAAACCATAAATAAATCATGTGACACAAATTTCAGGAAAAATCCCCGAAGGGCAAAACCTATTATTTCTAGAACTCTCACAAGTTAACAAGACCATTGACTTACATACAATCTTGATTTGGCCCACAAGAGTAATGCACGATGTCTTTGTCAAACCTCCAAAGCAACGACTAGAAATAAATCAGCAGTGGTTCACACGCAGCTATACCACCAGGACGTGCAGTCCAGACACGAAGTCTAAAATCTTCACAAGGACTCCATCCACAATAGCACGCAGCTGTCGATTTCAGAGATCTCCCCGCAAAGAATGAACAAAGGCAAAATATGTTCTTGGATTCCACAAAATAACTCACACAAAATTAATTGGGATTATTTGTGAATTGTAAACAAAATAAATATTTGAACCCTCAAATGGTTGGAGAACAAAATATGCTGCCAAAAAGTTATCGAATTTGATTCTGGGCAAAACTCTTAAAGGTTGAAACTGTTCTCCACGTCTAAAACACACAGCTTGACATTCCTTTTATAACAAATTTAAGTCGGTCAAAGGATCAGGCTGTCAGTAGCGTGCCGGTCAAAAAGTCAACTCGCTTGAACGAAAACAATCTCATTTAAATGAGATAGTATGTCGTTTGAACGGTATAAGCAGGTCGTTCGAACGACCTACAAAATGAAATTTTACGCATGCTTGTAGATAATTTTGAGACGAACACGTGACCGTCAGTTTCGTATTTTTCTGATTTTTTTAATTAGTTATGATTTTTCTAAGAAAAGGTGTCCGAGAACAAAATCTTTAGAAACTATTTCATAAAAATATCCCAACACTTTAATACGAAATTTAAATGAAACTTTAAACATTATCTTACCAAATGTCATATTGTTGGGATTGAATGTTGAAGACCACTTGTAAATCGGATTCGTCTTTTGTAGATGGAAACTTCTTCAATTCTTCAACGACTTGTAGCGGTATACGACATACTCAAATTGTGACAGGCATTTATAAAATTATGTCCTTACAAATATCCCCCTATGTCAATGCCGGTACATACATAAAAACATCTGAATCATCAAATACCAAATGACTTATACAAATCTACCCTCTCAAGAATAAATTTGCAAGATCTCAAACTTTTCTTCAGAAATCTTCAACTTCAAATTTCAAAGATCCAAGCTTTTGTCATCAAGGTGTGCAATCTAGAATTTTGTACCTACACACATGAGATAAAGCAAAAACCTTCGTGACGCATCGAGTTTGAAGTGATATAAGAATAAATCAATCTATATAATCAAATTACAAAAACTCCCCATAAAATCATAATTCGTTCTCCCCCTTTTTATGATGTCCCGAAATAGATAGACAAGAAGAAACAAACTAGACATGGTGTGTCATGATAAAATTTATAGAAAATATGAATCAAACTACGTGCATGTAAAGGTATATCTCAAGAAATATCCACAAACTATTTTTTATTTTTTAATTTTTCGTACAAAAAAAAGATACTAAAAATCATACCATGGATTTAAACTCAAACAACCAAGTCATGGAAACACAATGAATGGGTGTGAACACATGCGATAGGTAAATAAACTCAATCAATCATATGTGCACGATGAATACGTTTACCCCTAACGAATGACCATGAAACATGTCCTTAGGTGTAAAAATTATTGAATTTAGATGACATCATCTTATGCAAATCAACAAATCAAAGTGAATGTGATTTCCACATCAATAACGTCCAAAACTATTTAATGCTTATTCCAAGACTCTCAAGGACTTGCAAAACTATTTTAATTCTCCATCCAAACTCCGTCATATATATTTTCTTTTAGAGGTGATCTAAATTCTAGAACATTAGAGAATTGGTGAATAAACCTAATCGCCTATTTTTGACAAGAATTTCTTTTTATTGCCTTTAAATTTTTTCGGGCTCTTTTAAACCTCTTTGGACCCCGGATAATAAAATTCCTCAAATTTTTTAGGTTCGATATAACGGTGGCTTTGTATTCGCAAAGGAAAATGAACCTTTCGCCGCCCTTCCTCGTGTTCAAATAAAGCACGCAACCTCACCAAAAGGTTCTTACATGCACTACTTTCTTGTCAAGTTTGATTGCGCTTGGTTCATTTTTAAAGACAGGATTCAAGTGAAAACACCCAACCAACATGGGATAAGACACGTCCAATAATCAGACAAATTCGCGCATGTGTGCAATAAAGGAAATCATGAGTCGAACATGTAGGAATAAACACTTAATTACATCTCAATGACTCCAAACATTGTAAAGCACATGGATGAATTGACATATTATTTTAAAACACTATCAAATAGTCACATGGATACGGAATGATGATGTGACATGGTCGTCCTAAGTGTCCATACATAACCGGTGTAAAACAAAATACAAATCCCCTTTTGGATTTTTCAAAAAATTTTAAAAACTAAAATCCTTTTGCCTTTTTCAAAATTTTCAAACGAAAAAATTTATACATAATGTACATGTCACAACGCTAGCAAACATAAATATCATGAAACAAAAAAAATTAGCGTATGACAAACATGCGAACACAATCATCTATATGATATGGCAAGAGAAGAGTTATGTGGAAGCAAATGAGAATCAACTATTCTCAAATCTAGCGTATCGAATAGTTATTTCCTAACACAAGCGGATGTAACACGTCGACATGGGGTTCTGGAAACCAACAAAACACTAGACTTCAACTTCCTATGACATCTTCCAAGATCAAAACAAAATCTACTACGGTGACCTCTCTTACCACAATGTGAACATGTGTAAACGGGAGGAATGTTACCTAAAGTGTGATATTTTCTAACGTCCTTGGGATTAATTGTCCCTCTAAAACAAATAATGGTTTTGGCTTTAGCAATAGAAGCATGAGAACAAGGTGAGCTATTACCATCACTATCAAAACAACTTGAATCGTTTAAATCATTTTGAACTTCAAAATATTTGATTCAAGCAACAAATTAGACTCTTCTAAAAACAGAGATTTCTTTTTCAAATTTTTAACAATTCCTAAAAGGGTATCTCTCCCCCCTTCAATTAAAGAAAACTTTTTAGTAAGAGTCTCTTCACGTGCCACAAACTCATTGATTAAAATATTTTTGTCCTCTTTGGCACAAACACAATTACTAGAATTTTTAAAGTCCTTCAATTCTTTTTCTAAAAATAGGACTCTATCGCCCCTCTCCTTCTTGGCAACTTTTAAGGAATCAAAGTCATTACACAAATTGCCAGAGTGTTCACGAAAAATATCTATTTGAGTTTGAAACGTTTGCAAATATTCAATCTTAGTATTAAAATAAGAAATTTCTTTTTCCAAAACTTTAATTCTTTTGCAAAGTTTCAAATTGAAAAGTTTTAATTTTTCAGCACTATCGTGAATTTTTTCAAAAATAGGCTCCTCATTAAATGGGCTTTCCATTAGAAAAATTGCGATTTTTCACACAACTGATTTTTCAAAAAAAATCAATATCACCCGATTTTGCAAAAAATAGGAATACGTGTTAAATTAGCACAACCCGCTCTGATACCAATTTGACGACGTGAAAAGTTAAATTGTATAAAAAATAAATCCTTGAAAAATCAGGATCACGCGATAAATTAGAGTAACCCGCTCTGATATCAATTTGTAAAATGTGACGGTGTGTGATACCGATTTAAATTAATTCGCAAGTTTCCAATTAAACCTTATTTAAATAAAGTCTATTTAGAAACATCCCCTAAACAAGCAACTATGGGTCTGCGTGTGTCAAAGTATAAATAAAGCATGCGACACAAATTTCAGGAAAAATCCTCGAAGGGAAAAACCTTTTATTTGAAGAAATCTCACAAGTTAACAAGACCATTGACTTACATACCATCTTGCTTTCGTCCACAAGAGTAACACACGATGTCTTTGTCAAACCTCCAAAGCAACGACTAGAAATAAATCAGTAATGGTTCCCACGCAGCTATACCACCAGGACGTGCAGTCCAGACACGAAGTCTAAAATCTTCACAAGGGCTCCCTCCACAATAGCACACAGCTGTCGATTAGAGAGATCTTCCCACAAAGAATGAACAAAGGCAAAATATGTTCTTGGGTTCCACAAAATAACTCACACAAAAGTAATTAGGATTATTTGTGAATTGTAAAAAAAAAAATATTTGAACCCTCAAATGGTTGGAGAACAAAATACGTTGCCAAAAAGTTATCGAATTTGATTTTGGGTAAAACTCTTAAGGGTTGAAACTGTTCTCCACGTCTAAAACACCCAGCTTGACATTCCTTTTATAAAAAATTTAAGTCAGTCAAAGGATCAGGATGTCAGTAGCGTGTCGGTCAAAAAGTCAACTTGCTCGAACGAAAAAAATCTCGTTTAAATGAGATAGTATGTCGTTTGAATGACATAAGTAGGTCGTTCGAACAACCTATCAAATCAAATTTTACGCATGCTTGTAGATAATTTTGAGACGGACAAGTGACCGTCAATTTCATATTTTTCTGATTTATTTTAATTAGTTATGATTTTTCTAAGAAAAGGTGTTCGAGAACAAAATCTTTAGAAACTATTTCATAAAAATATCCCAACACTTTAATATGAAATGTAAATGAAACTTTAAACATTATCTTACCAAATGTCATATTGTTGGGATTGAATGTTGAAGACCACTTGTAAATCGGATTCGTCTTTTGTAGATGAAAACTTCTTCAATTCTTCAACGACTTGTAGCGGTATACGACATACTCAAATTGTGACAGACATTTATAAATTATGTCCTTACAAATCTCCTCCTATGTCAATGTCGGTACATACATAAAAACATCTGAATCATCAAATACCAAATGACTTATACAAATCTACCCTCCCAAGAATAAATTTGCTTGATCTTAAACTTTTCTTCAGAAATCTTCAACATCAAATTTCAAAGATCCAAGCTTTTGTCATCAAGGTGTGCAATATAAAATTTTGTACCTACACACATGAGATAAAGCAAAAACCTTCGTGACGCATCGAGTTTGAAATGATATAAGAATAAATCAATCAATATAATGAAATTGCAAAAACTCCCCATAAAATCACAATTCGTTCTCCCCCTTTTTATGATGTCCCGAAATAGACAGATAAGAAGAAAAAAACTAGACATGGTGTGTCATGATAAAATTTATAGAAAACATGAATCAAACTACGCGCATGCAAAGGTATATCTCAAGAAATATCCACAAACTATTTTTATTTTTAAATTTTTTCATACAAAAATAAGATACCAAAAATCATACCATGGATTTAAACTCAAACAACCAAGTCATGGAAACACAATGAATGGGTGTGAACACATTCGATAGGTAAATAAACTCAATCAATCATATGTGCACAATGAAAACGTTTACCCCTAATGAATGACCATGAAACGTGTCCTTAGATGTAAAAATTATTGAATTTAGATGACATCGTCTTATGCAAATCAACAAATCAAAGTCAATGTGATTTCCACACCAATAATGTCCAAAACAATTTAACGCTTATTCCAAGACTTTGAAGGACGTGCAAAACTGTTTTAATTCTCCATCCAAACTCCCTCATATATATTTTCTTTTAGAGGTGATCTAAATTCTAGAACATTGGAGAATTGGTGAATAAACCTAATGGCCTATTTTTGGTAGGAATTTCTTTTTATTGCCATTAAATTTTTTCGGGCTCTTTTAAACCTCTTTAGAACCCGGATAATAAAATTACTCAAATTTTTTAGGTTCGATATAACGGTGGCTTAGTATTCGGAAAGTTCAAATGAACCTTTCGCAGCCCTTCCTCATTTTCAAATAAAGCACACAACCTCGCCAAACGGTTCTTACATGCACTATTTTCTTGTCAAGTTTGATCGCGTATGGTTCGTTTTTAAAGATAGGATTCAAGTGAAAACACCCAGCCAACATGTAATAAGACAAGTACAATAATCAAACAAATCCGTGCATGTGTGCAATAAATGAAATCATCAGTCGAACATGTAGGAATAGACACTTAATTACATATCAATGACTCCAAATATGGTAAAGCACATGGATGAATTGACATATTATCTGAAAACACTATCAAATAGTCACATGGATATGGAATGATGATGTGACATGGTCATCCTAAGTGTCCACACATAACCGGTGTAAAACAAAATACAAATCTCTTTTTAGATTTTTCAAAAAAATTTAAAAAATAAAATCTTTTTGCCATTTTCAAAATTGTCAAAGGAAAAAATTTATACAAAAAGTACATGTCAAAACGCTAGAAAACATAAATATCATGAAACAAAAAAAACTAGCGTATGACAAACATGCGAACACAATCATCTATATAATATGGCAAGAGAAGAGTCATGTGAAAGCAAATGAGAATCAACTATTCTAAAATCTAGCGTATCGAATAGTGATTTCCTAACCCAAGCGGATCTAACACGTCGACACGGGGTTTTGGAAACCAACAAAACACTAGACTTCGACTTCCTATGACATCTTCCAAGATCAAAACAAAATCTCCTAAGGTGACCTTTCCTACCACAATGTGAACATGTGTAAACGGGAGGAATGTTACCTAAAGTGTGATCTTTTCTAACATCCTCGGGATTAATTGTCCCTCTAAAATAAATAATGGTTTTGGCTTTAGCCCTAGAAGCATGAGAACAAGGTGAGCCATTATCATCACTATCAAAATAACTTGAATTGTTTAAATCATTTTCAACTTCAAAATATTTGATTCAAGCAACAAATTAGACTCTTCCAAAAACAGAGATTTCTTTTTCAAATTTTCAATAATTCCTAAAAGGGTATCTCTCCCCCCTTCAATTAAAGCAAACTTTTCCGTAAGAGTCTCTTCACGTTCCACAAACTCATTGATTAAAATATTTTTGTCCTCTTTGGCACAATCACAATTACTAGAATTTTTAAAGTCCCTCAATTATTTTTCTAAAAATAGGACTCTATCGTCACTCTCCTTCTTGGCAACTTTTAAGGAATCAAAGTCATTACACAAACTGCCAAAGTGTTCAAGAAAAATATCTATTTGAGTTTGAAACGTTTGCAAATATTCAATCTTAGTATTAAAACAAGAAATTTCTTTTTCCAAAACTTTAATTCTTTTGCAATGTTTCAAATTAAATTTTTTTAATTTTTCAGCACTGTTGTGAACTTTTTCAAAAATAGGCTCCTCTTTAATTGGGCATTCCATTAGAAAAATTGCGATTTTTCACAAAACTGATTTTTTAAAAAAATCGATATCACTCGATTTTGCAAAAAAATAGGAATACGTGTTAAATTAGCACAACCCGCTCTGATACCAATTTAACGACGTGAAAAGTTAAATTGTATAAAAAAATAAATCCTTGAAAAATCAGGATCACGCGATAAATTAGAGTAACCCGCTCTGATATCAATTTGTATAATGTGACAGTGTGTGATACCGATTTAAATTAATTCGCAAGTTTCCAATTAAACCTTATTTAAATAAAGTCTATTTTGAAACATCCCCTAAACAAGCAACTATGGGTGTGCGTGTGTCAAACTATAAATAAAGCATGCGACACAAGTTTCAAGAAAAATTCCCGAAGGGCAAAACCTTTTATTTCTATAAATCTCACAAGTTCACAGGACCATTGACTTACGTAGCATCTTGATTTCGCCCACAAGAGTAACGCACGATGTCTTCATCAAACCTCCGAAGCAACGACTAGAAATAAATCAGCAACGGTTCGCACGCAGCTATACCACCAGGACGTGCAGTCCAGACACGAAGTCTAAAATCTTCACAAGGACTCCCTCCACAATAGCACACATCTGTCGATTGCTGAGATCTCCCCACAAAGAATGAACAAAAGAAAAATATGTTCTTGGGTTCCACAAAATAACTCACACAAAAGTAATTGGGATTATTTGTGAATCGTAAACAAAATAAATATTTGAACCCTCAAATGGTTGGAGAACAAAATACGCTGCCAAAAAGTTATCGAATTTGATTCTGGGCAAAACTCTTAAAGGGTGAAACTGTTCTCCATGTCTAAAACACATAGCCTGACATTCCTTTTATAACAAATTTAAGTCGGTCAAAGGATCAGGCTATCAGTAGCGTGTCGATCCAAAAATTCCACTCGCTCGAACGAAAACTATCTCGTTTAAATGAGATAGTATGTCGTTTGAACGGCATAAGCAGGTCGTTCGAACGACCTATCAAATGAAATTTTACGCATGCTTGTAGATAATTTCGAGAGGAACTCGTGACCGTCAGTTTCTTATTTTTCTGATTTTTTTTTTAATTAGTTATGATTTTTCTACGAAAAGGTGTCCGAGAACAAAATCTTTAGAAACTATTTCATAAAACTATCCCAACACTTTAATATGAAATGTAAATGAAACTTTAAACATTATCTTACCAAATGTCATATTGTTGGGATTGAATGTTGAAGACCACATGTAAATCGGATTCGTCTTTTGTAGATTAAAACTTCTTCAATTCTTCAACGACTTGTAGCGGTATACGACATACTCAAATTGCGAGAGACATTTATAAAATTATGTCCTTACAAATCTCTCCCTATGTCAATGCCGGTACATACATAAAAACATTCAAATCATCAAATACCAAATGACTTATACAAATCTACCCTCCCAAGAATAAATTTGCAAGATCTCAAACTTTTCTTCAGAAATCTTCAACTTCAAATTTCAAAGATCCAAGCTTTTGTCATCAAGGTGTGCAATCTAAAATTTTGTACCTACACACATGAGATAAAGCAAAAACTTTCGTGACGCATCGAGTTTGAAATTATATAAGAATAAATCAATCAATATAATCAAATTGCAAAAACTCCCCATAAAATCATAATTCGTTCTCCCCCTTTTTATGATGTCCCGAAATAGACAGATAAGAAGAAACAAACTAGACATGGTGTGTCATGATAAAATTTATAGAAAACATGAATTAAACTACGCGCATGCAAAGATATATCTCAAGAAATATCCACAAACTATTTTTTATTTTTCAATTTTTTCGTACAAAAATAAGATACCAAAAATCATACCATGGATTTAAACTCAAACAACCAAGTCATGGAAACAAAATGAATGGGTGTGGACACATTCGATAGGTAAATAAACTCAATCAATCATATGTGCACGATGAATACGTGTACCCCTAACGAATGAACATCAAACGTGTGCTTAGGTGTAAAAATTGCTGAATTTAGATGACATCGTCTTATGCAAATCAACAAATCAAAGTCAAAGTGATTTCCACACCAATAACGTCCAAAACAATTTAACGCTTATTCCAAGACTTTCAAGGACGTGCAAAACTGTTTTAATTCTCACTCCAAACTCCCACATGTATATTTTCTTTTAGAGGTGATCTAAATTCTAAAACATTAGAGAATTGGTGAATAAACCTAATGGCCTATTTTTGGTAGGAATTTCTTTTTATTGCCTTTAAATTTTTTCGGGCTCTTTTAAACCTCTTTAGACCCCGGATAATAAAATTACTCAAAATTTTTAGGTTCGATATAATGGTGGCTTAGTATTCGGAAAGTTCAAATGAACCTTTCGCAGCCCTTCCTCGTTTTCAAATAAAGCACACAACATCGCCAAACGGTTCTTACTTGCACTACTTTCTTGTCAAGTTTGATCGCACTTGGTTCATTTTTAAAGACAGGATGCAAGTGAAAACACCCAACCAACATGTGATAATACAGACACAATAATCAAAAAAATCCGTGCATGTGTGCAATAAAGGAAATCATGAGTCAAACATGTAGGAATAAACACTTAATTACATCTCAATGACTCCAAACATGTAACGCGCATGGATGAATTGACATATTGTCTCAAAATACTATCAAATAGTCAGATGAATATGGAATGATGATGTGACATGGTCATACTAAGTGTCCATCCATAACCGGTGTAAAACAAAATACAAATCCCTTTTAGGATTTAAAAATAAATAAAAAAATAAAATCTTTTTGCCTTTTTAAAATTTTTCAAAAGCAAAAATTTATACAAAAGGTACATGTCACAACGCTAGCAAACATAAATATCATGAAACAAAAAAAATTAGCGTATGACAAACATGCGAACACAATCATTTATATGATATGGCAAGAGAAGAGTCATCTGGAAGCAAATGAGAATCAACTATTCTAAAATCTAGCGTATCCAAAAGTGATTTCCTAACCCAAGCGGATGTAACACGTCGGCACAGGGTTTTGGAAACCAACAAAACACTAGACTTCAACCTCCTAGGACATCTTCCAAGATCAAAACAAAATCTCCTAAGGTGACCTTTCCTACCACAATGTGAACATGTGTAAACAGGGGGAATGTTACCTAAAGTGTGATCTTTTCTAACGTCCTTGGGATTAATTGACCCTCTAAAATAAATAATGGTTTTGGCTTTAGCGCTATAAGCACGAGAACAAGGTGAGTCATTACCATCACTATCAAACCTACTTGAATCATTTAAATCATTTTCAACTTCAAAATATTTGATTCAAGCAACAAATTAGACCCTTCCAAAGACAGGGATTTCCTTTTCAAATTTTCAACAATTCCTAAGGGTATCTCTCTCCCCTTCAATTAAAGAAAACTTTTTCGTAAGAGTCTCTTCACGTGCCACAAACTCATTGATTAAAATATTTTTGTCCTCTTTGGAACAAACACAATTACTAGAATTTTTAAAGTCCTCTAATTCTTTTTCTAAAAATAGGACTCTATCATCACTCTCCTTCTTGCCAACTTTTAAGGAATCAAAGTCATTACACAAGTTGCCAAAGTGTTCACGAAAAATATCTATTTGAGTTTAAAATGTTTGCAAATATTCAATCTTACTATTAAAACAAGAAATTTCTTTTTCCAAAATTTTAATTCTTTTGCAAAGTTTCAAATACAAAAGTTTAAATTTTTCAGCACCGTCATGAACTTTTTCAAAAATAGGCTCCTCATTAAATGGTAGTTCCATTGGAAAAA
Organism: Sambucus nigra; assembly: GCA_949130495.1. Lineage (NCBI taxonomy): Eukaryota > Viridiplantae > Streptophyta > Magnoliopsida > Dipsacales > Adoxaceae > Sambucus > Sambucus nigra. Next base: position 296,751,671 of record OX422218.1, on the reverse strand, counting down.
TTACAATTTTTCACAAAACTGATTTTTCAAAAAAAAATCAATATCACACGATTTTGCGAAAAATAGGTATACGCGATAAATTAGCACAACCCTCTCTGAAACCAATTTGACGACGTGAGAAGTCAAATTGTATAAAAAAATAAATCCTTGAAAAATATGGATCACGCTATAAATTAGAGTAACCCGATCTGATATCAATTTGTAAAATTTGACGGAGTGTGATACTGATTTAAATTAATTCGCAAGTTTCCAATTAAACCTTATTTAAATAAAATCCATTTAGAAACAACCCCTAAACAAACAACTGTGTGTGTGCGTGTGCCAAACTATAAATAAAGCATGCAACACAAATTTCAGGAAAAATTCTCGAAGGGCAAAACCTTTTATTTCTAGAAATCTGACAAGTTTATAAGACCATTGACTTACACACCATCTTTATTTCGCCCACAAGAGTAATGCATGATGTCTTCGTCAAACCTCCAAAGCAACGGCTATATCACCAGGACGTGCAATCCAGACACGAAGTCTAAAATCTTCACAAGGACTCCCTCCACAATAGCACGCAGCTGTCGATTGCAGAGCTCTCCCCACAAAGAATAAAAAAAGGCAAAATATGTTCTTGGGTTCCACCAAACAACTCACACAAGTAATTGAGATTATTTGTGAATTGTAAACAAAACAAATATTTGAACCCTCAAATGGTTGGAGAACAAAATACGCTGCCAAAAAGTTATCGAACTTGATTCTGGGCAATACTCTTAAAGGTTGAAACTATTCTCCACGTATAAAACACACAGCGTGACATTCCTTTTATAACAAATTTAGGTCGCTCAAAGGATCAGGCTGTCAGCAGCGTGTCAGTCAAAAAGTCAACTTGCTCGAATGAAAACAATCTCGTTTGAATGAGATAGTATGTCGTTTGAACGACATAAGTAGGTCGTTCGAATGTCCTATCAAACGAGATTTCACGCATGCTTGTAGATAATTTCGATGCGAACGTGTGGCCGCCAGTTTCATATTTTTTTTATTTTTTTTAATTAATTATGATTTTTGTAAGAAAATGTGTCCAAAAACAAAATCTTTAGAAAATTTTTCATAAAAATATCCTAACACATTAATATGAAATGTAAATGAAACTTTAAACATTATCTTACCAAATTTCATATTGTTGGGATTGAATGTTGAAGACCACTTGTAATTCGAATTCGTCTTTTATAGATGAAAACTTCTTCAATTCTTCAATTCTTCCATGACTTGAAGTGGTATACGACATACTTAAATTGTTACGGACATTTATAAAATTACGTACTTACAAATCTCCCCCTTTGTCTATGACGGTACATGCATAAAAACATTCGAATTATCAAATATCAAATGTCCTATACAAATCTACCCTCCCATGAATAAATTTGCAAGATCTCAAACTTTTCTTCAAAAATCTTCAACGTCAAATTTCAAAGCTCCAAGCTTTTCTCATCAGGGTGTGTAATCTCCAATTTTGTACCTACACACATGAGATAAAAAAAACCTTCGTGACGTATCGAGTTTGAAATGATATAAGAATAAATCAATCAATATAATCAAATTGCAAAAACTCCCCATAAAATCATAAATCGTTCTCCCCCTTTTTATAATGTCCCCAAATAGACAGATAAGAAGAAACAAACTAGACATGGAGTGTCATGATAAAATGCATTGCAAACATGAATCAAAATACGCGCATGCAAAGGTATATCTCAAAAAACATCCACAAACTATTTGTCAATTTTCAATTTTTTCGTATAAAAATAATATACCAAAAACCACACCATGGATTTAAACTCAAGCAACTAAGTCATGGAAACGAAATGAATGGGTGTGAACACAATCGATAGGTAAATAAACTTAATCAATCACATGTGCACGATGAATACGTGTACCCCTAACGAATGAACATCAAAAGTGTCCTTAGGTGTAAAAATTGCTAAATTTAGATGATATCGTCTTATGCAAATCAACAAATCAAAGTCAAAGTGATTTCCACACTAATAACGTCCAAAACTATTTAACATGTTTTTTCAAGACTTTCAAGGACGTACAAACCCATTTTAATTCCCCATCGAAACTCCCTCTTATATATTTTCATTTAGAGGTGATCTAAATTCTCAAACATTGGAGAATTGGTGAATAAACCTAATGGCCCCTTTTTTGCATGAATTTATTTTTATTGCCTTTAAATTTTTTCGAGCTCTTTTAAACATCTTTGGACCCCAGATTATAAAATTCCTCAAATTTTTTAGGTCCAATATAACGGTGTCTTAGTATTCCCAAAGGGTAAATGAACCTTTCACAGTCCTTCCTCATTTTCACATAAAGCACACAACCTCGTCAACCGGTTCTTACATGCACAACTTTCTTGTCAAGTTTTATCGCGTTTGGTTCGTTTTTAAAAACAGGATTCAAGTGAAAACACCCAACCAACATGAGATAAGACAGGCACAATAATCAAACAAATCCTTGCATGTGTGCAATAAAGGAAATCATGAGTCAAACATATAGGAGGAAACACTTAATTAAAACTCAATGACTCCAAACATTGTAAAGCACATGGATGAATTGACATATTTTCTCAAAACACTATAAAATAGTCACATGGATATGGAATGATGATGTGACATGGTCATCGTAAGTGTCCATACATAACCGGGTTAAAACAAAATACAAATCCCTTTTTGGATTTTTAAAAAAATTTAAAAAATGAAATCTTTTAGCCTTTTTCAAAATTTTCAAAAGCAAAAATTTATACAAAAAGTACATGTCACAACGCTAAAAAACATAAATATCACGAAACAAAAAAACTAGCGTATGACAAACATGCGAACACAATCATCTATATGATATGGCAAGAGAAGAGTCATGTGGAAGCAAATGAGAATCAACTATTCTAAAATCTAGTGTATCCAAATGTGATTTCCTAACCCAAGCTGATGTAATACATCGACACGGGGTTTTTGAAAACAATAAAATACTAGACTTCGACTTCCTATGACATCTTCCAAGATCAAAACAAAATCTCCTAAGGTGACCTTTCCTACCACAATGTGAACATGTGTAAACAGAATGAATGTTACCTAAAGTGTGATCTTTTCTAACGTCCTTGGGATTAATTGACCCTCTAAAACAAATAATGTTTTTGGCTTTAGCGCTAGAAGCATAAGAACAATATGATCCATTACCATCTCTATCAAACTTACTTGAATCGTTTAAATCATTTTCAACTTCGAAATATTCGATTCAAGCAACAAATTAGACTCTTCTAAAGACAAGGATTTCTTTTTCAAATTTTCAACAATTTCTAAAAGGTTATCTCTCTCCCTCTCAATTAAAGCAAACCTTTCCCTAAGAGTCTCTTCATGTGCCACAAACTCATTGATTAAAATATTTTTGTTCTCTTTGGTACAAACACAACCACTAAAATTTTTAAAGTCCTCCAATTCTTTTTCTAAAAATAGGACTCTATCGTCACTATCCTTCTTGCCAACTTTTAAGGAATCAAATTCATTACACAAATTGACAAAGTGTTCACGAAAAATATCTATTTGAGTTTGAAACGTTTGCAAATATTCAATCTTACTATTAAAACAAAATTTTATTTTTCCAAAACTTTAATTCTTTTGTAAAGTTTCAAATTCAAAAGTTTTAATTTTTGTCGTGATCTTTTTAAAAAATAGGCTCCTCATTAAATGGGCGTTCCATTGGAAAAATTGTGAATTTTCACAAAACTAATTTTAAAAAAAATCAATATCACATGATTTTTTGGAAAATAGGAATACACGATAAATTAGCACAAACCGTTATGATACCAATTTGACGATGTGAGAAGTCAAATTGTTTAAAAAAAAAAATCCTTGAAAAATCAGGATCACGCGATAAATTTGCGTAACCCGCTCTGATATCAATTTGTAAAATGTGACGGTGTGTGATACCGATTTAAATTAATTCACAAGTTTCCAATTAAACCCTTTTTAAATAGAGTATATTTAGAAACAACCCCTAAACAAGCAACTACGTGTGTGCGTGTGTTAAACCATAAATAAAGCATGCGACATAAATTTTGGGAAAAATCGCCGAGGGCAAAACCTTTTATTTCTAGAACTCTGACAATTTTACAAGACCATTGACTTACATACCCTCTTGCTTTTGCCCAAAAGAGTAACGCACGATATCTTCGTAAAACCTCCAAAGAAACGTCTAGAAATAAATCAACAATGGTTCGCACGTAGCTATTCCACCAGGATGCGCAGTCCAGACACGGAGTCTAAAATCTTCACAAGGACTCCCTCCACAATAGCACGCATTTGTCGGTTGCATAGATCTCCCCACAAAGAATGAACAAAGGCAAAATATGTTCTTGGGTTCCATAAAATAACTCACACAAAAGTAATTGGTATTATTTGTGAATTGTAAACAAAACAAATATTTGAACCCTCAAATGGTTGGAGAACAAAACACGCTGCCAAAAAGTTATCGAATTTGATTCTGGAAAAAAATCTTAAAGTTTGAAACTATTTTCCATGCCTAAAACACACAACCTAACATTCCTTTTATAACAAATTTAAGTCATTCAAAGTATCAGGTTGTCAGCAGCGTGTCAGTCAAAAAGTCAAATCGCTCGAACGAAAACATTCTTGGTTGAACGAGATAGTATGTCGCTTGAATGACATAAGCAGATCGTTTGAACGACCTATCAATTGAGATTTCATGCTTGTTTGTAGATAATTTCGAGACGAACGGGTGGCGGCTAGTTTCGTATTTTTCTGATTTTTTTTGAATTAGTTATGATTTTTCTACGAAAAGGTGTCCGAGAAAAAAATCTTTAGATAATATTTGATTAAAATATCCCAACACTTTAGTATGAAATGGAAATGAAACTTTAAACATTATCTTACCAAATGTCATATTGTTGGGCTTGAATGTTGAAGACCACTTGTCATTCGGATTCATCTTTTTTAGATGAAAACTTCTTGAATTCTTCGACGACTTGTAGCGGTATACGACATACTAAAATTGTGATGGACATTTATAGAGTTATGTCCTTACAACAATTATTACTTGCTTTAAGTTAAAATTATGCGTAGTTAATTACTTTCATAATTAGGGATAAAAATCTGGAAATTAGAATTATAATGATTGAAGCTTTGGTGGATGTAGAGATTTAGATGATGAGGGATCTTATATTTAAATTGATAATTAGTTGGGATTAATCATATTAGAAATTCAAAATTTATTCTGGAATTAAAATGATGAGCATATAGAACTTTCATGGGAAGGTTGAACTTTTAAAAAAATTGGATCGGGGGAAAATTCTAAGTTGAATTGGATTATTGTTTGATTTGTAATCCTAGGTTTTTGAGATAGGATTCATGGTTAATTATGTCTGATAATGTTTCTGGAACATTAGTATTTTGTTGTATGAGGTCGATTTCATGTTTGGAGTGGATTGGGATCTCCATAGGAGGGTTTTGAAGATAAAGTCCCGAGGAAGAAGATGTCAGGCAACCCAGCAAACCCAAAAAATTCGCTAGGGGAACAAACCGGTACAGTCTACCAACGAATTAGTTCGATTTGGTACATTTGATAGGCCAATGAATAGAGGGGTTCGATTGAGGAGAACTAAGAATTAAAGTCAATAGCCATTTAAATAATTAATCGAAACGTTTCGTTCGAACTTGGGGATTGGGTGAACCGTGTGTTGTGGGATATGCGTACGAGCTTGGTACTTTGTATATATATATTTATATATATATATGCCCCTTTTTATCGCGGAAGCGTTTTAAGGATGACAAAAAAAACTTTCTTTTTATGAAAAACCTTTTTTAAACTTTTAATTCACACCAACTTGTGAACCAATTTTAACTTAACAAAATTTTATCTCGATTAATCCTAAACATACATCTAGTTATTAAAGAAAATAAATTAAGGAAAAGAATGCTCATAACGCCATATATACGAGGAAACCACAAAGGCAAAAAACCTCAGACGGCCCAAGCCAGATAATCACTATGATATAAAATTACAAGGAACATACATAAGTCTTACTCAACGACTCAATCCCCAAGAGACTTGACGCTCTTCTGATCTTCAACTACTCATCCACAGTGCCCATGCAGAAAGCCCTTCTTCCACGATGCCCGTCCACAACATATGCATCCACGTATGTTTCAGTATCAACCGATATGGCTTATAATGTCTACGATCGTGAACATGGATCTTCTGCTTCTTCACCACAAAACCCAACAAAGTTCTATATAAGACAAACTATGAATGGTGCCAATAAAGATCACTATAGCATATAGTAATAAAAACTCGAATCTTTGAAACTCTAAGGATTTTTTGTACTTGTAAAACCTTAGAAAACTTTGTGAAGAAAAAGTACTAGTTTGTAAACTGTTTTTAGACTGCACACTTATGAAATTCTGAAGAAATCATGCATTAAATAATTTTCTTGAGGTGGCGTCTCACTCGAACGATATTAGTTGTCATTCGAACGAGATGGCTATGTCATTCAAACAACATAGTAATCTTGTTCGAACGACTGCTTATGTCGTTTGAGCGACAGGGTGAAATAGAGTTTATATAAAATACAACTCTAAACATCCTTATAAGAATAAAACGAAGTGTAAACTAGGGTTGACAATTTTTTACACAATAACCCGTTTATGGTAATAACCCAAAATGATTCGAAGACGACACGATTAGCTTGTATAGATTTAAGAGTGCTTAAAACTTACACTCAAAAAAAAATCAACCCAACCCCAAAATGACACGACTAACTCGAATTGCCAACCCTAGTGTAAACAGTTTGAAACACTTTAAAAACATTTTAAAAAATACTTCTTTAATAAAATAACATCCTTAAACATTTCAAAATAAATTCCAAGTCCCATTAAAATTATGCATTCACACCTGAGTGGTCTCACAATGCAATTTGACTTGAAGACGAAATATGCAACATAAACTGACATGATAAATCTTTTAAGCTTTGTCTCAAGGTCTTAAATAATCTTCAATGTTTCATGTATTTGTGGGATCGTGACAATAAAATTACGACCTACGACTCAAACATGTTTTGTTCCTGAAATAAGTCAAATAAAGATACAACAGACTCAATTGGAAATTTTTTCCTTACAAATCTTCCCCTTTGACTATTCCTGGACAAAACCAACAATGAAATGTCTAAGTTGGGCCGTCAATTCCTATGACGCCTAAATCCAGTCCTCAAAACCCAAAATCATAAATACAGGACAAGACTAGTAATTGAAGGTCTGCCAAGTATGAACTGTTTGAATGTGATGTAGTCTTGCCATCTCAAATCTCTTAAGCATACCTACACTCATGAGATTGAAAAATACCGAGTGAAGTATGGAGGAACAAATTATATAAAAACGTGAGCAAAAATATGGATACTAATTAGTAAACAACATCTAAATCAGGATACCAATACAAATTTATGCGAGTTCATTAAGATACCAAAAAAAAACATGAATGCATATGATATTAATTTGTAATGAAACAAAATCTATGAGCTCAACAAACAAAATCTCCCCTACATCACATACATCTCTCACCCGTTTATCTCGAATAGACAATCTGGTGAAAAGATAAACAAATCTAGCATGATATAATCAATGAAGAATAGATAGATAAACATGTAACAACCAACTAATAATAATTAATCATATCAATTCCGTAGCTAGCAAACAATAATCACACAACGGGAATCAACAATCTAATCAGGTGTGACTATATGAACACAATGAAGTAATATATGTAATCTTTATATCATAAATCCGATAGCAACCCAGCAGTACCAAAAATAATAACCATATGAACCAAGGTACTGAAACATAAAAAAATAGAGAAAATCTCCGATGGTCCCTAGAACGAGGATGTAATAAGCCGTCCTTTTGGGAGACCATTAAATCCCCTAATTGGAAATAAATTGGCAATTTGGAGACTTTCCCGGAATAGTGATTTCTGGGATTCTCAAGGATTTGAGGATTGTTGATAGGTGATATATTTACTTTTGGGGTTAAGTAAATATATCGAGGTATTTTTAATAATATGTCATTGTTGAGTAAAGCAACACGAGGTGAGATTTAAATTGGAAAACCCGCATTAAGTCATGTGGGGCTAAAATAGTGAGTTGAGGTCAAGTACCTCGGATGGGAATTTCGACTATGCCATGAGTCTCGGAATGGCCGAGATAGTCGGAAAAGAGTGTTTGATTGTCAAAAATGAGTTTCGGGGAATTTTGGAGTTAAATAGGCTCGTAATTGAGTAAACGAGTCATTTTGGGGTTTTAAGGGGTTAAACACTTTTATCTATATATAAAGAGGGAGAGATGGATAAAAAGAGAAAGAAAAGAAAGAGACGAGAGGGAAAAGAGAGAGGAGGAAGAAAAGAGGAAGAAAATGGGAGATTTCGGCCAACCTACGCGGGATTCGACTCGAGGTCGTCGGATTTTATCCACGTGGCAAGTGTTTACTTGCTTTATTTAATTTTTGCATAAATATCTCATACCGTAGTTTGGTATAATCAAACCCTAAAGATTTTGGGTTGGGTTTTTGTGGATAAAATGGGTTTTCGGGAGATAAAATGAACAAACCCCTAAAAATTTAATAATTGGAGAAACTTAGGTTTTAACTGAAATTAATTGCTGATTTCGGGTTCTAGGATGTTTAGAACCCGTATTATTTGTGTGGTTATCGTTGGTTGAAGTTATGGGCCAGTGGGTGAGGAGATGGAAGCTTGGGGGAAGCTTTCATGGCTGAAACAACTTCTCGAAGAAGAAGCTGCCCACCATGATCGATCGATCGATTACGGGGGTTCGATCGATCGAAGGCCTCGATCGATCGACGGACATGGGTCGATCGATCGACCCCTACTGAAAGTAGGAAAATTTTCTTAGGGTGAATTGGATGGGATGAATTCCAATTCTAATTGATTTGAGGTCATTTATGTGATGACATAAGGGACCTTTTAGGACAATATGATCCTCTAATTAAGGGAATCTAGGAGTCTAGGGTGAGGGTTTTAAATGTATAACCCTTAAACTATATTTTTGAGGAAAATAGAATAGTTGATAAGTTAAGATGTTAGGGTCCCTAAAATAGGGTGGGGTTACCTAAATGATTAATTGGAGGAGTTGTAGTCCTTGGGTTCATGGAAATGAAATCCATAACCCACGACATTTAAGGTTGTTCGGGAGAGATAAATCTCGAGGATATTTCTAGTAGGCATATAGGCCTATATAATTATGCGTATAGAAAGCATAATTATATCGATTACTGTTGAGTGTATCCTAGGAGATAATTAGGATAATTTGGGGATGTAGATATATATGTTCACTTAGTGTGAATTGGTATAATTGGAGACATCCAATAAAATCCTTAAAGATGATTAAGGTATTTATTAGTTATGAAAGTAAGGAAATACTTTGGGTTTAGTATCATGCGTATATGAATGCATGATTATGATTCCTTGAGGGAATCTTTGGGATTATTGGTCATCGCTAGATGTACTTAGCATATGGCCATTTATATATTCGAGGAGGAGTATATGGTATATGTATATACTATGTGATTAAAGTATATATATGATATGAGGTAAATGATTTTGAAAATATAAAAATGAATGTTTTCAAAATGGAAAAGAAATGATTTTTCATAATTGATAAATTATGGTTGCACACCTCCCTAAATCGCTATCATAAGGGAAGAGTCGTGCGTATGGTGATGCCCCCTGGCTAATGAATGCAGGGTGGATATAGTCCTAAGCCATATGAGCGATTATATTTTACTGCACTGGTTAGGAGATTCTGGGTGTGGTCTTGACTATCTTGCAGGCATATGGCTACTTCTCGACGATGGTAGGTTCCCAGGCTGTCTTGTTTGATAGTCCCTGGAAGATGATAGCCATTTAGGGGCGTGTCCAGTGGGGAAACCCGAAGGGGCGATCTTAGATTTGTTAAAGGATTTTATGACAATAAAATGACTTTAAATACATTTCCTGGATGGAAGAAGGGGAATGGGATAATTGATTTGGCTTCGGATACGTTTCCTGAATGGAAGAAGGGGAATGGAAGCATATGTTATGATCAAAGCATTTTTATGATAATGAAAATGGCTTTGAATACATTTCTTGGATATAAGAAGGGAAATGGGATGTTTTAAAACGGAAAAGCATTTTTATGATAATAAAACTGGCTTTGAAAAGTTATATGATGTGTTAAATAAATTCATGATAATGAATTGGCTTTTAAATATATTTCCTGGATATAAGAAGGGAAATATAAAGTTTTAAAATGAGTATAGAATACACCTCAGTCCGGGAGATAGATCCAGATGTGTATTATAAAGTTGTATATAAAGTAACCCTCAGTCCGGGAGATATTATCCGGATGTATATGGTAAAACGCATATAAAATGAATATGATATGTATATTAATACATTAGTTTTGTACTACGGGCTTAACGGATCTCTACCATTAACCCTGCCAAGTAGTAGTGTATCGGGGGGGTTCCTTGTTTGGATCTCGCTTTGCGAGACACCCCACGCACGAACTTAGCGCAGTGTTGAGAATGGAGAGAAGTTTAGCGCTTAGTACTCGGGTTGTAGAGGTTCCTAGTAGAGGGGTGGATTATATTAGTTTGGCGGGGTAGCTTAACTAGAAGGTTAAGTGCGTTAGGTGTGCACTATTAGAAGATAGGTGAGGGGTATCTCATGGGAGTGCGATACCAAACTTAAATATGAGATAGAACCTTTTTTAAAAAAATAAAGCATTTATCCACTTACAAAATATTTTCAAACTCGGGCTCTGACCCGTTTATCTACTTTTCCGTTCTTGCTATATATATATATTATATATATATATATATAGGTGTCCAGACAGAGGGGCACCTGGATGGCACTTCCTTCGAGTCAGGCGTCAGATGCAGCAGCTGTGGATGCGTGCAGGTTCTCGATAGACGCTTCCATTCTTGTAATCTAGATAGGAGGTACTATACAAACATTCAGGGCAATGGACCAATTGCATTTATTTCTTATTTTAGCAGTATTCGATATGATTGTATATTTTGACCGAGTGTTCAGTTATTTTATTTCATTTTAGTTTCATTTACGCAAAACTGTGTGGATGTTTTAATTATATTCTTTTAAAAAGAGTAGTTAAGTAAATTTTTGACACCGGCCTAATAGGTTATTAGTAATTAAATGGATTTTCGACAGTGATGCTAAGAATGATCCATATGCGACTCCTATTTTAATTTGATATAGGAGTGATCGCCAGGTATTTTATTAGGCGGGTTGTCACAGATGGTATCAGAGCATCAAGTTCTAGTGTCCTTAGGAATCTGTGCGGACGTACTATGCTTTCACCGTTGCTCTCGATTTGATATATAGCCCCAGGATTAGGATTGTTTGTTTCTCTTGTGAGATTTCGTTCTCCTACCATGTTAGAATATTATAGTAATCTTTTGCGCGCTCATTCAAGATTCGTGTGCGGGGCTTGGATGGAAGCAGGAGGTGAGGCTTAGCTGGAGCAGCTGGTAGAAGTTGGGGACGAGGACCTTAGGAGGGGTCACTTCCTCTGCAGTGTTTACTAAGGATGGTCTCATTCACTACTAAAGTATAGTAGTTATGAGTACCATAATACCGTTGTAGTAGAGTGTGGTACTAAAGTTGAATTCCCCAGTGACGATAAGGATTCAAAAGGATCTTACGGATAGTTTTAACCGTGAGTCCCCGTGATTCAACGGGAATGAAAAGAATGATATTTTAGGAATTATTCACCTAAGGATCGGCCAGAGGCCGATAGTGAATAAAGAGTATTATGGAGGAGCGAACCTTGTACCGAGGTGAGGTAGGTACAATGAATAATGAGTCCTTTCGAGGAACGATAGGCTCACTAGAGAAATGTTGCTAACACTTATGGTGAATGTGTATGTTTGAGGACCCCATTGGTGGGCATCCACCCGGGGATTCACCTCAATGAAGGAGGTATAATTGGCATGGATAGATAAATTCGTGGTGTTTTATTAGCCCTAGACTCGTGTGTGTAATTTGAGTTGTGGAAGTATCGATAACATTATATAATGTATGTCTATGTGTTTTCCGCGATAGCGGAATTTTATTTTCCTTCATTCGCCATAAAGGCGGGTGTTGATATATATATATATATATTTGGCTTGTGATACTCGTTTTATATGTTTATACGAGTATGGTAATATGGTGAGTATAATATATTATGGTATTATCGGAGCGATAGCAGGCTGAGGATGGCAAGACTATCGTGTCCATGGTTCTTGGAGGGAACATGTTGTTGTTGCGAGATCTCACCTCGATATAGGTTGAGTTCACCTTTAGTGATATGGGTAAATGGAACTTCGACAAGCAGAGGTTTCATTATTATGATGTGAGTGCGTGGCGACCTTATAAATAGGCCCACAGGATTATTGTTGAGCTGTAAGATTAAGCTCATCGTTGGTTTGCGTGAAGACTGAATATTACTACGAGCGCTTGGTGGTGTGACTCTTAGTTAGAGATAGGAGTTCAGACCACCTTTTGTTAGAAGGGGATAGTATTTTCCCGGTTGCGTGTTCGAAATAACGGACCTCCATGACCGACGAAGTTAAATAGTAGTGTGTGGAGGGGTTCCTTGTTTGGATTTCGCTTTGCGAGACGCTCCACACATGAACCTTAACGATGTTGGGAGTGGAGAGATGTTATAGGATGCAAGGATGTTTTTTTCATGGAAAAGTCTTATAGTGTGGACGAACCACTATAGACTATGAGCCATGTGATGGTACTATGTTTATGGAAATGTCGTGCTATGGAATAGCACTGAAATGTTTTCCTCACCACAAGTATAAAGGTGAGGCAAGGTGAAAGGATTTGATTTGAGGCATATGGTCAGGCCTTAGTGAAAAGGAAAAATTTTGAGAAAGTATACTTTGGGTATGATGTACATAGTGCTCTTTCAGAGAGTTGGGCACTTCGATTAGTTAGTTTTTCTTTCGTATGGGCGGAAGGATCGAATAGTACAGATGTGTTCGTAGGTTAGCGAGGTAGTATTTAGGACGTCCCGCTGGTGTGCCTTGGGCTTTTACATCTCTATGACCGACGAAGCGAGGGAGTAGTGTAACGGGAGTGTTCCTTGTTTGGATTTCACTCTGCGAGACGTCCCACGCATGAAACCGAGCAAATGTCGGAAGTTGAGAGAGGCCTTGGGCACTAGGGACATACTTAGGATTATACTCGTTCCGCGTAGGTAGGGTAACGCATAGATCGTAGCATTTGTAGGATGTAAGTCTAGTAGAGTTAGTGGCGCCAAGGTTAGGAGAATTGCATTTCGTGGGTTGAGCGGACCCATGTGTGAGTATTACACCGAGGAAAGGAGACCCTCATTTAGAAAGAGTGTTACATATCAAACGTTCGTAACGTATGTGCAGATGTGCACAAGTTAGAAAGGTGTATGGGCACCTTGGTGAGATGGTTTTATATACCGCCTAAAATAGGAGGGGCGTAGTATATAAATCTGAAGTTTATGTCGTGAAGCACTAGAGATTATGGGTGCAATGTGACATTATTAGAGTCACTTTACGATTGTGGTAGCCGCATAGTGTATGGTTGGGAACCATTGGGTTAGTATCGTTCCCCTTGAGGTATTAGGTTTTGGAGCTATTCTAGGATTGGTGGTGTAGGTTATACCTGAATTTCGAGAACGAAATTCCGTTGTAGGGGAGGGGGGAGTATGTAACAACCCGTCCTTTTGGGAGACCATTAAATCCCCTAATTGGAAATAAATTGGCAATTTGGAGACTTTCCCAGAATAGTAATTTATGGGATTCTCAAGGATTTGAGGATTGTCGATAGGTGATATATTTACTTTTGGGGTTAAGTAAATATGTCGAGGTATTTTTAATAATATGTCGTTGTTGAGTAAAGCGACACGAGGTGAGATTTAAATTGGAAAACCCGCATTAAGTCGTGTGGGGTTGAAATAGTGAGTTGTGGTCAAGTACCTTGGATGGGAATTTCGACTGCGTTGTGAGTCTCGGAATGGCCGAGATAGTCAAAAAAGAGTGTCCAATTGTCAAAAATGAGTTTTGGGAAATTTTGGAGTTAAATAGGCTCGTAATTGAGTAAACGAGTTATTTTTGGGTTTTAAGGGGTTAAACCCTTTTCTCTCTATATAAAGAGGGAGAGAGGGAGAAAAAGAGAAAGAAAATAAAGATAAGAGAGGGAAGAGAGAGAGGAGGAAGAAAAGGGGAGATTTCGGCCAACCTCCGTGGGATTCAGCTCGAGGTCGTCAGATTTTATCCACGAGGCAAGTGTTTACTTGCTTTATTTAATTTTTGCATAAATATCTCATACCGTAGTTTGGTATAATCAAACCCTAAAGATTTTGGGTTGGGTTTTTGTGGATAAAATGGGTTTTCGGGAGATAAAACGAACAAACCCCTAAACATTGAATAATTGGAGAAACTTAGGTTTTAACTGAAATTAATTGCTGATTTCGGGTTCTAGGATGTTTAGAACCCGTATTATATGTGTGGTTATCGTTGGTTGAAGTTATGGGCCATTGGGTGAGGAGATGGAAGCTTGGGGGAAGATTCCATGGCTGAAACAACTTCTCGAAGAAGAAGCTGCCCACCATGATCGATCGATCGATTACGGGGGTTCGATCGATCGAAGCCCTCGATCGATCGACGGACATGGGTCGATCGATCGACCCCTGCTGAAAGTAGGCAAATTTTCTTAGGGTGAATTGGATGGGATGAATTCCAATTCTAATTGATTAGAGGTCATTTATATGATGACATAAGGGACATTTAGGACTATATGTTCCTCTAATTAAGGGAATCTAGGAGGCTAGGGTGAGGGTTTTAAATGTATAACCCTTAAACTATATTTTTGAGGAAAATAGACTAATTAATAAGTTAAGATGTTGGGGTCCCTAAAATAGGGTGGGGTTCCCTAAATGATTAATTGGACGAGATGTAGTCCTCGGGTTCATGGAAATGAAATCCATAACCCAAGACATTTAAGGTTGTTCGGGAGAGATAAATCCCGAGGATATTTCTAGTAGGCATATAGGCCTATATAATTATGCGTATAGAAAGCATAATTATATCGATTACTGTTGAGTGTATCCTAGGAGATAATTTGGGGATGTAGATATATATGTTCACTTAGTGTGAATTGGTATAATTGGAGACATCCAATAAAATCCTTAAAGAGATTAAGGTATTTATTAGTTATGAAAGTAAGGAAATACTTTAGGTTTAGTATCATGCGTATATGAATGCATAATTATGATTCCTTGAGGGAATCTTTGGGATTATTGGTCATCGCTTGATGTACTTGGCATATGACCATTTATATATTCGAGGAGGAGTATATGGTATATGTATATACTATGTGATTAAAGTATATATATGATATGAGGTAAATGATTTTGAAAATATAAAAATGAATGTTTTCAAAATGGAAAAGAAATGATTTTTCATAATTGATAAATTATGGTAACACACCTCCCTCAATCGCTATCATAAGGGAAGTTGTGTGCGTATGGTGATGCCCCCTGGCTAATGAATGCAGGGTGGATATAGTCCTAGGCCATATGAGCGATTGTATTTTACTGCGCTGGTTAGGAGATTCTGGGTGTGGTCTTGACTATCCCGCAGGCACATGGCCGCTTCCCGATGTTGGTAGGTTCCCAGGTTGTCTTGTTTGATAGTCCATGGAAGATTATAGCCATTTAGGGGGGCGTCTAGTGGGGAAACCCGTAGGGGCGATCTTAGATTTATTAAAGCATTTTATGATAATAAAATGGTTTTAAATACATTTCCTGAATAGAAGAAGGGAAATGGGATAATTGATTTGGCATCGGATACGTTTCCCGGATGGAAGAAGGGAAATGGAAGAATATGTTATGATCAAAGCGTTTTTATGATAATGAAAATGGCATTGAATACATTTCCTGGATATAAGAAGGGAAATGGGATGTTTTAATACGGAAAAGCATTTTTATGATAATAAAACTGGCTTTTAAAAGTTACATGATGTGTTAAAGAAATTCATGATAATGAATTGGCTTTTAAATATATTTCCTGAATATAAGAAAGGAAATAGAAAGTTTTGAAATGAGTATAGAATACACCTCAGTCTGGGAGATAGATCCTGATGTGTATTATAAAGTTGTATATAAAGTAAATCTCAGTCCGGGAGATATTATCCGGATGTATATGGTAAAACACATATAAAATGAATATGATATGTATATTAATACATTAGTTTTGTACTACAGGCTTAACGGATCTCTACCATTAACCCTGCCAACTAGTAGTGTATCGGGGGGGTTCCTTGTTTGGATCTCGCTTTGCGAGACACCCCACGCACGAACTTAGCGTTGTGCTAAGAATGGAGAGAAGTTTAGAGCTTAGTACTCGGGTTGTAGAGGTTCCTAGTAGAGGGGTGGATTAGATTAGTTAGGCGGGGTAGCTTAACTAGAAGGTTAAGTGAGTTAGGTGTGCATTATTAGAAGAGAGGTGAGGGGTATCTCATGGGAGTGTGATACCAAACTTAAATATGAGATAGAACCTTTTTAAAAAAATAAAATATAGGTGTCCAGACATAGGGACGCTTGGATGGTTCTTCCTTTCTTGCTATATTATATATATATATATATATATATATATATATATATATATATATATATATATATATATATATATATATAGGTGTCTAGACACAGGGACGCTTGGATGGCACTTCCTTCGAGTCAGACGTCAGCTGCAACAGCTGTGGATGCGTGCAGGTTCTCGATAGACGCTTCCATTCTTGTAATCTAGATATGAGGTACTGTATAAACATTCAGGCCAATGTCCCAAATGTATTTATTTCTTCTTTTAGCAGCATTCAATATGGTTGTATATTTTGACCGAGTGCTCGGTTATTTTATTTCATTTCAGTTTCATTTACGCAAAACTGTGTGGATATTTTAATTATATTCGTTTAAAAAGAGTAGTTAAGTAAAATTTTGACACCGACCTAATAGGTTATTAGTAATTAAATGGATTTTCTACAGTGATGCTAAGAATGATCCATATGTGACTCCTGTGTTAATTTGATATAGGAGTGATCGCCCGGTATTTTATTAGGTGGGTTGTCACAGAGGAAGCCTTGTTGTTCAAACAACATAGGCTTCTCGCTTTAAGGCATCAAGCGACATCAACATCTTGTTTGAACAAGAAAAATATAAAATTTGGTTCCAGTTTAAAAATCATGAAGTTTCGCCCGGTGAAAAAATTTCCTGAAAAAGTTAACTGAAAAGAGCATAAACTGCAAAATAGTAGCAAAACAAAAAACAAAGCAACTAAAACAAAGTGAGGTTCATGCTAACATAGTACCAATGTGCTCAAACATGAATATGGAATGTACGAGCATGAACTATAACAAGTGAATCACAGTTACAACACATTGAAATGATCAAGAAGATCTAATTGATACCTATAAATCATCATACTTAATTTTAGCCATATGTGACATTTAAAGTGTGATATAAATGAACTAAACAATAAAACACGCACAGAAATCCAGAATTTTGACGATTATACAAACAATAGCGTTATGACACGATTTTTTAATGTTAGGATTCGTGGTGCAAACCCATTTAAATTTTCTCCAACCAAACTGTCTCATATATATATACTCTATAAGTTCTTTTGAGGATTCTATCATTCTCAACTTAGAGAAAATCTATTGGCCCAATTTTTGGCATTTGTTTCTTTTTATTTCCTTTATTTTTTCTTTTGGGCTCTTTTAAACGGTGGCTTTCACGACGAGTTAATTTTTCACTATCGCAACCCATTCCTGTGTAACACTCATTATCTTTTCAATACAATCCTCATGGTAAATGGTTCTTACATGCACACATCCTTCTTAAGTCTAATTACACATAGGTGACAAGATTGACATAAGGACGTCTCACCAAACTCAAATATGCATGAGATGTCAAACATTCATATAAACCCGTGCATGTGTGAAAAGATGTCATATATACAAATTCGAATCAAAATGCATATCAACTTCAAAACAAACCTATAATACATTTGTTAAGATCATTCTAAGAATCAATAATTAAGATAAAATTTCTTAGCCACATGGATAATGAAAGGATGGGGGTCCAAGCACACCAGTAAGACACATCAAACTTGTAAAATCAACCTAAAAAACAAATCGAAAATCTTGTCGGTTTTCAACATATTTTGACTAAAAAAAAGCACAATCTTTTTGTATTTTTCAAAAAAATGAAACCAAAAATATTTTTGTATTTTTTCAAATAAGACTTAATTAAATGAAAAAAATATGATACAAAAGATGCATATGTCATAACACTAGCAAGATATAAATCATGATGCAAAGACTAGCGTATGACAAACATGGAAACACAATCATCCTTTAGATCTAGCATGGGAAGAACCAAGTGCAACCAAATGATAACCATGAAGTTTAAGTCCTAAAGCCTCTAAGTCCGATTTCTTGACCCAAGTAGGTGTAAAATTATGCATGGGGGGTTTTGGGAACCGAAACGACTTTATTTCTTAATTTCCTAGGAGCATTCCTAAGGTCATAGAAAAAACTTCTAAGGTGACCTTTTATGCCGCAAAGTGTGAAAGTGTAAATACGGTGGGAATGATTACCAAAATATCGACCTCTCCTGACGTTCCTAGTGGGATCTATCACATGGTTGATATTGGCTTTTGGAATAGGAATAACGTGATCATCATAGCCTATACCACACCTATCACTTCTGACTTGGAAGGTGCCTAATATCCTATCCAACTTCTCCGATCTAGATTCCAAGTCAAACTTCAACTTACTCGAGTCTTTCAAATTCTCTTCTAACTCATAAATCCTAGACTCAAGAACACACATAGACTCCTCAAACTCTAGCACCTCTTTTTTCAAAGCCTCCGTCAAATCACATAGGCTATCTCTCTTTTTCTCAACGAAGTAGCTTCTGCCTAAGCATCTTCTCCCGTGCCCTAGGATCCTCAATCAAAACATCATTATTTTCTACGGCACACTCATTCAACCTAGCTTGCAATTTAGAATTTCACCTTTTCACCTTTACCGTCTTGGCATACAGTTCATTAAAGGTAGTTTGAAACTTTTTCACGTCAACCTCCTCTTCCTCACTAGCTTCCCCCTCACTCACATGGGATTAAACGGCCTCGGAAGTGTCATGCACAATCTTCATGAGAAGATTTATCGTAGTCACTCACATTATATGCCAATAAAGCAACAAACTTTCTCTCATTTGGGAAAACTCTCTCCCTCTTCCGAATCACTATCACTTAAGGAGACACTATAAGCTATCAGTTTCTTGCCCTCTTTCTGAAGTCTAGTGGGACACTCGATAACCTTGTGACCATACCCCTCACACCCAAAACACCTATCCGACTTAACCCTATTAAATTTCTCACTCTTATATTTTGCGGTGGAATCTACCTTGTTGTTATTGAATTTATCAAACTTATTGGCATCTTTTGATTGCTTTTCAAATTTGAGAAACTTTTTGAACTTCTTTGCCAATAGGGCGACACCCTCAAAATTGGAATCAGAATCACCATTCGAAACTTTAGTCTCCTCCATATGAGCTTTCAAAGCAATGCCCTTTTTCTTTATCGGGCACTTTCTTGGAGGTAAACATATCGAGTTCATAGGTTTATAGGTCACCTACAATATCTTCTAGTTTCATCGATTCAAGCATACCAAATGAGTTATAATGGTCACTTTTGCATGAAGCCTACTCGGCAAATATCACAAATTTTCTTTATCACACGGTTGTCGGGAATCTTATCTCTTAAGTTAAACGAAGAGTTGACAACATTAGACAACCGAGCATAAAACTCATCAAATGATTCACTCTCTAACATCTTAATCATGTTAAACTATGTAGTGAGGTTTTGTAGTTTAGGCGCCCTAACCATGCTAGTGCCCTTGTGAGTAAGTGCAAGTGTATCCAAAGCCTCTTTTGAAGTTTCACAAGTCATGATTCTATTATACTCTTTTGGTGTGACATGTAAGGAAATTGCGTGTAGACCTTTAGAGTTGTAAAGTACAAGTCTATGTTAGGCTTCGGTTCATGACTCAATGGGTTTCAAACTAGTGACATCACCCTCTCGTGTGACTGGTGGTGATCAACCCTTTTCAAATGCTAACCACACATGCACATCAATGGATTCTAAAGCACTTATCATTCGCATTTTCCAATAAGCATAATTAGTTCCATAAACAATGGGACCATGAAAACTTTCAAAACCATCAAAATTCATCCTGAAAAACATAAGGGATCAACACAATGGAAATATGTTTCTAGCTTTGATACCGATTTGTAGGCCCCTTTTTAATGCGAAAGTGTTTTAAGGATGACAAAGAAAAACTTTCTATTTATGACAAATGTTTTTTAAACTTTTAATTCGCACCAAGTTGTGAACCAATTTTAACTTAACCAAATTTTATCTTGATTAATCATAAACATACATCAAGTTATTAAATAAAATAAAGTAAGGAAAAGAATGCTCACAACGCTGGATATAGGAGGAAATCACAAAGGGAAAAAGCCTCAGACAACCCAAGCCAGACAATCATTATGATGTGGAATTACAAGCAACAGAAACAAGTCTTACTCAATGACTCGATTCCCATAAAACTTGACGCTCTTCTAATTTTCAACCACTCCTCCACAATGCCCACACATAAATTCCTTCTTCCGTGATGCTCATCCACAACAAACGCGTCCACGTATGCCTCGGTGTCCACCGATATGGCTTGTAACATCTACCATGTTGAACACGGCTAACATCTACGATGTTGAACATGACTCTTTCGCTTCTTCACCGCAAAACCCAACAAAGTTCTATATAGAACAAACTCCGAATGGTGCCCACAAAGATCACTATAGCATATAGTCATGAAAACTCATATTTTTGAAACTCTAAGGTTGTTTTGTGCTTGGAAAACCTTAGAAACCATTGTGCAGAAAATGTACTGGTTTATAAACTATTTTTTAGACTGCACATTTACGAAACTCTGAAGAGGCCATGCCTTAAATAATTTTCTTAAGGTGGCGGCTCCCTCGAACGATATTAGCTATCGCTCGAACGAGATGGATTTATCCTTCATATGACATAGTGATCTCGCCCAAATACTTCTTATGTCGTCTAATGTCGTTTGAGCGGTAGAGAGAAATAAAGTTTGTATAAAATACAAGCCTAAATAGCCTTATGAGAATAAAACTAAGTGTAAACGTTTTCAATCAATTTAAAAACACTTTAACAGATATTTCTTTAATGAAATAACATCCTTAAACATTTTAAAATAAATTTCGAGTCCCATTAAAATTTTGCATTCATACCCGAGTGATCTCGGAATGCAATTTTACTTCAAGACGAAATATGCACCATAAATCGGCATGATAAATCCTGAAAACTTTGCCACAACATTATCAGTAATCTTCAATACATAATAGTTTGTGTGGGATCATGATAATAAAAATACAACCTATGAATCAAACGTATTTTGTTTCGAAAATAAGTCAAATAAACATACAACGGATTCAATTGGAAATTTTGTCCTTACAATATATGTGTTGTATGCTACTTGTTCATATTGAACATACCTACACAGTTGTGCTGTCATAGGAGGTTACACATAGTGGGTAGTTCACTCTGGCATTAACCAATAGGTGTTGGATTGATTCCCTGGGTTATAGGATTGTTGCATGGACACTCTCTGTGTGAGAGGACAAATGTTGGTTTGGAGATCGGTTTGATGCGATGTAATATTATTAAGACCCCGAGACATATGTCTATGATAGCCTTTGTTATATGTCTTTACATTTCGGATTAGTGGTGAGATTACGAGTCGGCGGCTCAGTGTGATACGTGATGCTTGGAGCCGAATATCACAAGAGAGATGTATCCACAAGGTCCATACTCTGGAGATAAAGTTATACGTATATATCGAGTAACATATATGTATGTTTATATGATATAGTGTGTATATCTATTTATAGAATGAGCGTACCTATGTTATATTTATTACGTGAATATTTATCTATAGCAAGTGTATCGCTACAATATTGTTTTCAAATGTATACCTAACAATGGTAGTTATAATCAGCTAATAGAAAGTATTAGTGGGGATTGGGCTAAGATAGCGGTCTTGTGTCCTAGTTAGACTGGTTAGTTTAATTAGGATAATAAAAAGAACACGTTAGGTGCGCATTGTAATTGAGGGGTGAGGCTTATCTTATGTGGGTGTGACCGGTTAATTATGAAAGTGATACACTACTAGTTTTAATCGATTTAAACCATTTATCTACATCTAAATTTTTTTCTACTTTTTGGGCTTTGACCCGCAGGTATTTTTTTCCTTTATTTTTCTTTTTAAACTCTAGGTGTGCAGCAACAGCAGTCGGGGCCGCAGGGATAAATCCATTCTTGCCGTTGTAGTAGTTGTGGATGTTACATAACTTGATTTCGATGCGTCAACTCATTCTATCTAGATAGGATTTTAAACTATTTTTAGATATTTTATTTCAATACTCAGTTGTTATTTAGTTCCATTCTGTTGATGTTATTATGTGGTGACTGATGGTTTATTCGGTTAACACTTTTTAGTTTATATATGGATGGAAATTATTCTATTCATTGTGTTATATGATTTTATTTTTGTTATATTACATTGTTTATTGCAACAGTAATGCTGAGAATGAAACTATACTGAGATTCCTATTTTATTTTAGTGGAGGATTGGTCTCTGGTATTAGAATAGGTGGATTGTCACAATATATAATTTCCATTCATTGATAATGCAATGCACATTATCACTGGTTCACCGATTGCTAGTTGACTTACTATTGTATGACAAACACGAAAATCAAAATCAGGAAACTATTATGGAAATTAGTCACAAAAATAGGCCTACACTTGTGAAAACTGACCAAAAATTATAATTGAAAACAAAATTTCCAATAATATGTGGTAAAGTTTAGCTTGTATGCAAAAAACCATCAAAGATTGGATTCACACTATACATACAATTATGGACACACATACACCCTCTAACTTCATTCAACCTATTCATACACAAAATAACACATCCGCATATACCATCATACGTGTACAAATACAATTTTTCAAATACCTATGCAAACAAGTGCACATTGTGTTCAAGCAACCTATGTAAAGAAAATATTGAAAAAAGAAAGTATATAAACATGTATGAGTAAAATGATATTGGGTGGATAATTTTTTTGAAAATAAAGGTGAGTAGTTTTATCAAATTTTCCAGATTGAATCTTTGTGTCACACCACAACTGGTTAAAAAATGTTAGATAGAGAAGAGGGTTTACCTTATAACTTCAACAGTGAACATTGATGCCCTTTTTCACCTTCAACGGTTATTACGACGTATATATGGGTCAATTTCTATGTTAACTCGATAATTTCTCCGTTTACTTTGATTTGAAAGTCTTCTTAATTGTTGCGAAAGACGATGTCATTGTAATCTGATCGCAACTTGGGCTAAGCTTATTGTTTGCAAATGTGACTGATCTAATTTTCTATCCCATTGCCTTCTCTGGGAAAATTTATCAATAGTCATACGATGTCTTTCTCGATGATGATATAGTGAATTTCTTTTTTGCACACTATAACACCCCGTATTTATGAGGATATAGAATTTAAATTAAATTGGTAATTTGGAGCATTTATTTAATTTGAAGAATTAATTTAATTTGGGGAATTTAAATTTTTAATTAATTCGGGTTATTTTTAAATTTTACTTGTGTCGCATTTTGAGGTCGATAGTGGAAAATTGTATAGAATAACTCGGATGACGATTCTAAGTGCCCGGTTAATTTCAGATAGGTCGAGATAGTTGGCATAGAGTAACCGAGGGTAATAATTGGGTCTCCGGACGTTTTTAGGCATAGAGGGATCACACAAGAGTGTTTGGGTCATTTGGGTTTGGCCCATTAGCCTAAAAATCGATTAGCATTATTTAACCTAAGATTAGGATTTAGTGGTAGCCACAACTCATTTAGAAAATCCTAGATCCGCAGAAAAGATAAGATGGATAAAGTAGGGAGATTTTTGGGAGCCAAACCAAGGAGGATTGAGTGTGTTCTTCATCAAATCTTTGCCCACCTCAAAGGAATCAAATTCTACGAATCAGTGCAGGAAAGTGATTAACTCGATTTCGATCTAAAGTGTAATTTTCAATTCAAATCATGTTGGGTGTGATCGGAGATCCGTTTTTGGGTGGGTTATGGTGTAAAATTGGGTTTTTGTTAAAAGAGACATTTTGTGATGGTTAAAGGTGCAGTTAATGATGTAATATGATTCATTGTTGTAGAAATCTTAATGATATTATAAACCTAATAATGTATTGCGTTTAATTTGGGGGTATCTAGCTGGACATAGAAAATGATTTGTATGAAACTGGGTAAGACCCAATTCTGGACTTGATGGATTTTGATCGAAATTAATTGTGTTCAAAGGGTTCAATGATGTTTAGAACTCGATTTAGAAGTATAATTATGCCGAGAGCAATCATGCTAAGGTTGGGGTAGAACTAAGAAGGTTAAGGTTTTATCAATGGCGGAAGGCAGAACGAAGGAAGGTGGGGCTGAAAATGCAGGGGGTCTCGTTCAAACGATAGTGGGAAGTCGTTCAAATGACCTAGGATGTCGTTCGAACGACGATGAAGAATTTCTGACACTGCCGTCCTTTTTATAATTTTTCTACTATTCTTCTTTTTGGGATTTCCTATGGGATTAAATTAGTGAAATTATTAAATGGAGGTTAATACCTAGAATATTGAGAGATGGGTATTAAGGAATATTAAAATTAATAAGGTGTGTCAAACTTATTTACGGGACTTTGTGTAATAAATTCTAAAAGGTTAAAATACGGGCCAAGGGAGCGAGTCCGGGCATTATGGTTGAGTGACACCACAATGTTAAATTAATTAATGTGAAATTAACTAAATTAAGAGTTGGGATATAGACTCGCGTATATTTTTAGGCTAGTGCTACTGGAGTTAGGAATGGGTTAGCCGATTTAATTTATTATATAGGTACGGATAATATGATAATATCTATCTATCTATCTATATATATATATATATATATATATATATATATATATATATATATATTATCGTGTGTGTGTGTGTATGCGCTCTTTAAATATCAATGTAAGATATGTTTATAAATACATACCCATCTAGTACTATCATAGGAGGTTGCGCGATGTGGATGAATCCCTTGGCTAGTGAATGCAGGGCGAGTATAGGCCCCAGGCCATAGTGTCCAGTATTTTATGTTGCAATTATTTTAAAGGTGAGACGCTTTGGGTATGATTTGGTCTCACACTCGGGGAACTATGACCGCCTCCACTGTGCTTATTATTTTATTGCCCGATTCATTGTGAGTTAACCGTTTCGTGGTAGCCGGGTTAGGGTGAGTATACCTGGAACATGATAGCATTTTAGAGAAAGAAAGTGGTGAGTTATTACTCGGGAGGATGGATATACATACGACATGTGTTTCAATGTTGTATTATTAATTGTATGTATATAATATTGTAGATATTTATATACGGCTGAAATACATGAAGTGAAATTGTATTAATTATGTTCGTATATAATAGCGTAGATATTCATATACGAGTGAAATACATGAAGTGCAATTTTATTTATTATATACGTAACTGGTGGAACTGTTATATAATTTTATTAAAAATGATTAATTAAGTTAATGCGATAAATAACTTATGAATGAACAGTAAGATTACTTGGGCTAGAGTAGTATGACAGAAAGTATTCATAGCATAACTAGGACGGTTAGGAAGAAAGAGTTAGGTGTGCACTTTAGATGAGGGGTGAGTATTATCTCAAGGGAGTGTGACACTAGCTTAAATATGAAGAGTATTCATGCATTTAATTACTGTAAATTTAATCACTTGCTAAATATTTTCAAAATGTTTTGGGTTCTGACCCTTACAGCAAATATTTTCAAAACCTTTTAGGTGTCCATCCATAGGGATGCCAGACTTAATATTCTAATCCAGAAATACGCAGATGCAGCATATGTGGATGCATGAAGGAGTTGGAGTATACGCTTCTTTTATTCATTCCTAGATTAGGAATCGTATCTCAGTTACAGTTTCGTTTAGGGAGTGTTGCCCATTTACTTTTAGACTCAGTATTTGGATTATTTATTTATCTGTCGGATTATTTTTTGGATTGGGATTTATAGCCGATGGTTTATTCGGAAAGTCTTCTATTTATTTATTTAGTATTCCTTTAGACTCAATGATTGTGTGTATGGATTTGTTTATTTTATTCCGTATGTATTTACTTATTTTAATGAAAGATAAAATTTGTCTCCGTCTTAATTAACTAATAGGTGAATGGCAATTAATATGGTTTTCGACAGTGTTGTTGAGAATGAATCAAATGGAAATCCTATTTTAATTTAAGAAAGTATTGATCAACCGGTATTTAATTGAGAGGGGCGTCAAAGAAGGTATCGAAGCATCATGTTCTAGTGTCCATAGTATCTATATGGCTTATTATGTTTCAGCTCAGTGTTCCTTTGATATAGAGCCCTATTATTAAGATTGTTGTACTCATCTTTACATGCTTGAAGATATCATACTTCTGCTATTAAATTTTATATTGACTGTCAACTCATACAAATCTTTTTAAATTTTAGATGCCACCTAGGAGAGGTAGACCGACTAGAGCAGCAGCGAGAGATGAGGAGAAAGAGGATCTTCAGGAGCCAGTGGTTCTACAACCACATACACCAACAAGGATGATGATGACTACACAAGTGGCCGAGGTAGTGGCCCAGGTAGTCAATGCAGCTATGACATCCAAGGTCATTCATTTCCCATAGTCCCAGCCACACCCACCAGTGGCACCAGTGGTTCAGGCCCACTAGGGGCCGTCTGAGTGGAAGAGAGAGAGGGAAGCATTTCAGAAGGGTCACCCACCAGAGTTTCAGGGTAATTTAGATGTAGTAGTGGCCAGTCAATGGAAGAAGGACATGCAACGCCACCTGCATATGATTAAGTGCAGTGACACTTAGAAAGAGTTATTAGCGACCTTCAAGCTAGTAGGTGAAACTTTGCAGTGGTGGGAGTCTGTGACCACCACATAGGAGAGAGATGTGATGATCATTGGGGAGTTTTAGGTGTGGTTTGACCGAAAATATTTTCCATCTGCTATTCTGATAGAGATTCAGTGATAGTTTCTCTATGTTTCGTAAGGAGATAGGAATGTAGAAGAGTATGAGGAAGAGTTTACTCGATTAGAAAATTTCATGAAAGATGAGG
Source organism: Sambucus nigra (assembly GCA_949130495.1). Taxonomy (NCBI): domain Eukaryota; kingdom Viridiplantae; phylum Streptophyta; class Magnoliopsida; order Dipsacales; family Adoxaceae; genus Sambucus; species Sambucus nigra. The sequence goes on along the minus strand of OX422218.1, from coordinate 296,724,210 downwards.
TAAACACTGAAGAAAAAAGAATGGATAAGTTTATGGATGGACTTGCCTGGAGGATCCGACATCACCTGTTGGGTAATTCGGCATTAGAGACATACACAGAGGTTGTCAATGCAACGCTACTTCATTCCCAAGATCAGAGGTTTCACATGCAGTATAGCGAAAGGATGAGTGGATCCAGTCAGGCTGAGAAGGTAGGTGGGGAAAGTACCAGTGGGGTACAACTGCGATAGGAATTGGAATCTCGGTAGGGGAATTCATATAAGAGGTTTAAATTCGGGGGTTACCGATTTGAGAGAGGTGAATTCAGGTAGGGACAACAAGTCCCTCAGCAGCAGTAGCATTTCATTCCTCATGGATGCTAGTGCCAAAGGAATGGTGGGGGAGGCCAGCGAGGACAGGATCATTGGTAGTGAGGATTTTCTAGGAAATGTTTCTTTTGTGGAGAGACGGGCTATAAGAAGATAGATTGCACTAATCGAGGTAGAGGGAAACTATAAGATGAGGTTCTCGATGTACAACCACTTCAATAGTTTATGGGTCAGTTAATCCGTGAGGATTTTGATCAGGAACCCATTGAGCAGGTGAAAAAGCTAGAGTATGGAGGTAAATTGTCTTTATTATCCTATGAGTATGGGGGAGATTTTTATGACATGGGGGCTGATAGTACAAGTATAGCACCCTGTCGTGGCAATACTTCTACAATCGCATTTAAGCCATACAGGCCGCGGCAGGTATCTCACTCGAGGTGCGGCCAAAACTCCTGTAGGGTGTGGCCCTCTCCATAAGAGGCCGCGGCACCCCAGCTCAGGGTCCGCGGTCCCCCGCCAACAGCTCAGCACTGCTACTCTGGGCCGCACACCCTCATCCACATCTACTGCAGACTTGGTGTACGCCACGTGCTCAGGGCACATGACTCAACGCACTACCTCATAAATAGAGGATCACACCTGAAAGTGAAGGATCGGTTCCAGACACACTCGAGGCACTACAACACAGATTCTCTCTACATCACCCCAATATAAGCTTTGGAGGCCTAGAATCTACATCACATCCACCTCACGGGCTCACCGGAATCTCTAATACTATCATGTACTCTCCTTTATTCTCATACTTGTACGCCTCTATAGGCACGATTATATTTTACAATGCAACGCACATAATGAGAGGGGAGCAACACAGTGGACGTAGGCCCATTTTAGGGGCTGAACCACTCTATATCTTGTCTTCTCTCTGTTAGCTTGCTTTATCTATTTATTCTACACTTCATACTTGATTTGTTGGCACGAGATCTACCTATGTACGATTTCTCGTATCATCAATTTTGCGCCGTCTGTGGGAAAGAGACATTTCAATCTTGTTTCTCTGCATATATGAGTTCTTCAAACACCTTATTCGATCCCGGGGGGTCCTTTGGATCATCTCCTCACGGGTCGGTTACTGGTTATTGGACTCCGCATCATATTCACACCCTTAGGTGGGTATTTCTTATATCCAGATATACTCCATCTTGGGGCTTTAGATCCATCTTGCATACCCCTGTGATATCATTTTATCTAGCTAGTATCGAAAAGCATGACGGGCTTTTACCTCAAAAATATGAATGATTAGGGAGGGATTTTATTTACTCCTTTTTTGTTGTTATTGGCCTATGATCTAGGGTTTATCATTGAAACTGTGTCGTGTTGTGCACCGAGAGGTTATTTACCCATGGACCAGCTCTAGTAGGTGTGCTCTCCATAAGTTTCGAGAGAGAAACGCAGTTCCCGAGCTTCAGGTTTGGGATTGCTCCTTACTACCTAGGGGGGATGCGTCCAGACAATAAATATGTCTTAGGGCCGTGGCCTCCACTAGGGTATTTGTTACAAAAGCTTCAAACATTGAGGAGCGTAATCAGTCAAACTCTAGCTCTACCATGGTATATTATATGAGGCCGTGGCGGTGCATCTTGCTACGTGCCTTATGGCCGCGGCCGCGGTGCCCCATAGTAGTGAATACTGCATCCCCATTTCCTACTTGGTTACTTCAGTATCTCTGAGATTGCTCACTTTTGTTAGTTTGTTCTCAGATTATATATATACATTGTAAAGACTAACAAAAGCAGAGATGGAAGGAGAATCCAGCCGGAGTGCAGAAGTCAAGGATGAGATTGTGCAACTATACAATCACCTTAATCACCTCTATGACAGCCACGCCTCGCTTCAGACCCAGGTCAATTTTCTCACTCAGATGGTGCTAATGCTGGAGGCTGCGGCATCTAAGAACATAGGCACGGAAGTGGAGGAAATAGAAAAGCCAGCCATGCCTGCCGCGGTGGTAAATGAAGCCGCGGAATCAACTGTCAGAGGTCAAAAAAGGCAGAAAAAGTTGGGTGTCTATACTCAGTTGAGCCTCCCGATTGAAGAGATCTTGGAAGTCATCAAAGGGGACAAGATTTTGAGGTGGCCAGAAAAATTGAGAGCTCCACCCCACAAGAGGAACAAAGCTACCTGGTGCAGATTCCATCAGGACCATGGCCACGACACAGAGAAATGCTATGCTCTGAAGGATGAAGTTGAAAGGCTAATCGGGCAAGGGATGCTGCAGCGATTCCTGAAGAATGCATAAGGGATTCAGCCAAACCTAGCAGAGGCTGCATACCGCATCTCATCCTTAGTCTTTCTAATTTCAACTATTTCTGTTTATGTTTTATGAAGCTCACTGTAGCCTTAATACTCGAGACTTTATGTTTTGTTAACAAAGTCATTAGCTGCAGCATACATATATAAATATATGAACTAGCAAGTTTAGCTACATCTGATATTTCTCTTGGTTTCATAACCTGCTACCTCACAAAAAGACTTTTTGTCTCAAACAGATTTCAGAGGAAATATAACAAAATTATCTCGAAGGATTATTCTACTTCGGGATGCACTTATGGATGGGTTACGACCTTCATTAGCTCAGAAGTCCCCCTCGCAATGTGCAACTACATCTTATCATATGATGACCATATTCGCAAAAGCATCTGAGGATTCAAAGAGTTTTTATCAGCCATCAGGGCCTACAACGCCAATTCTCTGCTCTCGGGGTGCGACATTAGCCACGGGGGCTTATAATGCCCATTCTTAGCTTTTGGGACTCGTCATCGAGATGGGAGGGTTACAATGTCTAGCCAGGGATGGCTTAATATATATCATTAGCTGTGGGTAGCTTAATAACATAACCCAGCCTGGAGAGGCTTGATAGTATCTCGCATATTAGCTGTGGGTGGCTTAATAACATAACCCAGCCCGAAGAGGCTTGATAGTTCTCGCATATTAGCTGTGGGTGGCTTAATAACATAACCCAACCTGGAGAGGCTTGATAGTGTCTCGCATATTAGCTATGGGTGGCTTAATAACATAACCCAGCCTGGAGAGGCTTGATAGTATCTCGCATATTAACTGTGGGTGGCTTAATAACATAATCCATCCTGGAGAGGCTTGATAGTATCTTGCATATTAGCTGTGGGTGGGTTAATAACATAACCCAGCCTGGAGAGGCTTGATAGTGTCTCGCATATTAGCTGTGGGTGGCCTAATAACGTAACCCAGCCTCAGTAGGCTTTATAGTGTCCCAAGATCGACTAAAGGAAAGCCATGAAAGACAATCTAAGCGGATATAGGAGGCTCTGTTACTATGATCATGAAGAATGCCAAACCTACAAAAGGATGGCCTCAATTCCCCAAGGGCAAGGTTCTATAGCATCATTATCTTGTCAGCAGTCAAGTAGATGTCGCGGCATCCTCATCCATCGCTGCCCTAGCGCTGGATGGCAACCTGCCATAGCTGAATGGAAAAAGCGACTGAGTCACTGAGGTGGACTTGAATTCAGAATATTTATTCTCATTTAAATTACCGCGGCATCAATCTATTCATTATTTCTACATGGAAAACGAGTAGATGACAAAAGGGCCGCGACTTCTACGAAAAATTGAAGAAATTAATCCGCAGCCCCAAAACCATACTTCATTGGCACTGCGGCTTGGGGGATCACGGCCCTACAGTGAAAGGTGCAGGGGCAAAACAAAAAAGGGCCGCGGCTTCTACAAAAAATTGAAGAAATTAAGTCGCAGCCCCAAAACCATACTTCATTGGCATTGCGGCTTGGGGGATCACGGCCCTATAGTGAAAGGTGCAGGGGCAAAACAAAAAAGGGCCAAAGTGACAAGGACACCGCGGATGATTAATAAGAGCAAGATTGCATCGAATTATACCATGCTGCCGTGGACCTAGCTACAAGTCCTACAAGTTCATTCAATAACATAAAGAAAGTTGCAAATATGAGGCAGTAACGTGAAACCATTCATTATAGCAGGCAATGTAAAACATGCAATATTAAAAAGCAAGGAATATTAAGCAGTGATAAAAATATGGCCGCAGACTTTGTATTTATAGCCGTAGATTACAGAATGGAGGCCGCGGCCACAACAGAAGTTTAAGATTACAAAGAGGAGGGACGTAGCCCTATATTAAGAATTTAAGATTACAAAAAGTTGATGCAACAAAAATTGAGAATTTAAGAGGCTGCGTCATCATCATCATCATCATCAGCCTCTTCTCCGCCCGCGGCAGTCTCTGTCTCCCCGTCCTCAGCCGCTGCCTTTGCCTCTGCTTGGGCTATCAGCCTTGCTCTTTCTTCAGCCGCGACCTTCAGCTCAGCAATGCACTCCTGATGTTCTGCATCACTTAATTTCCAAGCAAGGACCGTCTCCTTGGCATCATGGAAGTTCTTAATGATTCTCTGCCGCAACTCCTGGTAGCCGCGGAGGTATGCCCTGTTATTGGTGAGGAAGAAATCCTTGGAGCCTTTGAATGACTCCATGGCATGATCTATGGCTAGCTGGAGGGCGTCGCCATAATCAACTTCCATCTTTTGTATGGCCGCGTCATGGGCTTCATCCTTCTGAGCAGACTTGGCTTCTAGCTCTTGATATTTTTGTTGGAGGAGGGCGAGCTTGGTATTTGCAATCTCTGCAATACGGGCGGCTTCGGCTGTTTGGGCCTGTGATGATTTCAGAGATTTTGCGGCTTGATTGAAATTCTCCTCCGCTTCCTCTCTGGCCTTGGTGGCCTTCTCCAAGTCCATATGGGCTGCCCGGAGGGCTGCGGCAGCGGACTCTTTCCCTGCCTCAAAAGAAGAGGCCCGTGCAGACTGCAGGTCCACGGCATGAGCACTCTTCTCAGCCTCTTTCAGCCTGTACAAAGCCTCATACTTCCTCTTCTGGACCATAATGACATCGGCGGAATGTATGAAATAAAGGACGTTAGCAAAAGTACAGAAAAATATGAGATGCAAAGATTAAATGACTAGTACGTACCCTCAGAAGGCTGTGGAGGACACAGTCCTCCAGATCTTCGTGATCCTCCCCAACCATCCTGTCGAGGTCCGCGGCATCCAAGGCTCGCTTCATTCTCCGCGCAGCCTTTGCAGTAGTATCCCAGGAGGAATTTGGGTCAGGCTGCCTTAATTGAGGCCTTAGCCTACCGTCTGGCCCGGACTCTCCGGGGAATTGGGGAGGTGGCAAATTCGTATTAATCTCCACTACAGTTGACGGCGGAGGAGAGGACGATTGAAGGGGGACTTCAGCTGACATCAGGCCAGCTGCGGCCAAATTTTCCCCTATGTCGTCATCAAAGTGTTCATGATGCGCAGGGTTTTCATCATTAACCACCTGATCCGCGGCATGATCAGTGGCCTTATCTCCAGTGGGGGTCGCGGCAGGTACCTTAGCTCTGGACCTCTTCCTTTTTCTGCTTCGCGTAGTGTTATTCAGGACGACCGCGTCCTCATCCATCTCTGCCAGCTGCGCAACCAACAACTCCCTATCAACTTCCTCACCTAAAAAATAATAAAATGAGTTCAAGGAAAGAAACGACCGCGGAATAAAAATAATGGCACAGTTAATTACCTTCCGCGCCCATTTGTTGAGGAATGGATTTGTTTGGGAAAAATCCCGCCTCAAATATTGTTGCCGATGTTACAAGTATGCTGAACTTCTTGTGCTCAGCAGGAACTTTCGCAGCCTCAGCAACTCTTTTTTCCCGTCGCTTGTTCAAATGCAAATTGTCAAGGGCTGCAGAAAGAAAAGACAATTCAAGTTAGTGGAAGTTACATGTGAAATAAAAAGGACGCCGCTATAATCTTATACCTAATTTTGAGGGTGACCCCCACTGCCGCGGAATTTTATATGATCTCTCTCTTTCATTCTCCTCGAGGTGCATCTCCCAGCCTTTACCGCAGATGTAGAAATATTTCCCGTTCCAGTTTTTTACACTGGTTGGCCTCCTAGTGTAAAGGGTTTCATTCCTGTCGTGGAGTGAAAAGTAGTAGTATCCTGCGAACTTTACGGAGTTCTCTTTTGGGCGGTAAAAATGAAAGAACTCCATGGGAGTAATGTCCTTTTTGAACAAGTTCTCCCAAAGCACGACCGCGGCAAGAACAGCTCTCCAACCGTTGGAATCTAACTGGGCTGGGGCCAGTTTCATTGTTTGGAAAAGACGACGGATAGGAACTGGGACAGGTAGCCGCAGCCCGTAAATGAACGCGTGCAGGGGGAAGCAGATTTCGTCATCAGATAAAACCGTGCACGGTCTTTGGTTCGCGGCAGGGGCTGAACACATCAAATTTTCTGGAAATTCGAAGGCCTTAGCCACCTGCTCAACCCAATTTTGGGTCATTAAGCTGCGGATACCAAGCGTGGCCAAAGGTCTCGTAGCCCTCCCTGATGTTCCTCCAGGCTTATTTCTAGCAGCCGCGACAATATCTCCTTCACCCATGGGATGGGTACTTGAGTTGGCTTCCTCTTCCATCGACAGAGATTGGAAGGTCTTCCCAGATGAAGAGTCCACGGAGTCTGATGAAGTTTGGGCAATCTTTTAATTTGCAAGGGCCTATTGACCATAGAGGATGCGCGGAAGAAATTTCAGGAGGAGAGGCCCCAAAATGCTTCGCCCAAAAGCCTCTCAAAAACTCGTCTGGGTCAAAGTTCATATGGCTGCAGCGGTACCTAAAAAGCAGAGTCCGCAGTTAGGCGCCGCAACCAGTATGGTTTGGAAGAGACCAAGAAGCCGCGGAAAGATAATTTACATGAATTTACTACTATTGATTGAACCTAAAAGGGTGACCATCTAACCCTCCATATCAAAGGGCGCGGCCCTCATCTAACCAAGGAGGATAAATCAGCCTAAGGGTCCTAAGCCAGTCTACTAAACGCCGCGACTTGGTTCCAGAACGGGGTTCATCATTATTGGTATTTTTTATAAATCCGCGGCCTCTCCCTCCAACAAATAAATATCTACTATCGTTTTTAAGATATCTGCAGTTATCTACTCTTGTTTTGCAAAGGGAAATATCAGATTTTAGGAGACCGCGGCCGACGTCCACGGTATGCCATAAGGACCAAAATGGGAATAGATTAAAGTTGGGGCATCATGCCGCGACCTTACTCTTAAAACAGTTGGTGAATATAACGTTTAATCATTTTAAAGATCAAAATTCACAAAAATATGAAGAACTTGGTGAAAAGCATCAAGAACAGTAAGGACAGTTATATGATTTTCATGGCATCATGTGTTCAGCATATGAAGATTTAACCTAGCAATTATTGAGGTACTCAGCATTCATGTGTTCGATTCTGAGGGAATAAGCAGATTTTCAATTAAAGCCCTAGATTCCTATCAAACATCTAGGGTTTGTTCATGAAGATTAGAAAGTAGGTTGGGTGTACAATTCAGATGTTTGATCATTAAAAAGTGGAAAGAAATGCAAACTACAAAGTCCATTGATCGAAAGATTACCTAAAAACGAAGAAATCTTCAATGCTCAGCCTCACACCACCTTGGAAGGCCGCCGGAAAATGCTTGAGAAAGGAAGAACAAGGTTTTCTCTCGATTTTCTCTCAAAAGTTTTAGAAGCGTAATGAAGTCCACGGCCATAAACAATTTATATAAGGGAGTGCGGAAGACGAATCGTCGCTTTGGAAGCACCGCGGCACCTAGGCTAAGTCGCAGCCCCAATATATCTCCATTAGCACTACGGCTTGGGGGCTTATTGATAGTACAAGTATAGCACCCTTCCGTGGCAATACTTCTACAATCGCATTTAAGCCATATAGGCCGCGGCAGGTATCTCACTCGAGGCGCGGCCAGAACTCCTGTAGGGTGTGGCCCTCTCCATAAGAGGCCGCGGCACCCCAGCTCAGGGTCCGCGGTCCCCCGCCAACAGCTCAGCACTGCTACTCTGGGCCGCAAACCCTCATCCACATCTACTATAGACTTGGTGTACACCACGTGCTCAGGGCACATGACTCAACGCACTACCTCATAAATAGAGGATCACACCTGAAAGTGAAGGATCGGTTCCAGACACACCCGAGGCACTACAACACAGATTCTCTCTACATCACCCCAACATAAGCTTTGGAGGCCTAGAATCTACATCACAGCCACCTCACGGGCTCACCGGAATCTCTAATACTATCATGTACTCTCCTTTATTCTCATACTTATACACCTCTATAGGCACGATTATATTGTACAATGCAACGCACATAATGAGAGGGGAGCAACATAGTGGACTTAGGCCCATTTTAGGGGCTGAACCAGTCTATATCTTCTCTTCTCTCTGTTAGCTTGCTTTATCTATTTATTCTACACTTAATACTTGATTTGTTGGCACGAGATCTACCTATGTACGATTTCTCGTATCATCAGGGGCGTCATAAGTAATATTATGATCACTAGAATTCGTGAGTGATTTGGATTTAGTGGGTGAAATTATTATAATAACCTTATTATGTATATATAATTACTATAGGGTAGCGGGGATCTTAGGTGTTACCAACGAGGGAGTGGGTGTGTAAAATAAGAAAATGTTTACATTACATGTGAGTTTACTACTTTCAAGAGTTGTGAGAGTATAGTAGACTTTGTTTTGAATTTCAACTGCTTAGCGATGATTTGGGCTATAGTAGATAGTTATATTAAGAATTTGTGTTCACTGTTCTAAGGTATGATTTACTTGAGCTAGGCATTACCTAAAATAGGGTCGAGCATATATATACGTGTGTATATATTATAGTGTGTTGTATAGTAAACTTAAAGAATATGTTGTATTGATATATTTTATCTCGGTGAGTAGGGATGTTTACTGATGTGATTCAGGGTAGATTCACTTATTATCGAGCGGGGAGATATAGCTCGTGATTCCTTCGCGCAAAGAAACAAGTGATAGTAAGAGAAATGTATCACATGTTGTCTTTTGTGACATGGGACTAGAATATTACACTTTTGTGTTAATAGATCGGGATTTGGGAGTACGTGCTATGCACATAGGGCCTAACGGATCTTGACGGTTGACAATGTTAGGTAGTAGTGTATCGAGGGGTTTCCTTGTTTGGATTTTGTTTTGTGAGAAATCCCATGCATGAAACTTAATGCAACATTTGAAGTGGGGAGGTGTTTGGTCATTAGGACATAGTTTTGGATACCTTGGTTATTATGCAAATATCTAGTTATAACTATGAGTTAAAAGTTATATTACAATTAAGGCTAGTGGACCCTGGTAACATTTGTGTAGTTATGCACAGGCATAGGGTGTATGGGCGCCATGGGTAATTAATTTAAATTTAATATAATCCATGATTAGAATAGGTAGGTATTTTTGTAGCGATTATAGAAGTTTGTGAATAGGGCTATATTCGAGACTTGGAGAATAGACTTATCCGAATTTCGAGGAAGAAGTTCCTCTATAAGGGGAGAAGTATGTAACACCCCGTATTTTCGAGGATATAGAATTTAAATTAAATTGGTAATTTGGAGAATTTATTTAATTTGGAGATTTTAGATTTTTAATTGGTTCGGCTTATTTTTAAATTTTACATTTGTCGTATTTTGAGGTCGAAATTGGAGAATTTTATAGAATAACTCGAATGGTGATTCAGAGTGCACTATTGATTTCGAATAGGTTAAGATAGTCGGAATAGAGTACTTAGGGGTAGTAATTGGGTCTCGGGGCATTTTTAGGCATAATCAGGCTCACACGGGAGTGTTCGGGTCATTTGGGCTTAGCCCATTAGCCAAAAAATGGGATTAGCATTATTTAACCTAAGATTATGAGTTAGTGGCAGTCATAACTCATTTAGAAATCCCTAGATATGCAGAGAAGAAAAGAGGGAGAAAGTAGGGAGATTTTTTGGAGCCAAACTAAGGAGGATTGAGTACGTTCTTCATCAAATCTTCATCTACCACAAAGGAATCAAACTCTACGAATCAGTATAGGCAAGTGGCTAACTTTCTTTCGACCTAAAATACATTTTTCAATTCATATTATGGTGGGTGTGATTGGAGATCCATTTTTGGGTGGGTTATGGTGTAAAAATGGGTCTTTGTTAAAAAGAAAATTTATGATGATTAAAGGTGAAATTAGTGATTTAATCTGATTCATTATTGTATAAATCTAAATGATATTAGAAACCAAGTAATCTATTGTGTTTAATTTGGGGGTATCTAACTGGACAGTAGAAAACGATTTGTATGAAACCGAGTAAAACCCAATTCGGGACTTGATGGATTTTGATCGAAATTAATTGTGTTCAAAGAGTGAAATGATGTTTAGAACTTGATTTAGAAGTATAATTATACTGAGAATTATCGTGTTAAGGTTGGGGGTAAAACCAAGAAGCTTAAAGTTTTATCGATGGCGGAAGGCAGAACGAGGAGGAGAGGACTGAAAACACAGGGGTCATTTGAACGATCTGGTGTCTCGTTCAAACGAGAGTGGAAAGTCATTCAAATGACCCAGGATGTCGTTCGAATGATGGTAAATAATTTTGACACTTCCGTCCTTTTTGGAATTTTTTACTATTCTTCTTCTGGGGATTTTCCTAAGGGTTTAAATTAATGCAATCATTAAAAGGATGTTAATACCTAGAATATTGGGAGATGCTTATTAAGGAACAAAAAAACGTAATAAATGCGGTGTTTGATAATTAATTAAATAAATTCACAAGTTTTCAATTAAACCTTATTTAATTAGAGTCTATTTTTAAAAAAACTTAAATCAGCCCCAAACCATTCAAATACGTGTGTGCGTGTGTCAATCCATAAATAAATAAAGCCTGCGACACAAGTTTAAGGAAAAATCCTCGAAGGACAAAACCTTTTTTATTTCTAGAACTCTAACAAGTTTACAAGACCATTGACTTACATACAATCTTGCTTTCGCCCACAAGAGTAACGCACAGTGTCTTCGACAAACCTCCAAAGCAACGGCTAGAAACAAAAGAGCAATGGTTCACACGCAGCTATACCACAAGGACCGCAATCCTAGACGTGCAGTCATCTTGGTGTAGGTTATCCTCCCCACAAGAGTAATCAACAGCAAAGTGTGTTCTTCAAACACCAAAACAATTCAATAAAGCATATGTGAGTTTTGTGAATTGTAAACCAAAAGGGATTAAACCCTAAAAGGAAGAAGCCAAAAGAATTCTGCCTTCACAGTTTTTCTGTTTTGTAAAATGTTGGGACTTCTTAATGAAAACGAAACTATTTAATGAGTATTAATACAAAATCGTGTCGCCTCAAAAAACGTGCTCGTTCGAGCAAGGTCAGCATGTCTCTCGAACGAAGGACAGTTGTCGCTCGAACGAGATCGCGCGACACAACTATCTCGCGTGAACGACATTGCTATGTCGCTCGAATGACTGTTGCATCAAAAAACTATTATTTTAATGTCCGCTTCAATACTTAGAAAAAATACTCATTCTCAAATTTTAACGAAAAAGTCCGCTCCAACACTTAGAAAATATTTTACAAAAATATCCCAAAAGCTCTAAGTGTAAAGTTAAGGTATTTAAAACAAAATCTTACCAAAGTAAACTTTGTAGAGTCTTTTTTATGAAGAACATGATTAATTAGGATCCGTCTTAATGTACATGTCTCTTGAATGCTCTTCGACGGTGTAGCGGTATATGACATACTAAATTGATAACAAACTTATAAAAATATGTCCTTACAAGGAATATTAAAATTAACAAGGTGTGTCAAAATTATTTACATGACTTTGTGTAATTAATTCTAAAAGGTTAAAATATAGGTCGAGTGAGCGAGTTCGGGCATTATAATTGAGTGACACCATGTTGTTAAATTAATTAGTGTGAAATTAATTAAATTAGGAGTTGGGATATAAACTCGGGTATATTTTTAGGCTAGCGCTACGGGAGTTAGGCACGGGTTAACCGATTTAATTTATTATATATATACGGATAATGTGATAGTGTATGTGTGTATGTATATATATATATATATATATATATATATATATATATATATATATATATATATATATATATATATATAGTGTTCTCTTTAAATATCGGTGTAAGATATTTTTGTAAATACATGCCCCTCTAGTGCTATCATAGGAGGTTGCACAATGTGGTTGAATCCTATGGCTAGTGAATAAAGGGGGAATATAATCCCCAGGCCATATCATCTGAGTATTTTAAAAATGTTTTCGGTTATAACATTTGCTGCAAATATTTTTAAAACCTTTTAGATGTTCAACCACAGGGATGCCAGACTTGATATTCTATTCCAGGGATACGTAGCTGCGACATATGTGGATACATGCAGGAGTTGGAGTGGATGCTTCTTTTATTCATTCCTAGATTAGGAATCTTATCTCAGTTGCAGTTTAATTTAGGGTGTGTAGCCCATTTATTTTCGACTCAGTATTTAGATTATTTATTTATCTGTTGGATTATTATTTTGGATTGGGATTTATGACCGATGGTTTTTTCAGCAAGTCTTCTATTTATTTATTTATTCAGAATTCCTTTAGATTCAGTGATTGTGTGTATGGATTAGTTTATATTATTCCTCGCGTATTTATCTGTTTTAATGAAAGATAAAATTTTGTAGTGAGTCAATTAACTAATAGGTGATTAGTAACTGATATGGTTTTTGACAGTGATGCTGAGAATGAACCACATGGAAATCCTGTTTTAATTTAATAAATGAATGATCAACCAGTATTTAATTGAGTGGTGTGTTACACACATGACATGAGATTGATGTTTTAGATACTCCAAACTTTATTTTTCCTAGGAAAAAATGTGAAACAATTTATAGTGAATGTACCAGTCTATATATGGATAAACTATAATAACTCAACAAATCATATATGCATATAGGTTTATGCTCAAAGAGATATGAAAATGGAAAAAATAGATTAATCAAACTGGATAACTAAAACATATTGGAGAATTCAATATTAAACCAATTTTCTAATCCTTTTAGTTAACGAAAGATCTAAAGGTGAACTAAAATAGTATTGGGGAGAAGAAGTAAGAAATAAGTACTATTACATGCACACATATCCAATCCTCTTCAGTTTCTGGTACCCATAGATGATTATACCTCTTTATCCTAAAATTTTAATTGCCTTTATTCTATACCAATCATCAGTTGAAATATCTATGAGTTGTTTCTAGTTTCAAAAAAAATATCTCTCATATCTAGTATGCGTCAGTGTAAAATCATTTCTAAGAACAAAATCAACATCGGGAGCATGATAGAAAGAACTAGTTGTTTCCCATTATGACACGTTTCATCCTCCCTTAAAACCTCAGTTTTCATGCTCTAGTTGTGTGTCATGTACTACATTTTCCTTTGGAGAGTTAGTTTTTTCTACCACAATGTCCATTGGGCCACTCGCTGAATCTTTGGTCACAGTTTCAGGTTTGTCAATTTCAAGATTTACGTCCTTTGGTTCATTTTGAACCAACTTAACTCCACATTCTAAATTCGGGTTTTGGTTTTAAGGCACCTGATTGATGTTTTCACTACCAAGATGAAAAACCTGCATTGCCTCATCCTTTTCAACCATTTTATAATTTTTCAATGTCATTGTGGTTATCATTTCCTATTTCTTGATTTTATAATTGTGGTTATAATTTTTATAATTATGAAAACCACAATTTTTAATTTTTTTTAACTCCACATTTTAAATTTTGTGGTTATAACCATAATTTTTATAATTATAATTTTTATAATTGTGGAGTTATAATTTTTATAATTTTGTGGTTATAACAATTAAAATGTGGTTATAACCACAAAAATTGTTATAACCACAAAATTGTATAACCACATTTTAAATGGAGTTAACCACAAAATTCCACATTTAATGTGGTTATAACCACAAAATGTAAAAAGGACATTCTATTCATGTCATTGTTAGGTGTATTAGTAAAAGGAGATGTAAAAAGGACATTCTATTCATTAAGTGAAAATGGCCACCTGATTGTGGCTCAGAAGGTAAATTTTGATCTTGAGCTACAGCCTACTTGATATTATGTTCTTGTGGGTTGAAAATAGTAATGTGAAATTCTCTCATGTTGTACACCTTATCTTGTAGAGCAATATCATTTGTTGTTGAAATAGGAGTATATTGGCCTAGTTGAAACACAAATTCGTGAAGAAGAGTGTTCCTATTGCCATCTCTAACAGAGAGAAAATAGCCAGCATCGAATGTGCCCTCATAACATAATAAACTACCTGCCCCACCATGTTTTTATCAATACCATTACTAGTGTTCATCTTGACATTTTGATTTTTTTTTGTGCTATCGAATGAGGGTGTTTCAATTAGGTGGTGGTTATTTTCTTGACAAGCTTTTTATCCTTGAATGGAAGACCACATTTTTGCTTCTTTGGGAGGTTTGTTGGATTCAGAGTGTCTGTTAGTTTATTTTGCTGACTCATTTAAAATAATTAGACACAATATTTTCGCATCTCCCACTGTTAATAATGGCATTACATAGCTTATGTTTAACGGTGCAGTGTGTTTTCAAGATGTCTCAGTTGTACTCCTCTCTATTTGACGATAAGAGAAGATTTTACATAACACAAATGACTCTCTCCATCGTCTTCTCTTTCAATATAAACCCTTTCATATGCGTCCACTTTCTCATAAACTAATCATGCTACCTCAATGCAGGGTATACCATGTTAATCCTTAGGTTTGTGAAAGTTATTCAGAATAATTTTAATTTATTTACGGAATATATAAATAGTAATTAAAACATGCATAATAATCTATTATTTATATGAAACTCACATGGATAAGAAATGCAAAAGTTTTGATTGAGACAAGTGTTAAACATTATGAACTTAAGATGATTTTTCCCCACACTTGTGCTCCCTGGACTCAATGGCAAATGTCTCCCAGTATATAACAATCAGACTTGCAAAGGCAACACTTCAATTTTCAAGCCACTAGTGAACTAACAATGAAAAACTCTGCTTACGCATGGACTAAAACGAGACAGACCTTTAATATTTATCTATTTTTAAACCCTTTAAATGACAGACCAGACTACTTATTTATATTAAATAATTGGCATATCCCGCTTTTTGGTATGAATGAACAAGATGTACACATAAAGTAATGAATTAAAGTTAAGGAGGAATAACATAACTTTATTCATTATTAAGTAATTTTTCATAGGGTTGTACCATCGTGGGGTGAGTTTCATTTTTCCATTACAAATTATAATGTAGAAAATCAAGAAGTTCCACTCCTTGCTCCCATCTGACTTATACTCTACCAACACAGTCATATACGCAAATAGGTGATCGGTATCTGTCTCTAATAGGGAAGAGATATTATCCTCTTTCTACAGACTCATCTGGAAAAAAATGGAATTAACATAAATATTCTAAGAAGGTTCTACTAGTTCTATAACAAGTATATATGTATAGGTGAGTGTTGGAGTATGTATAGAATCAGTGTTTTAGCAATGCTAAAGAAATAAGCTGATAATACAATACTTATCAGTTTCTAATCAACATTAAAGGTCTAGAACTAATAATTCTATAGTTACAAGTTCACTAAGAAAATAAGGTTTATTACTAATTTATTAAGGATCATCTAAAGAAAGTCAAGGATTCTTGAACTAATAATCCCATACTTACCAGTTCATTAAGGGGTATAGAATAATTAAGTCATGAGTAAAACCAAACTAATAATAATAATCAACCCAAAACTTTTGGAAAAAAAAAGTAACCGGCTAGGCACACAATTAAAGTGGCACTCATACGTATGTGGCAATAACCAAGGCTCTCAATCATCTGAGACCATTAGGCAAAGTAGAAAGTTTCTGGGGATAACACGTCAGTCTACTTCTTAATAAATACTAATGCTTATAATATAATGGCACAAAAGTGCAGGATTATCTGAATCAATATGGAACATAATACTACTTATTAGGTAAGAATGGCTAAAATTGATCTATAGTCAAATTCAAATACCGATGATATGTAATAAAATATGTAGTATGAAAGTATTATAACCTAAACATACTAAGAGTAAATAGGAGCTATCACATAGTGATATCAATAGCAGTATGCCAAATACGCAATGTTTACTATTAAAAATGTAGGAAAAACTTACTTGCTCGGTATATCGGTCGGCTTTATATATCATAAGAGGATATTGGGAAGAGTCGGTACTTGATTTTCTACATACAATGTTTGGGTATGTAAGTAGTTGGGATTAGGTCAGTCAGTATGTACTAAAACTGTATCTTTTAAAATTTTGGGGGATTAATTTTAAATATTTTATGACTTTAAAATACCGTACTTAAAATTATTTTTTAACTATGGTGCAAGAGACTTTTTGTCTTAAAATATTCTAAAGTATTTATAGACAAATTTTGGGGATCAAATTTATAAGTTGTAAAAGTGAGGAGGGGTCAAATTGTAATTTTGGAAAAATATTCTTAAGTTAAAACCTCATTTTTCCATAACTTAGGGTAGGTTAATCAAAACATGGCCTTACCTAATACCATTTTAACCAAAAAATAAAATAAAATATTGAATTTTTTTATAAATTTCTGATTGGCCATGCGTCCTCACGATCTAGGTAAATGTTTCCAGTAAAAAAGTTCAACTTCTTCCCATCAACAATTGACTTTAGGGTTTATAATTTTTGACCTTGAATAACTCCTTCATTTCTAAACCATTTAAGATGATTTCTAAACAAACTCAACCTATTTTTTCATAAGGAATCCGAATATATAAATTTTGTGGATTGAGATACAGCATATCTCAAGTTCTAAAACTGTGTGCTTTTCTAAAATTTTAACTTAACATTCGTGAATTTTAAGGTTATGGAAAGGATTCTTATGAACATGGTTTGTTTTCTGCTATATATAGGAGTATTTTGGTTTTGATTTCAAAGGTTGAGATGGATTATACTAGGAGAATTTGAAATTTTTAGTTTTCTAGTTCAAAATACACTTTCAATCGACCTAAGATTAATAGACACATTCATGAATTTAGATCTTTACACTCGAGTTCCTTAGGTTGTAATGGAGTTATACACAACTATAAATCAAAGATTGGAGCTTTATATCGAAATTCACTATTGAAGCTCAAGCTTTAATAATGTAATTTCACATTTTTTCTATCCTACACTGTTCTAGATGTCAAAGCTTGCATATTATGATTGTTCTAAGTATACTAACTACACACAAACCGATTGGAATTAAAAGAACTGAAAATAACTCATAAAATCATTGTGTACCAGGTTTGAGTGAAATTTTGAGTTTTTGAATTTAAGTTTAAGGTGTGTCTTAACTACTGAAATGGTGGGGTATTTATACTACATACTCAGGGGATTCGATTGGTGGAATGGGGTGGTGGATTTGAGCTAATTATATGAAGTTTTCAATGTTGGTAAATGTAACTCACATGTGTGCATGGTGTACACATGTTCTTTTTAACTTCTTGTGCTTATGTGGTCCACTAGGTGGACAGGGAGTTTATTAAAATTAATGAAACTTTGATGTTTAGTCCTTGGATGGTCTTGTAATTGGATTTATAGCCTTAAAAGTATACTTTTCATAAAGTATAGGGGTACTTCTGTAATTTTAAAAAGTGTTAAGGGCTGAAATTATAATTTTTATAAATTTGAGGTTAAGGGGTGAAATATAAATCAAGTTATATTACTTTGAAAATTTTAGGGGCTATTTTATAATTACTAAAACTTCAGGGGGTCTAAGTCAATTCAGTAAAATTGCAGGTTTTTAAGTGTAGTCTCTTTTGTATTAGAAGACTTTTGAATTTGAATACTTTATAAGGTGGGTTAAAACAATAACCGTACGTATTTAGGATCAATTTTGAAAAATCCCAGTTCTTACAGTCTACCTACCTAGAAAAAATTATCCTCGAATTTTACCTTGAAATAAGTCGGGGTATTGATCCTTCATTCCTTTCTCTGCTTCCCATGTAGCTGCTTATAGATTTTAATTTTCCCAAAGTACTTTAAGTGAGGCATTTCTTTATTTCTGAGGTACTTTACTTGGCGATCCAGAATTTCAATAGGACGTACTATAAATTAATGGTTTGGTTCGATAGAAATGTCTTGCCATGTAACGGTATGGGATTTATTAGAAATGTACCGGCGTAACTGTGAAACATGAAATACATTATGAATATTGAATAATTCCATAGGTAATTCTAATGGATAGGCTACGGAGCCAATTCGTTTAGAAATTGTGAGAGGTCCAATATATCTGGGGGGCTAGTTTTCCTTTCTTTCCAAAGTGTAAAATTCTTTTCTGGGGAGAAAATTTCATGAATACTTAATAATTAACTTGAAAATCTAATGGTTTTCGATGCTGGTCTACATAAATTTTATGTCCGTCATGGGATGTCTTTGACTTCTCTCGAATTTATTGTATTCTTTCAGTGGTTTCCTAGATTATTTCAAGACCAAATTATTTACTATTTTTGGATTCTATCTAGCATACAGGTGATCTGCAAGGCCTTTTGTGTAAAGATTCAAACGGAGAAGATTTAATAATGGCTTGATAACTATTGTTATATGAAAATTTGACAAGGGGTAAGTACACATTCCAATTGTCAGACATATCTAACGTACAAGCATGTAGCATATCCTTTAGGGTTTGGTTTCTATATTCTGATTATCCATATATTTGTGGGTGGAATGTGGTACTTAAATAATGTTTAATACCCATTGCAGTTTGCAATGATTGGTAAAATTTTCCTACAAAACGGGAATCTCTGTCTGATATAGTGGATAAATGAATTCCATGTACTCGAATAATTTCTCTAATGTAGAGCTTGCTAAGATTTTGGAACGAATCAGTGGTCTTTAAAGGTAGAAAATAAGCAGATTTGTTAAGTCTATCTACTATTACCCAAATAGAATTATATCCTTGGGACGTACAAGGTAGTCCACTAACAAAATCCATGGTAATATTATTCCATTTCCACTCGGGAATTAGTAAGGGTTAGAAATTTCACCAAGGTATTTGTGTTCTATCTTTACTTGTTGACAAGTAAGACATTTCCTTACAAAATTTCTGATATCATTTATCATATCTGGCCACCAATATTGCTTCTTTAAAGCGTAGTACATTTTCGAACTTCCGAGGTAAAACATAAATTTCGAACGATGAGATTTTTGCTATACTTCCTCTTTAAGCGATGCATTATCAGGTACATATAATCTATTTGTAAATAGTAAACCTCTTTACTTATCATATAGAGGTCAGGATTTTTGTTCGAAAAGGCTTGTACAAAAGAATCTTGGGTTTGTTGAACTAAGATTTTCTCTCTCAACTCAGGATTAGAAATAATGTTAAAGAATTTTGTAAAATGCGGACATTACTTCTAGAAAAATGTAGACACAAATTAAGTCTACTCAGCTGTAAATTTACT
Source organism: Sambucus nigra (assembly GCA_949130495.1). Classification (NCBI taxonomy): domain Eukaryota; kingdom Viridiplantae; phylum Streptophyta; class Magnoliopsida; order Dipsacales; family Adoxaceae; genus Sambucus; species Sambucus nigra. The sequence goes on along the minus strand of OX422218.1, from coordinate 296,704,441 downwards.
TCAAAGAATGGGTCCAATATCCTTCATTTCTTGACTTGCTAAACATAGTAGAATCACGTTGTTTTTTGCTCGCTTGCAGTTTGTTTCTTTTGGAAAGCATATTTCTTTCGGCAAGCCGCAATTTCATGGAAACGTAACACGTTCGGTAATATGGCTACTGCTATTTCAAACATGCAATGTAAACTTTAAAACTTCGGCACCATATTGATCGATCTGTGGATCAACTCTCTCTTCAACGTGAAACACAGTTACAAGCGCAGCTTACGCACTGTCTTATGCTAGACTGTCAGTAATGGAAAAATAAACACAAAATTAAGTGGACTCTTGAGAATGATAGTAATACTAAATAATTTCACATGTGCGTTAAATATTGTAAGCGTTAATTAATCCTGACACGGGCACTGGCTGAGATCCTAACAAGTCATTCTCACCCATTTTCATCAATTTTATATGAATATATATACTTCCTCCAACCCGCCTCCACCCCTTAATGAGTATCCTTTTGTTCCTCTAAAGCATCGAGATAAATCTCAATTATTGGAAACGATTACAGATGCAAAGATATAGAGCACCTAGAAATATATGGGAAAAAAATAAAATCCAAGGCATGGACGATCTCATGGATGAATTTTCCCAACTCCATTGGAATAAAGTGGGAACGTCCGTGTGTCATCTTATTCATGGTTTTTTCTGATCTGTCACAATGCCTCGAGAATTCAACCTTATGCTTCTTATTTTTATACCTAAAATTCATAACCCTACCCAAGTTCACCATTTTCGACCCAACGCTGTAGAAACAATATTATTTTGAAAAGGCAAATGACCAATCTCACTAATACATCTTCTATTATCCATGCGGGTGCCCAGAATAACCAGAAGATGAGGACGATGCATGTTGACAAAGTTCATGAGTTCCGAGAATAAATTAGGTCGCTCAGCCTCTCTACATTCCAAAGGAGAATCCTCCCGAGATGGATTGGTGGAATTGACCTCCTCCAACTCCTCTCCATTAGGATGTACACATACTCATTTAGTTAAAGAGGACTCATCTAAAACTGCCTTTGATTTGGGATTTGGTGTGCGTGGAACGTGTATATGGTTTCTGGATCCCTTTGAAACCTATCCCAATGTTGTGCGACTTCTAAATAAACGCGGTGTCTTTGAAGCTTGTAGTAAAAAATGTGGGGAATTATGTAGGATGAATGGATCAGCAGGTCATTAGGACCGCATTGAATAGTTCTGCAACTATTTGTCTTTGCTCGTAGTCCTAGAGGTTGGTGTCTTTCGTTGCTGCTCGCATTTAGGTGTGGAGGCGTGAGTAGTTGTGAATAGTTACTGTGCTGAAAATTCAAACTTGGGAAGGATGGTGGGTTCTAATAGTGAGGTGACATTGTCCCTAGATGTGAAGGCGAACATTGAAATAGGTCAGAAGTGAGTGAGACCAGTGGTGTTTGTCTGATGGTTAAAAAGTCTAGGGTTGGGCTTGGATGTTCCATGTTGAGTAATTAGATGGATTTCATCAGATTTACTATCCAAGATAGTAGACTTACGAGTGTAGTGAGGTGATAACGTAAACTTTATAGGGGCGTGTATGGAAGTAAGAGTTTCGTAACATCAGGCTGAAGTCCAAGGTTCTTCCATATGGAGATAGTAGTTGGCGCGTGTGAAAGTCCTTTGGTTTGCCTAAGTAGATTTGGAAGACCATCTGTAGTGGACAGTCTAAATGTTTACATTTAGAATGTTTTCACTTATAGTGGGTAAGAAAATGTATAGATTTAGGTGAGAGAAAATTTAGTGAGCGGGTAAACATAGATGGAGGAATGACAATGTGTAAAAGGTGGGGCCCGCATCTAGGCGGGTGAAAATTAGCCACCCAAACTTGGGCGGGTAAATGATATGCGCCCAACTACCCCCCCTTAATAAAAAAAATACTAACCAAACGATAACATTTTAAGGGGAAATTTTTTACCAACGATTACTTTTATTTCTATATATACATTACTCCCCCAAATATTTTAATACAACATTAACTTATATTATTTTTACATGTCAATTCAAATCATTCTTATGGATTCTTCTTCTCATAGTACTCTGCCAAGTTCCAATCGACTACCAAATTTTAATTCACATGACGAGGTCTTGCTTTGTATGGCCTACGTTAAATATTCTATAGATGGTGCTATGGGGACTAACCAATCTGGTTCAACCTTATGGGAAAAAAATTGTAACGAATATAACTCAAGCGAGGGTGTTATTTACAAATGCACCAAGAATGCATTACATGGAAAATTTTGAAAAATTAGGACAGAGTGTATGTTGTATACGGCGAACTTGTCCAAAGATTACGGTAAGGGGAAAGATAGCGGCACGTCAGAGGTTTCCTGGATAATTACAATTAATCACTATTTATTTTATTATTTATAATTAAATTCATAATTTTGCAAAACTAATGCAATAATATTTTTTTTCTATAGGTCCAACGAGATCGTGATAACTTTTGATCAAAAGCGGGTCATAAATTCAATTACGACCACTTCTATGAGGTGCTTAAGGACTTGCCAAAGTATTCCATGTCAACCACAAGATCATAATATACTGATGAAGAGGATAATGCGAACCCTCTTGAATCGAACGAGAGAGAAACAAGGGAATTCAATAATTTGCTAAAAAGATCGGAAGGATGTAAAAGCGTGAAACTGAAGGGAAGAAATGAGCAGCAGCCAATAATGTGGCAAAACAAACCCTCGTTTTAGAGAACTCTAATAAATTCAACAAACTTTATGACAAAAATTCTGCAAAATCCCAATCAATCAAAAGAACTCTAAATGAAATGATTGATGGTTTAATTTCAATCCTCACCATAGAGTACGGAGCTCAACTCTCACGTGATTAAGCTCAACTCCAACGTGATGAAGATTAGATTATTCACATGGATACAACTAAATTCACTCCCCAACAAAATGCCTTTCACGATATGCGATTGGCTCAGATAATGCAACGTCAATCTCAATCATATCAGAACTTCTCATAATAGATTATTAAATTTATATGGTTATTTATATAATCCAAATTTATTAATTATTAACTTTTGTACCAATGTTTATGAATAAATATTTTCTCCCAAACAAATTTTATTTATGAGGGAGAAAATTGTGTACATATATTAGATAGGGTAAACGGATAAAATTGAAATTACAATCAAGATGATGATTCTGCATGACGATTCCAAATGTGTTCCATAAGGTCCTCACATAACTGGTTATGAACATCCTTGTTCCACATCTTTGCCTCCCGCACCTGGTACTAATAATGGCCAGCAACACTTTACCTACTTAAGCAGGGGATGGGTCACGTAAGGGGAGGACAGGTCACCAAGACCCGTCCCTCAACTCCTCCTCGACAATCATATTGTGTAATATGACACAAGCCTTCATAATTACACGTAAGTCTTTATATTCCCCCAAATTGGCTAGGTTTCTGATAAAGTGGAACTGTTGTTGCAAGATGCTAAATGCCCATTCCATGTCTTTTCGGGCTCCTTCTTGAGCTCATGTGAACACCTTATGTTTTTGAGTGACCGATCTATTGAAACTCTTAACCATAGTTGCGATGGGAAAATAGATACCATCTGCAAGGTAGTACCCCATGTAATATGTGTTTTCATTGATTTTAAAGTACATAGGGGTACGATTTCCTTCCAGAAGTTCTTCAAACACGTGAGATTTTGCAAGAACATTCAGATCATTACATGCACTAGGCATTCCATAGAACACATGCCAAATCCAAGTATCATAAGACACCACTGCCACTAAAATTATACTGGCAACATGTCAATGACCTTAATATTGTCCTTTCCATGAATGTGGATAGTTTTTTCATTCCCAGTGCATACAGTCAATGCTCCCAATCATCCCGGGGAACCCACGTTGTTCATTCACTGGATGCATGCGTGCTATATCTTCGGCTGTAAGTGTGCAAAAATATTCCGGGTTAAACACCTTCACTATAATCCTACATAAATGTTTTAAAGTCTGAATCGTTGTTGTCTCTACTATTTTTAGATATTAGTCCTGCAAATCTCTTCATCCACCATGCGCCAACCTAAAAAATGCGCAAAGAATCTCTTGGTGAGAGCTTAATCCCATTCGTCCAACACAATTAGATTTCTGGATGAAATATCAATCCTTTTCACAGATTGCTTCCAAAATACGATTGCAGCTCGCCTTGTTCATCCGGAACCTATGCCTGAACATTTCTTCAGGATAAGTGGGATTCTCCTAAAAATAGTCTTTCCATAAATTACAATGAGTCGTCTCTCTATCCCAGTGCACCGTTAGTCACTCATGTACTTCCCTACTAGAGTGCAGTAAGGACGATTGATATATTTCATTATGAAATTTATTGTATATCGCGACGACTTCATCATCTGAGTCGAGATCATACATTTAGGCGATCTACGCTAATATCATCTCCTCAAGATCTTTGTTAGACATTTTTGTTTTAGATGTGGTAAATGTTTATATTTTGGGAGTAGTTGTTGTGACCGCTTGTCTATCGAAGTGGTATATTTATAGTCCTGATATTGGATTAAAGCCCAAAAAGTTTATTGGATTAAAGCTGAACAGATTCCATGGGTACAAAATATAAGTCCTGATATTTTGTCGAGATGTGACCTATTGTCCTTATTGGACGGTAAAACAAGTCCCTCCCAACAAGTTTATTGGATTAAAGCTGAACAGATTCCATGGGTACAAAATAGGAGTCCTGATATTTTTCCGTGATGTGACCTATCGTCCTTATTGGACGGTAAAATAAGTCCCACCCAACAAGTTTATTGGATTAAAGTTGAACAGATTCCATGTGTACAAAATATCAGTTCCTGATATTTTCCCGCTATGTGACCTATTGTCCTTATTGGACGGTAAAATAAGTCCCTCCCAACAAGTTTATTGGATTAAAGCGGAAGAGATTCCATGGGTACAATATATCAGTCCTGATATTTTTCCGCGATGTGACCAATCATCCTTATTGGACAGTAAAACAAGCCCCGCCCAAAAACTTTATTGGATTTAAACTGAACAGATTCGATGGGTACAAAATATCAGTCCTGATATTTTGTCGAGGTATGACCTATCGTCCTTATTGGACGGTAAAATAAGTCCCGCACAACAAGTTTATTGGATTAAAGCTGAACAGATTCTATGGGTACAAAATATCAGTCCTGATATTTTCCCGCGATGTGACCTATCATCCTTATTGGACGGTAATATAAGTCCCTTCCAACAACTTTATTGGATTAAATAGGAAGAGATTCCATGGGGGTAGAATATATCAGTCCTGATATTTTGCCGAGATGTGACCTATCGTCCTTTTCGGATTGTAAAATAATTCCCACCCAAAAAGTTTATTGGAGTAAAGCTGAACATATTCCTTTGGTACAAAGTATCAGTCCTGATATTTTGTCGAGATGTGACATATTGTCTTTTTCGAACAGTAAAACTAGTTCCGCACAACAAGTTTATTGGATTAAAGCTAAAGAGACTCCATGGGTACAAAATATCAGTCCTGATAGTAAATAGTTCAAGCCACTACTAGTATAAATTATAAGGTAATTTCATTTCAAACACTACTAAATGGAAAGTCATAAACATATCGATGATTATAAACCAAGTAAAGGCTGTCTGAATTACTTCCACGCAAACATGGTTGCCAGGAACAAAGATCCCCTTAAGACAAAGAGAAAATCTAAAGCATCAACATCAGTTCATACGAGTCAGGTTAAGGACATTGAACCCTTTTCGACCAACCCGAGAATCTACGAAGATCCTCATGAAGGGAGTTGGTTTGGGGAGAAAAGGTTTTTTAAAAATATCCCTATAAGCACACTACATTCTTTGGGTGATGTTGGGCATGTGACAAAATGGTTAACTCCAACAAAAGGAAATATACCGTTTGATGATCATTTGAAATGGCCTAAGTTATATGACAAACGCTGCGATTTAGAGTGCTTCTGTAATTGGCATGGGTTACCTGTGCCACAAGCAAAATCTGCAAAATTTTGCAAAGATCCCATGAAAGATAGTGATAAATGTATCCGTCTACTGCAACGGTAAATTGATCAAATAGAAAAAAGATTACACCGTTGGCATTGTAAACATTTGGTAAATACGGAACTCGACGATTTATAGTATGCATTGGATACGGAACTTTTGGACTACAAAAGGGACGATTCCGATAATGATTTTGTAATACATATACCTAACATGTTGATGGGTGATGGGAATGCAATATGTTGTGATCCCTGGTGTAATACCCCGTAATTTTATAGATTTTATTTAATGGGATTAATTAAATTAAATGAAAAATAATTGGAAATTAATCTGAATTTAAATAGTAGCGAGATATGAGTTGGTATTTGATTATGATGATGATGATGATGAATATCATTGGGTAAATATAGTAATATATGAGCATTGAAATGATTAAAATTGTCGAAAGTCATAAATACGACAATTCAGGAAATTTAGTTGAGACGCGCGTATCGCCTCATGAATCAATTTAATTGAACTCAAAAGTAAAATATAATTTTATCATCCATATGATCATTTTGAGTGTGCTAGTGTGTACGAAAGGGTCGAGATAGTATAAAAACACTAGCTGGGGGTTTAGTTTGGGTCCCGGGGCATTTTTGGGTAACACTGGCAACCCGAGAGGGTATTTTGGTAATTTCCATTTTTGGGGAATAGCAACCCACTAAAATTGGGTCTTGCAATCAACCTATATTAGGACCCTTTGGGTTCATTACTTTTCACAAACAAGTCTCGATCATAGAGAGAAGAGAGGAGAAGTTCTAAGGGGCTTCCGAAGCCACAACCACCACCCGCCGCCGCGATCGTCGAAATTGTGACCGGAAAGAGAAGAAGAAAACAACCTAGATCATCATCAAAGGTTCAGAACTTCTCTACAAAGGAAAGTTATTTAATCCATTAAGATTCAGTAAATAAATTATCCATGTTAGAGTAGGATTTGATGATATCCTTGAAAATCTCAAAACTCATGAAATTTGGAGATGGAACCTTAATTATTGGTAGGATATTTATGTAATATTGATTCTGGAAGAACCTCACTTATTAGATCATAAAATATGTGTAATTAATTTCGAATTTATGAAGAGATTATGATGACTCTTGAACAAAAAATAAAAGATAAGACTTTTTATGAAATTAGGATGATTGATCCAAGAAAAGACTAATTGAAGATGAATTGATAGTTATGGAACCTTTATAATCATGTAGTTAGGTTGTATGATGATCTTATATGTTTACTTTAGAATTTAGCATCTTGTAATGAAGATTTGAGACAAAAATTAGACTTAAAATGAAGCAAACCCGTAGCCTGCACCTGCTTGATCCATCGATTGACATTCATCGGTCGATCGATCGATGGTGCTCGATCGGTCGACATTCATAGGTCGATCGATCGACCTCCCTAGAAATAGTGATCTTTTTCCCTTTTTCGGATTTAATCGATTACGACCATTGAAAGTTGAACGAGGGGATTATGAAAAGACATTAGGACTTAAGGGAGACTAGTAGGGACGTAATTGAACCCCGGAACATATTAGAATTGATTGGGAATATAGTGATTCAATTTACGAGGGTTCGATAAGTAATTTTCGATTTTACGATACAAGAACATGGTTTATATTATTAGGAGTAATAAGTTAGGATGTGAGACATAAATAAAGAGCTAAGGGCACTGAATTAATATTTGGGAAAGTTTGGAGACTTAGTAACCTCTTCAGTTAGGATTAAGTACTCGAAATTTACGACGTGAGACGTATCGACAAAATATATTATATATCATTCGGAATAATCATAGTGTATGAACTTTGACTAATGGTATAAGGTTGAAATATACCTTTAATAATATAACAAATTACTTAAGTTCTGTGAATGCTTAATACATGGATTATTATATGTATGACATATCTACCATACTTGCTATCACGAGAGGTTAGCTATCGATAAGGGCCATCTGATCTTGTGTGCCCGCGGGGGGATTTAGATTGGTACCATAAGGGCATAGTTCAGAATGGATTATTTTTAGTTAATAAGTCAGTAGACCATGGGAGCGTAGGTATGTGTGTAACCCGTGGGTATGGGAACTATGTTTGCCTCCAATATGTGTGATTTTGGCTTATTGAAACGATTCCTGAGATATTTGGAATACGTAGTCCTTATGTATATGATGTACCGGGATTAGATAGCAGAGTATGCGTGCACCACATCTTATCCTGGTGGTGCCATATTTGTATATTTATGCTGAGAATGATATACTTTCACTTATAACTGGCTCATTGTTAAATTGTGAAGACTAATATTCGAGATACTTGAATAGGATTAAAAATGTGATAATACACATCGGAATTAATGTAATAATTCTGATAAATAAAATCGCAAGTTACTTGCAGAATATATTAGAATAATATGAATAGACCCCTATATTATAATGAGAAGACATAAAGTAATTACAGACTAGTTAGTTAGTGGCATAACTAGGATGGGTTAAGGGTATACGTTAGGCAAGCACAATAGTTGAGGAGTTAAGGACTCATGCGAGAACACGTAATAAACACGTATAAAATATTTACTGTTTAATGAAATTAAACATTTGTTGTATTTTAAACTATTGTCACCTAGGGCTCTAACCCGTTTGCTTTCAAATCTATTTATCTTGTAAACATTTTTAGGTGCCCCGCCACAGGGACGCCAAACATAGGATTTCCATTTCATAGACGTGGTGTAGTTGCAGTGGAAGTTACAGGATCTCGGTAGTAGACGCCTCCACATTCGGCATTTGATTCTATTCAGGATCAATTATCATTTAGGGCATGTCTCCCCTTTCCATTTAGAGATAGCATTCTCAGACTATCAATTTTGGATTTATTTAGTCATTTAGTATTTGTATTATTCAGGGGAGTGTTACTCTAGACTCATGTTATCATTCGATTATCATTCAATTGTGGTGTGGATGTGGTATAGTTAGCTTATAATTTGATTGGTTGCATGTTAATTTAATTTAATAAAATTGGCAACTCACTTTTTAAATATTAGGTGGCTAGTAATTGTTTAAAAACATTTTCGTCAGTGATACTATGGACTGAACCAACTTGACATTTTGTATTAATTTTAATAAAGGAGTGGCTACCCAGTATTTAATTAGTCGGGGTGTCACAGATGGTATTAGAGCATTAGGTTCTAGTGTCCTTAGGATTTATACGACTTGTTATGTTTCCGCGTAACGTACTTTGATATATATTCCTATATTTTAGGATTGTTGTTCTCTATTATGTATCCTACGTTCCTCATCTATTTTGAAGATAATAATTGTGTACTTATAAAACTTCTCTCTCCTCTCAGATGCCTCCTAGACGTGCAAACGAGTTCCTACGGATGCCCAACCTGAACCTCAGTCTGCACTGGTTCAGGGTTCAATGAACGCTGCTGAAGTTGAAGCCATTGTAGTCGAGGGGGTAAATGTCGCATTAATAGTTATGCATCAGGCACAACCTCAGGCATCAGTGCTAGCCCCAGTTCAGGCTTAGGCATTCCCGTCTTCTTAGGAACGTGTTCGGGATGCCTTTTACAAGGCACACCCTCCAGAATTTGCAGGAAGCTCTGACGTTGTTACGTCAAGCCAGTGGAAAAAGGACATCCAAAGGCACTTAAGGATGTACAAGTGTACGGACGTGCAGAGGCAGGTACTGGCTACTTTAAAGCTAGTAAGATTAGCACTACATTGGTGGGAGTCAATTACCACCACAGAAGAGAGAGACGTTCTTTCAATACAAGAGTTCTGGGTGCGGTTCGACAACAAATATTTTCCCTCAGCGGTTCACATATAAATGAGGCAAAAATTAGTGAACCTTAAATAGGAGGGAAAGAAAGTGGCAGAATATGAGACAAATTCACTAATCTCCTGAATATCGTCCCTGATGAGATCCCCACAGAAGAGAGGAAAATCCAGAGGTTCACAGATGGGTTGACCTGGAGGATTTTTCAGCACTTGATGGGTAATCTCTCATTGGCCACCTATTCATATGTGGTAACCGTAGCACCATTGCACTGCTAGGACCATCACTTTCACTTATCAGAAGGTAAGCGAGCAGGAGCGTCCAGCTAGCAGGGCAGGATAGGGGGAAATGGTGCCAACGGGGCACAGCTAACTCAGGGACAACATAGACAGGGTGAATAGGGTCCCCAACGGGGGGATTTCAAGTGATTTCGATTAGGAGGCTTTAGGCATGGCCAGCAAGGCCATCAGCAATTTCAGCAGGGCCAGTATGTCCAGGGAAGGGGTGGTAACGAGTATTAGGGCCACGGGAAGCAAGGTAAGAGAGGGGAAAACTTCCCTGGGAAATATTTCCTATATAGAAAGATTGGCCACAAATGCCAGGATTGTTTTGAAAGGGGAAGGGCCCCACAGCAGCAGCAGGGTGATCGAAATGAGCCCTAGAGACCATTTTTTCCTGCCGCCCTCCCAGTGCCACAATAGATGCCGGCATTGCCACCGATCCCAACAGTCCCAGTCCAGCAGGGACAACTTGAGTACGGTCAGGTTTACCAATTCCAGCAGGCCATAGTCCCATAGGATCCACCTGCGATTCAAGATATGTTTTCTATTTAGGGGACTATGGGGTGAATTTTACTTGACACGAGGGCCACACACTGTTTTATTGCAACCAGATTTGCGTACACTATGGGATTACTAGAGATCGCAGAGAGCAAGGTTACTTGTGTAGATTCACCATTGAGTGGGGGTTCCATAATTTCTCTTATATGAAGAGGTGTGAGTGTAGATATCGGGAGGCTTACTTTGCCTGTCTATATGTTAGTATTAGATATGACCGAGTATGATGCTATTATTGGTATGTATTTGATGATTTCGTATCGAGCCATGATTGATTGTTACAGTAGGAGTATTATTTTTTCCATACCTAGGCAGGACATGTTTTTAGTGGCGCTGCCTCTCCCTGAGGGTAGAACGTCCACTCACTTATATTATATAGAGGAGGAGACCTCTGGGGAGGTGATGATACCACTTAATTGGATCCCAGTTGTTAGGGAATTCGTTGACGTGTTCTGGGATATTCCTGGATTCCCACCTAGTATAGCAATAGACTTCGTTATAGATTTGACACCGGGCACTCGGCCGGTAGCCAGTGCACCTCACCGTATGGATATAATAGAGATGAGGGAGCTATGGGATCGGATAGAGCAGCTGTTGGGTAAGGGGTTTATCCGTAGGAGTAGTTCACCGTGGGGTGCTCCTGTGTTGTTTGTTAAGAAAAGGGATGGATCTCTGAGGTTGTGTATCGATTACCGAGAATTGAATAAAGTCACGATACGGAATAAGTATTTTTTACCCCGAATCGATGACTCATTCGACCAGTTGCGAGGAGACACCTTCTTCTCAAAAATTGATTTGAAATCAGGGTACCACCAATTGAGAATTATGGAGCAGGATGTCTCTAAGACTGCCTTCCTGACAAGATATGTTTCCTACGAGTTCAGGGTTATGCCTTTTGGCTAGACCAATGCCCCATCTACATCTATGGACTTGATGAATAGGGTGTTCAGAGAATTTCTAGACTAGTTCATCATCGTCTTTATTGATAACATTCTGGTTTACTCCCATATTGAGGAAGATCACACCGACCAATTGAGACAAGTTTTGCAGACCCTGCGTCAGAACGAGTTGTATGCAAAATATGAGAAGTGTGGGTTTTGGCTGAAGGATGTCTTGTTCATCTCAGACAGGGGATTATTTGTTGATCTAGGGAAGGTATTCGCGGTGAGGGAGTGGGTATAACCCACGAAAACGACAGAGATACATAGTTTCTTGGGCTTAGCAGGGTACTACAGGAGGTTTATTTGGGAGTTCTAAAAAATAGTGGGCCCTTTGACACATCTAACTCGCAAGGGTGTGCCATTTATCTGGAGCGATGCCTGTCAGTTCGCATTCGACGAGTTGAAGGATAAGTTGACCCCAACACCAGTGTTAGCATTGCCCAGGCCGGGAGTGGAGTACCTAGTCTACACTGATGAATCCTTACTAGGACTTGGGGGAGTACTGCAGCATGAAAGTCAGGCCATAGCTTATGCTTCCCATAAGCTTAAGCCTCACGAGAGGAATTACCCCACCCATGACTTAGAGCTAGTGACGGTCGTATTTGTTCTTCGAATTTGGAGACATTATCTCCTAGGGGAGAAATTCCATTTATTCACAGACCATAAGTCACTTCAGTACCTCTTCACCCAGAAGGAGATGAGTGTGCATCAATTCCGTTGGTTAGAATTTGTGAAGGACAGTTAGATATCCAATACCACCCCAGGAAGGCTAATGTGGTAGCATACACGTTGACCCGCAGGCCAGTAGGTGAGGTGGCCGAGGTGTGGAAAGAAAAGTGGAAGGATTTAGGGCACCAGGACGTAGTAGCACGATCATTCATATCGGTAATGACAGTTACGCCCCAAATTTTTATGAGGGTGATACAAGCCCAGGCAACACACTCTTTTTGTCAAGAACAGATAGTACAACTATTAGCAGAGGGAGACGAGTCTTATTTCGTTAGTTCAGATGGGGGCTTACGCTTCAATGGAAGGTTAGTTGTTCCTGAGGTGGAGGACTTACGACACGAGGTAATGAAAAAGTTACACGGGTCACAATTTGTGGTGCATCCTGGTGGGGATAAAATGTACTAAGATATGAGGCGACAGTACTGGTGGAGCGGGATGAAGAGAGATATTTCCGAGTTTGTTTCAAAATGTTCCACATGTCAACTAGTAAAGGTGGACCATCAGAGGACGGCAGGACTTTTACAACCATTAGAAACCCCTATATGGAAATAGGAGAGCGTTTTTATGGACTTCATCATAGGATTACCTACATCACCGAGAGGTCACGACTCAATATGGGTGATCGTAGATCGGTTGACAAAGGTTGTTCACTTTTTGCCAGCTCGGACAGACTACAATGCGGGATAGTATACCCAAATCTTCATAGTGGAAATAGTAAGACTCCACGGGGTGCCTCTCAATATCGTGTATGACAGAGACACAATATTTGTGTCACGATTTTGGGAAAGATTCTAGGAAGCCATGGGAACAGAATTGTGGTTAAGTACAGCCTATCACCCGCAGATAGATGGGCAGACTGAACGAACCAATTAGATGTTAGAAGACATGTTACGCATGTGTATAATAGGCTTTGGAGGTGGTTGGGAGTAGTATCTTCCACTGGTGGAGTTTGCTTATAATAACTCCTACTAGTTCACTATTGGTATGGCTCCATTCGATGCGTTGTATGGTAGGCGTTGTCGTTCCCCATCATGTTGGCTAGAGGTGGGGGATAACAAATTCCTTGGGTCGGAGATGATTCAGTATGACGAGAATAGACATGATACGAAGCCGTATTCGAGTAGCTCAGGACCGCCAGAAAAGCTTTGCTGATGCCAAAAGGTTCTTTCAAGAGTTCAACGTGGGGGATCAGGTGCTGCTCAGAGTATCTCCTATGAAGGGGATTATGCATTTTAGGAAGAAGGGAAAGTTGACACCTAGATATGTGGGGCCATTCCCTATCATCGAACGAGTTAGGTCAGTCGCGTACACTTGTATTACCCGAACACTTGCATAGGGTCCATGACGTGTTCTACATTTCCTCACTGAGGAGATATCTTTGAGATGAATTGTCCCATACTCACATTACTTTAGAAGATATTGATCTTCATCCTGATAACTCCTATGAGGAGGGGACGGTTTCTATTCTAGACCACAGCGAAAGGAAACTGCGGTCAAAGATAGTACCATTAGTACTTATTCAGTGGCGGCATCAAAATGCCGAGAAGTCTACCTGGGAGCATGAGGATGAGATGCGCGAGCGTTATCCAGAGTTATTTTTACCAGGTATAATTTAAATTCTGAATTTTGGGACGAAATTCAGTTATTATGGGGGAAGTATGTAATACCCCGTAATTTTATAGATTTTATTTAATGGGATTAATGAAATTAAATGAAAATTAATTGGAAATATATCTCGATTTAAATACTAGAGAGATATGAGTTGGTATTTGATTATGATGACGATGATGAATATCATTGGGTAAATATAGTAATATATGAGTATTGAAATGATTAAAATTATCGAAAGTCATAAATATGACAATTCGGGAAATTTAGTTGGACATAAAATTAAAATATAATTTTATCATGCATATGATCATTTTGAGTGCGCAAGTGTGTTCGAAAGGGTCGATATAGTTATAAAACACTAGCCGGGGGTTTAGTTTGGGTCCCGAGGCATTTTTAGGCCACACCGGCAATCGTGGAGGGTATTTTGGTAATTTCCATTTTTGGGGAATAACAACCCACGAAAATTGGGTCTTGCAATCAGCCTATATTAGTACCCTTTGGGTTCATTACTTGTCACAAATAAGTCTTGATCATAGAGAGAAGAGAGGAGAAGTTCTAAGGGGTTTCCAAAGCGACAACCACCACCCGCCACCGCGATCGCCGAAATTGTGACCGGAAAGAAAAGAAGAAACCAATCTAGATCATCATCAAAGGTTCAGAACTTCTCTACAAAGGCAAGTGATCTAATCCATTAAGATTCGGCAAATAAATTATCCATGTTAGAGTAGGATTTGATGATATCCTTGAAAATCTGAAAACTCATGAAATTTGGAGATGGAACCTTAATTATTGGTAGGATGTTTATGTAATCTTGATTCTGGAAGAATCTCACTTAGTAGATCATAAACCATGTGTAATTAATTTCAGTTTTATGAAGAGATTATGATGATTCTTGAAGAAAAATTAAAAGATAATACTTTTTATGAAATAAAAATGATTGATACAAGAAAAGACTAATTGATGATGGATTGACAATTATGGAACAATTATAATCATGTAGTTAGGTTTTATGTGTTTAATTTAGAATTTAGCATCTTGTAATGAAGATTTGAGACAAAAATTGGACTTAAAATGTAGCAAACCCATAGCCTGCACCTGCTTGATCGATCAATCGACATTCATAGGTCGATCGATCGACCTCCCCAGAAACAGTGATCTTTTTCCCTTTTTCAGATTTAATTGATTTCGACCAATGAAAGTTGAACGAGGGGATTATGAAAAGATGTTAGGACTTAAGGGATACCATTAGGGACGAATTGAACCCCGAAAAATATTAGAATTGATTGGGAATATAGTGATTCAATTTACGAGGGTTCGACAAGTAATTTCCTATTTTACAATATAAGAACATGATTTATATTATTAGGAGTGATAAGTTAGGATGTGAGACATAAACAAAGAGCTAAGGGTACTGAATTAATATTTGGGAAAGTTTGGAGACTTAGTAACCTCTTCGATTAGGATTAAGTATTCTGAAATTTATGACGTGAGACGTATCGACAAAATATATTATATATCATCCGGAATAATCATAGTGTATGAACTTTGACTAATGGTATACGGCTGAAATATACCTTTAATAATATAACAAATTACTTAATTTGTGTGAAATCTTAATACATGGATTATTATGTGTATGACTTATCTACCATACTTGCTATCACGGGAGGTCAGCTATCGATAAGGGCCATCTGATCTTATGTGCCTATAGGGGGATTTAGATTGGTACCTTAAGCGCATAGTTCGAAATGGCTTATTTTTAGTTAATAAGTCAGCAGACCATGGGAGCGCAGGAATGTGCGTGACCCGTGGGTATGGGAACTATGTTCGCCTCCAATATGTGTGATTTTGGCTTATTGAAGCGATTCCTGAGATATTTGGAATACGTAGTTCTTATGTACATGATGTACATGGATTCGATAGCAGAGTATGCGTGCACCACATCTTAGCCTGGTGGTTCCATATTTGTATATTTATGCTGAGAATGATATACTTGCACTTATAACTAGTTCATTGTTAAATTGTGAATACTAATATTTGAGATACTTGAATGGGATTAAAAATGTGATAATACATATCATAATTGATGTAATAAGTCTGATAAATGAAAAGGTAAGTTACCTGCAGAATATATTAGAATAATACGAATAGACCCCTATATTCTAATGAGAAGACACGAAGTAATTACAGACTAGTTAGTTAGGGGCATATCTAGGATGGGTTAAGGGTATACGTTAGGCGTGCACATTAGTTTAGGGGTGAAGGACTCATGAGAGAATACGTAACAAACATGTATAAAATATTTACTATTTAATGCAATTAAACACTTGCTGTATTTTAAACTATTTTCACCTAGGGCTCTAACCCATTTGCTTTCAAATTTATTTTTCTTTTAAAACCTTTTTAGGTGCCCCATCACTGGGACGCCAAGCACAGGATTTAAATTTCGTAGACGTGCTGTAGTTGCAGTGGAAGTTACAGGATCTCGATAGTAGCTGCCTCCACATTCTGTATTTGATTCTATTCAGGGTCAATTATCATTTAGGGCATTCCGTGCCTTTCCATTTGGAGATAACATTCTCAGACTATCAGTTTTTGATTTATTTAGTCATTTAGTATTTGTATTATTCAGGGGATTGTTACTCTAGACTCATGCTATCATTCGATTATTATTCAATTGTGGTGTGGATGTGGTATAGTTAGCTTATAATTTAATTGCTTGCATGTTAATTTAATTTAATAAAATTGGCAACTCACTTTATAAATATTAGGTGGCTAGTAATTGTTTAAAAATGTTTTCGTCAGTGATGCTATGGACTGAACCAACTTGACATTTTGTATTTATTTTAATAAAGGAGTAGCTACCCGGTATTTAATTAGTCGGGATGTCACACCTGGTTGCCTAGGAAACGACAAAGCAATTAGTTTGTAACTTCACATATGTTTGAGTATGTGTACTTGAATTATGTCTTTGAGTATGTGTATAATATATCAAACTAGAACAAAGAATATGTCGATTCTGATACATAACGATCTTACTTAAATAAAGGAACACATCGTCATCAAATATAAATGACTTTACTATCACAACAAATTATTACATTACAAGTTTAACTTTACATCGGACCCCTACCATGATATTGCTCATAAGGAAATTCATTGAAAAGTCCAAAAACATCATCGGCAAGAGATGGTTGACTAGGTGATCCTTCAGGGACTTTTGATGATGGATGGTCCATAGTAGGAGAAGCACTTGGATATTCATCTCCATATATGTATTGGGGTGTGTATTGCGAAATGGTATTGTGCCCGGTAGATGTACTTGGCCCAGCGCCTCTCAAAGTTTCATTCTCTTCCCCCAAATCTCTCGCCCACCTTTGCCACATAAGCTCTCGTTCTAACATTTTTTATTTAAGCTTCCCTATGTAGTCCTCTCTAAAAAAACATATCATGCCATTGGAAGCATGAGTAAAATTCGGCGGGTGCTAAGTTATTATGAAAGCTTGGCGGATCTAGTTGAATGACTGTTGTGCCATTTAAATTTATATCTATAACTTCAGACTCCCTTGACAATGGTATAAGATTTGATGATGAAGATTGTTCCTGTGTGTTGTATGTATGGGGAGCCTCCCATCTATCTGCTGGTGCATTGGGTACCCATAAATCAGAGGGTGCAATCGAGGCGAACCCTATACCGTCATGGGTTTTCCACCGTATTAGGGAGGGAAATATTGCACCCTTACCCACAATCTTCCAGTATGTCAACCATTCATCTCCGATGAGACTACGACACGAGCAACTGCAGGTTGCCAGTTGCTAATTTGTTGCATATATATTTCCCTTGGAATGAATGTCATATGATACGGTGGATTTTATGGAATTGGAACGAGACTTGTCATTTGACGGTAGCAACGGTCTCCGAGATACCAAGTTCCACCTAACTCGATATCTAAAAGCATGAACCATCTCTACCCCAAATAATGAGCAACTATAACTACATTAAATTGATTTTCTTCTAATCCCATAAAAGGTTGCCATATCACTGACTCGGGAGAGTGCATTTAGAGTTGCTCCTGCATTGATGAACTTTTAAACCTCATATATCCCAATAAATCCCCACGTTGATTAGACACCCATTGTAGCATACGCAACCATCTTTTCGCAGCATTATCGTGCAATATGAGAGCCATCGTCTGAAGGTACTCGTAGCCGAAGTACTGTGGGTATAATGAAAAACTCATTAGTATTTGGTAGATTATTATACTATAAAAATTTTAATTTAATGGTCGTGATTCAAATGTTAAATTAGAGAAAAAAAATACCTCTATAAGTTGCCAGAAACAATTTACTATTTTTTGCGCATTTGTCTTGCATGCATCAAGAGCATAGTAAACATGGGCTAAAATGGCAAAACCCCAATCCTTAGCAGCCATGTAGTTAAGATCATTTAAATAAGTTTCCCAATCCACACACAATGTATTAGGGCCCGTCGGGAAAAAAATGGAGCTCAACACAAATACAATAAAAGCTTTGGCGATCTGTTCTTAGCTCTCTAATCTTTGGTCCGGAGCTTATTCGCACCAATACAACATGTACATTTTTAATGTTCTACACGAAATGTTTCTTCCTTTGTGCTCTGGATGGCCTATTCGTGGAAAATATAGGTCGAAACTTTTCTCGAGAGTATGAGGACTAGATGTTGGAAAGCTAGGTAAAATTGGATGGATTCCAATTGGAATTCCTAATACCAAATAATTTAAGAAGTATTAAATATGGAAACATTCAACAGTAATTAATAAAAACTCATTACTATTGCGAAAAAATATTATTGAAATAATTACCTGATAAATGCACAAAATCATAAAGGGTAATCCCCAACTCCACACTCGGTAAATTGAATGTATGCGTTATTTTCGACCACCTGCTTATGAGCGCTCTGTACATTTGGTTATCGGAGCTAGGAAAACAATCGCTAAATAAATGACTAAAACCAAAATTCATAATGGTCGCTCGCACAAATGGAATCTGGGATAATTCGACATACACCTCAATCGGACCTTGGACACTATCGCTCATGTGAAATTGAGTGTTGGTTGGATGGGCTGTAGGATCAATAATCATTTCTCTCACTGTGAAAAACTATCGTCAAACAACTCATGATAATTCCGATATAAGATTGGCAAATTCGGTGGTGGGGTGGAATAGGATTTGGTCTTGCGATTTTTCCACACCATTTTCTTTGAATAGATAATATTTTCAAAACAAATCGTATCGAATATATAAAATAATGTGTTTGATTTTTGGGATTTAAAAAATATACAAGAATGTTGTAAGATTATTTTTGGGATTTAAAAAATATACAAGAATGTTGTAGGATTATTTTTGGGATTTTTGAGAGTGTAAAAAATAGGAGATAGAAGTATGTGGTAGTAAGAATTTTGTGATATAAGTGTGATAAATAATAGAGGAGAAAGTGTTATTTATAGGGGTAAATTTACAATTATTTTAAGCAGCAACGACTAAATTAAAATGGGCAGAATGGTAACGGTAAGGGGAATATGGGAGTGGACAACTTGTCCGCCCAGATCTAGGCGTGTACAGGTTGTCCGCCCAAGGGATGCCACCTCATTTTCCAACTCATTTTAGCCCCCATCCCAGTGTGAGAAATCACGAAACAATGTAAGAAAAAATGCACATTTATATTGTTTTACACAATGCCACTGCAGATGGTCGAAGCAACGTATAGAGAGAGGTCTCTGATTGCCCCTTACTGTCATGAGCCTTAGCCGTGCTCTTTGCATGGCTACTCTCACCGTGTGGTTCCCTATCACCAGGTTGGCTAAAGTTAAAACTTTTGTTCTCTATGAAATCTCTAGGCTGTCGTCCTATATTTTGGGTTAGATACATATTTGTCTATTTTTGCAATGCCCATGACTTCCATTATTGTTGATGCACTACTAGAATTTTGGGAACCCATAGTTTTTACCTTTGCTCTCCTCTTCTTTGTGGAGGTCCGCGAGACACCACATGCCATGTATAGTTAGTACCAACATTGCCAAATCCAAGATCCCTCTCACTTACATTATCAATAGTAGATTTTTTACACATCCCGCACGCGTGTCCAATAATGCCACACGAGAAACAAATATCAATTTTTAACTCATATACAATATTTCATAAAATGCGGCCTATTTTAATTTTTTATGTTAAATAATGATCAAAATTAAATTCCACATAAAGTCGCCCATAGCGGTCACTTCCATTGATTTCGCATGTAAATCTATTTTCAAAGGCTTGCCCAGAGATGCCTCAATATGTTGAGAATACCCATGTCATAATATTCCATTGGTAATTCATGAATTTGGATCCATAAGCTCTTATTTTTAATATTATCCATGGATGGATGGAAATTTTTCCTCCACCTTTGTATAGAAAGATAATGTTCCTCTCAAACCCACGGACCTCCGACAATAATATGCAAGTAGTCTTCCAATTAGGACAACTTTACCAGATAAAAATTATTACCTAGATCCATGATAAATATGCTCTCTTTTAATTTCCAAAGTCTAGATAATCTTAAAGCTAACCTCTGAAATGATAAAAATGTCCCCGTAATTTTATGATCAATGTATTCATCCACTTCTGATGTACTACTTATGATTCTTGGCTCATAATGGGAACTACCATATATTTTGAGATAAGTCATCATAATCTAATGTTTCATCATCTGATTCATAATATCCTTGGTTTATCTCTAGTTCCCATGTTGGAAAAACATATGATACGACTTTGATTCCATGTCCCCAAGACTATCCCAAGGTTAACCTCTATGTCTTTGAAATGATGTACTAGGTTTACTAAGAACCTTGTCCCAGTATGAAACCATGTTTTCAATTATCTGTTCAATTGTGTTAGATGGAGCTTTTATCCCCCAACTCCGGCTTCAGCGAGGGAGAGTTTGGGTTAGGGTTAGGCGGTTGCATGGGTGTAAGGCAAGAGAGGAGAGAGAGCTCATGTGAGTTATTCATTCCTTATTCTTCCTATTAGTATGGCTGATGTGATGCAATAAACAACCTCACATATCTTATAAATACCTTCACTAGGATATAAAAAGCTCAGTTCCACAACCTGATCAGAAAACTTATCCTTATGAGATATAACAATTTCCCATCTACTTCCTATAGCTGTCACGGTTGTGACACGAAACCCCTCTTTCCATTTTTTATTTATTGACTTGAACGAAAATGTCACGCTGACTTTATAGGACTGCTATAGATATTGAGTAATTTTAAACATCACTACTAATGAGCTTCTGTTATTAGCCCCCGCAATTGCCCTAATGTAATAATTATTCTCCCATTATTCTATAATCCATTCCTTGTGAAAAAAATAGGGAGAAAGTTGATAAACTTAAGAAGTGAATCCAGTCCCCACATCCATGATTAGAGCCATAGGTTTTTACAAGATTCCATGCAGATATAGGTAACCCATTCTCATTTCCATTATCACTATGTTGATAGCGTCTTGCTTCTGCCACATTGTGATGATATATTTGCTTCATTTGGCATCGTGTGGTATAAATTTTGAAAACTAAACTTGGTTTTTGGGCCTATTTAATTTGTATTTTAATTGAGCTTAAATAAATTATTTTATTTATTGGGCTAAATTGTAACTTTAATATGGGATAGCTTAATTAGTTACTATGGGCTTTTATAGTTAGTTGGATCCATTAAAGGTGTAACATTTCTAGAAAGGTCTTTAGCAAGAATGTTATTGTAAAATATCTAAGAAGTAGGTCTTAGTTAGGAGTTTTAATTAATGAGTCAATAGAAACCTCACTTCAGACCTATAAATAGGGAGGTGTGGCCTTCCCGATCCTCGCGGAGGGAGAGAGAGGGTTCAATCTCCATGGTGAGAGGACCTTGGTCTCGCGCATCCCTCTCGGGAGAGCTTCGGTCGTCGTCGGCGATGTGTGTGAGGTAAGAAATGTAGAGAGATGGAGTCGCTGGTCTATTTTACTCAAAACACGCAAAAGAAAGTGAATCCATTCCGAAGGACAACATCAAGACATACTGATACATACGAAACCAAAAATGATTCGAGTAGGGTTTGGAGGCTAAGTTACGAAATAGGAAGGTGTTAGGCACCCATTCCGCCCTTGCGATCTCTCATGGATTGTTGTTATTTTCCTTTATTCCCCCGTGATATGTGTGCATGTGTATAAGTAGTGGAGACAGGAATCGTCAACTTGTATCATGGAAGAGATACAGTGAGTCATCCATAGGAATGTTCCTAAAAGTGATATTAGAAAATAAGATTTATGCAATTATCCTTGCATTGGTCATTATAATGGAACGATAATGCGTATGGAATAATATGCCACTAAGAACAAATATATGTATATATAAATATATGGAATCTAAGAGAATTAAGTTAAAGAATATAGAAAAATAACAAAAATGGAAAGAATAGGACTCGAGTCTCGGGTTTTACCCCCAGACGCCTACGTAGCCTATAGAAGCATCAAAGTCCACGTAATTCGTATGTAAAATGTGGGGTGGAATTTATCTCATAAATCCAACCCGGGACTTCTTTTATAGGTGTGTGGGTGTGTAAAAAAGTGTTTTAGTTGTTAGAAAAGTGTGAGAAAATTGTGAGAATTCCCATTTGGAATTTATGAGGAAGCCCTCTTTTTCTTATTTTTTGCGTTTATTTATATGAAAATAGGAGATGTGAAATAATACTAAATAAAAAGTATATTAGGATATGTGAGATGAGAGAATAAAAGTGCTAAGTAATAAAATAAGTTAATGCGAATTTAGGAGAATTTGAAGAGAGAGTTGAGAAAGTTGGACCTTCTTAAAGATCTTAAGCTTGATCTTGAATGTTGGAGAGCAGACCTTGCACTTGGGTGATGATGAAGGGTAGTTAATTCACCAAATTTGATGAAGAAGATGATGAAAAGTGAAGGATGGCAAAGGATTTGGATGTGGAAATCACACTGGCTTCGAGAGAGGTTTTCTGAGTTCAATAAGAGTGATGGATTTCAGATCTTGGGTTTTTTCTGCAATGAGGTTAGGCCCTCCTTCTTATAGGACATGGGCATTGCTGATCGACATAGCCTGGTCCTGCCAATCGGCAGGTGTTTTTAGGCACACTGCCGATAGGCAGGGTTTGGAACCTGTCGTTTGGCAGTCTCTTTCAAGTTCCTTCGAAAAAACGATGTAAAATGCAAACTGTTGATCTGAATTGCACATGGGGGTGAACTGATGGAAAGGTACTTCTGATACCTTCGAAAGTTTTTTGGACTGCTCCCAGGTTCAGGAGTTGACTTTAGGTCAAATGTGGCTCGAAAGCGTTCATCGGTCCATTAGACCGGGAATTATCGGACGCAAACGGATCATTCATCCGCATGGTAAGTCAGAATTGTGCATGGGGTGGACCGTTGGAAAGGTTAGGAGATGTACTTCGACATTCCAAATATTTTGACTCGGTTTGGGGAGTTGACTTTGCTCAACCAGAACCTGAAAGCATTCGGTGACCTTTCGAAGTAAAATGGATCGTTCGTCCGTACCAGAAATCTGAATCATGCACGGGGCAGACTGTTGGAAAGGGGTTTTTGCGCCCTTTGAATATTCATCCAGTCTCAGTTGAACTGAAGAGTTGACTTGGTGAAATGGAGCCCGAGAGCATTCGATGGCCTCTAGGTCAGATTTCAAGGGAAAATGGGTTGTTCGTCTGCACCGTAAGTCAGAATCGCACACGGGGTGGAGCGTTGGAAAGGGGTTTTAGTGTACTTTAAAGATTAATTTAGTCTTAGTCAAGCTAAGGAGTTTGAGTTTTGGTCAAACGGAGCCTGGGAATGCCCGATGGCCTCTAGGTCAGTACTTGGGGTATGACTTAGGTTTATAGTGATGAAGGGAGGTGCAAGGGACCTAAGGGGAGGTTAGGGGGTGCCAAAATGGGTTGTCTACAGAGCCCCTCGGTGAGTGAGTTTGGAACAAATAAAAGCCATCAAATATACACCGCTTGATGCTTTTAAAGGAGGATGACTGATTTAGAGGGTCGAGGTCGAAAGAATGAGGATGACGGTCGATTCTAAGGACCTAAAGATGAGGAGGACCGATTCAGAGGGTCGAGGCCAATTTTGAGGACTTAAATTGTGGTGACCAATTCTGCTGGTCGAAGCCAATTCCGAGGACATAAATTGTGATGACCAATTCTGCTGGTCGAAGCCAATTCTGAGGGCTTAGGTTGAGATGACCAATTTTGCGGGTCAAAACCAATTTTGAGGGCTTAAATTGAGATTACCAATACTACGGATCGAAGCCAATTCTGAGGGATTAAATTGAGATGACCAATTCTACGGGACGAAGCCAATTCTGAGGGCTTAGGTTGAGATGACCAATTCTGCGGGTCGAAGCCAATTCTGGGGGCTTAAATTGAGATGACCAATTCTGTGGGTCGAAACCAATTTTAAGGGCTTAGGTTGAGATGATCAATTATGCGGGTCGAAGCCAATTCTGAGGGCTTAGGTTGAGATGTCTGCGGGTCGAAGGCAATTCTGAGGGCTTAGGTTGAGATGACCAATTCTGTAGGTGGAAGCCAATTCTGAGGGCTTAAATTGAGATGACCAATTCTGCAGGTCAAAGCTAATTCTGAGGGATTAAATTGAGATAACCAATTCTGTGGATCGAAGCCAATTCTAAGGGGTTAGGTTGAGATGACTAATTCTTCGGGTCGAAGCCAATTCTGAGGGCTTAAATTGAGTTGACCAATTCTGCGGGTCAAAGACAATTCTGAGGGATTAAATTAATATGACCAATTCTACGGGTCGAAGCCAATTCTGAGGGCTTAAATTAAGATGACCAATTCTGCAGGTCAAAGCCAATTCCGAGGGCTTAGGTTTAGATGACCAATTCTGCGGGTCGAAGCCAATTCTAAGGGCTTAGGTTGTGATGTTCTTGAGGAACTCTACTGGGGAAATTACCTCGTGATTTTGATTTGAGCTGGGGAGCTGATTGATGGGGAAATCTTTGTATCTTTTGGAGACTTTGTGGGGTAATAGCCAATTTGATGATGGAAATTCTACTAGGGACGTGGTTAGGTGGTCCATGGTTTGGACGCTTTGCTCGGGGAGACTTTTAGGGGACAGAAGATAACCTGAGGTTTGGGATACTTTAAGGGTCCTCTAGGGACGTTACCGGGAGGAGATTCAATTGGATTTTGGGAGTTCTGTTGGGGAATTAGTGGTTCCGCTTGAGGGAGTGTGAAATTTCCTTGGTGAAAATGTTCTAAATCTTCCCTGGGATTTTTAGGAATTTTTTTGTGGATTTTTCAGGGTTTTCTGGGAGTTTTTGTACAAAAATTTAAGGGGGGTGCCGGTCGACATGGTATGGAGGGTGTCATTCGGCAGTGGCACAGACTTTTGGACTACCTCGAGAAGGTAAAATGTTAGTGCCTATAGGTATGTGGGGTGGGGGGGTAGTGCCGATTGGCATGACCCTTGGCATCCTATAAAAAGGGTGACTTGCCCTCATTTTTTACATCTTCTTTCCTCCTCTCTTTCTATAATTTTCTTTTGCGAATCATTCTAACATTCCGTAATCTAAAAAATGGATGCTTTTGTGAGAACTGCGGTACACGGGGAGTGGTTGGCTGTTGACGACTAGGCGAATGTGGAGTGGAGGGCCAGGGCGCCTCTTGCTTTGGGGAGTGAGAAATCTTTTGATGCATTTGAGACAGTCGCGAATGAGCGGACTTTACTGCGGGAGACGTCGCATCATCGCTCTTCTAGGGTGATGCACTCTAGTGGTTATGTAAGTACAAAAATGACTTTTGGCATTCATTTTTTTTGTGATTTCCTTTTTTCTTGGATTTTGATAAGGTTTTTCTTTTGACAGTTGGATGTCTCTTTGTCGACTATGCGTGCCTGTGGGATGATAGGGCTTAAGGATGTTTGGGAGCACCTTCCACATGTGGTGCGTTGGGTGGCATCATCAGCAGCCTTTGGGTGGTTGGCATCTGTGCTGGATGAGATGCCTTGTTCGATATCGATTTTATGTTCTCTGGGGGAGAGGTTGTGGGACACTACCCATACCTTCCATTTTGGCTTTGGGGAGATGACTGTGACTCCCATAGATGTGTAGTAGCTACTGGAGCTGGATTGCGATGGAGAGCAGATAGATGTGGATCGCTCTTTGCGAGTGAGGTCGGAGGCAGTGCGGGCAGCGCTTGGTGATGTGGGGAGGATAGTGTATGGGGATTCTATTCGTTTGTCCCTATTGAGGGATATTTTGCTGGGTAGGGTGATTGATGTGGAGGATGGGATGCAGGTGAGGCAGATGTCCCGGTTGTTCTTTTTACTGGTGCTGGGGGATTTTTGGTGGCGTCAAGTGGTGACGTCGTCCACTTCTGGTTTATGCCATACTTGAGGATGTTTTTGAACATCCCTCTATATGATTGGAGGAGCCTGACTTTGGAGACCCTTTATCTTACTCTGAATGCATTTAGCCGATCCTGCTGGCAGACTTTTACTGGAGCCACGTATCTTTTTAACGTATTCTTTAGTTTGCGCATTTTCCTTTCATGCATTCGCATTTTCCTTGTGCGTCTCCTTCTTGATTGCGAATTCTTGTCTTTGGAAGACGTGGTTCTATGAGGTGATTGGGTGTAATACCCAGCTGATTTCTCTGAAGGATAAGACTATTGGGGACTTTTGCCATTTGTATCGGTGGCAGAAGGCCAATCGGAAGTCGACGAAGTCTCTTTCTCTAGAGGTGGTGCATCAGGTCTTGAATGGCCTGACCAATGATAGGGTAAGAGTTTTTCCTTAAGTCTTGGTCTTTGTGTGGCCTGATTCTGTATTGACTTATATCTGTTGGGGATTTTTTAGGTGGCATTTTACCCTTAGGGGATGGCTGTTCAGGACACGGGGTCGACTAGGGTGAATTCACAGATGAGGCGCTTGCTAGCACATGAGTTTGGCAACTTTTGTTATCTTGGGGAGAGGATGGTCTGAAAGATTGTTGAGGAGGAGGTGGTGGTGCCACCTGTGAGGCCCCCTATGTCTATGAGGCGGGAGTGGCTGCTACCAGAGGACACGAGGATTATGGCGATGATTGGTGAGTCATATATGTTGTATACCGACATAGTTGTACCGTATGACTATATGTACTTTGTGACGAGTTTACTGATGGTGCCCAGCATATATGATGCAGTTCCTTTCCCTCCTATGGGTTTGAGTCGGCCGGTGGGGTCCTCCCATAGCAGTGGTGGTCAGTCGACATTTTCGGTGGAGGCAACTTCGTAGGTTCCCTTTGTGCATTTGCATACCCCTTCATACAATATACGGCGGGCTGATGGAGGAATGGTGCCTATGTTGCATCATCCTCATGCGATGGACCCGGAGGAGTTGGGCTTGACAGAGGAGGTTCTTTGTCCTGTGGTATACTTTTCCTGTTCTTCTCTTTTGGTTTCTTTTAATCTTTTCTACTTGATACTGATTCTTCCTTTTCTTGCAGCAAGTTTGGGTGTCCACCACTTAGATGAGGGATATTAGGGACTGGATATCTTCGGCGATCGCCCATATTCGGGACGCAATTCCTATTCCTTCTTGCTTGGTATCGCCTGCCTCATCCGGGGAGGAGTTTGGCTCGAGTAGCGATGGTGCGTCATCTCGTCGCAAGGGAAATATAGCACGTCGGTGGGATGGAAGCTCTTAAAAGAGAGGGGAAGAGTAAGTGAGAGAGAGTGTGGGTTCAGGTTAAGTCCCGTTGTTTTTCTTCTTTTCTTTATTTTCCTGTAAAAATGATGTAACACAGAAAAATATCTACGCAATGCAATGGAGTTTTTTTTACCATTTTCTATTAATGATGAATGAATGAATGAATGCATGCATATACGCTTTTTAGTTCACTGTTGAGACCGTAAAAAGAAATATTTTTGGAAGTTTTGAAAGGAAGTTTTATTCGCAATGAGGAATTATATAAAGATGAAAAGGGAATTTGAAATTCTGTTTGAGAATATCAAGTTATTTTTATTGAGTTTTTTTATTTTGACAAAAGAGGAAAAAGAAAAATTTCCAAAAGTGGGGGGTTACCGATCGGCAAGTCCCCTGTCCTTCTTATTGGCAGGTCAGTCTAGTCTAATTAATCAAAGCTATGATTGGTACTCTCTTCAGCCTTTTGGTACTTTGTGGGGCAGGATTCCCTCGGATTTCTGCAAAGGTTATGTCTTTTGTGGGGGTTTTCAAGTATAAAAAGGGGTAAGGGTGGAGTGTTTTCTTCACACCTTCACATTCCTACTTTCTTATTCTCTGAGATGGCTCTCCATGGTAGTGTTGAGTTTGCCAACTACCTCAAAACTTTGGAGGCGATGTGCTCCTACAACGTCGACTACGATGGCTTCAACATGCGTTGAGTCTCTTTATGGCGTAATCAGCCCATTGAATGGAACATGTTGATGGCAGCGATGCAATTTTGGTGCCCCGAAGACCATGTATTCCTCTTCGGCTTGGAAGAAGTTTGTCCAACTTATGAGGAGTTTTCTTCCATATTGGGTGTAAATCCTATTGTGGCGGCTGTTATGCCTGAGTTTTCTCGGTCTCCCCGGGAGTTTTTGGCTAGACGTCTCCGTGTCTCACCCTCGACGGGTAGATCCTTAGTTACTAGAGGAATGATTTCCCTCCATGTGGTGTTGCGATCTGTGCATTTGCAGGGGGTTGGTGATACTGGATATGCTGGAACCATCGTTCTGGGCTTGGTTTCGATATTGCTGCTGGTGATCGGGGAACTGCTGGTGGACCCACAACATGTAGATATTACTTCATGGATGTCCTATCGTCATAATCCTATGACGGTGATACTGGAAGAGACTTTAGATGGCCTGGATGCCTGGCGAGAAGGTCGTTCTGACTTTCTGAGGGGTAGCCTTATGATCTTGTTCATGTGGTTATCTAAAAGACTCCACCTAGTGACTCCTCCGGAATACACTTTGTCAGTTATACCCAACTTCTTTTCGCACCATTTCATCAGTGTTGGCCTGGATATTGAGAGCTGGGAGGACTGGTTGTGGAGCATGGGGCTCTAAATCTGCACTAGTCGGTGCCTAGGTGGGGACAACTGCTGCCTATTCTGGAGCTAGGGGAATACCCGTACGTTCAGCTGGTTGTTCTCAGATAGACCTCTTTCTATTTCCCTTGGCGGCTTCTGTGCTAATTTGTCTAGCAGCAGGTTATGCCACCTCAGACACTAGATTTCTTTCCGGTAAAAGATCTGACAGAGCGTCTGCACATGCGGCTTGGCTCTTTGTGGGAGAGTCGGCGTTCGTCGACCCGTCCTTTCCAGTCTGGCATATCCCTGGGGATTATATAAAGTGGCTGTGGATAAAAGTAGTCAGCAAGATGTTGGTAGTGGAGACCGAAAAAAGGTGCCTTGTCTTATCTGATACCATGGAGGGAGGTGTTGTGGTTTTTTTGAGACCGATTCGAGCTTATCCGTCCATGGAGCATCTGTGACACTCTATTCAGGCAGGGGAAGATTGGGGACCCCAGGATGTAGATGATGATGATGATGATGGAGCGGGCTCCTCTGGTTGCTGTTGGTAGGACTCTTGGGGAGTTTTTTTTTGTAATGGGGAATAAATTTGGGAATTTATTTGGCTTTTTAGTAAGGTAGGGGGAGGGAGTTAACCGTTCTTTTTCTTATGTAATTGCACTGTAACTTATTATTAATGAAATAAATAAGTTTTTGATCATCCAGCCGTGCCTTTTGATGAATTTTGTATTTTAAATTATCTATACTTTCGCCAAAGCATGCATAATCCTTTTGTTCAAGTGTATGTGAAAGTGAATTGTCATTCTCGGAGATAAGAAAAGAATAGTTTTTTGTGAAAAAGAAAGGGTCGTGCTCATGTAAGATGTATGAGCTGCCTACGTACCTCTGGTTTTTTTTTGAAAGGTTTTAATTTTTCTAAAATTGTTTTTTGCAGAGGATTAGGCCCACGTAGTTCTGGGCAGAGGGAAACGAAGATTTTTTTATTTAGAATAGAAGGGAGATGAGAAGAGTCGTAGCGCACTGAGATTTGAACTAGGGGTATAAATTTTTGAGATAGTCTAGGTTGACTGGATGAGCCATCTCTTCTCTATCTAGGTCGATGAGCATAGCAGTACCGCCAAACAAGATCTTCTTGACAATGTGTGGGCCGCTCCAATTGGGCTTGAATTTCCCTCTGGGGTCCCAGATGGGCTCTACTATTTCTTTGAGGGCTAAATCCCCCTCTCGAACACCGCGATTCTTGACTCTCTTATTGAATGATCGCGCTATACGGCGATGGTACCCTTGTATTTTGTATAGAGCTTTCAATATCCTTTCATCTAGGAGGGTCAACTCGTTAAGACTGCTTTGGTACCAGTCTTCTTCTCTGACCTCACTTTCAAGCATGACGCGCAACGAGGGTATTTCCAGCTCCACAATAGGACTACTTCCATGCTATAGACTAGAGACTAAAGGGTAGCCCTAGTAGAGGTTCGGTAGCCTCAGAGGGCGTATGGTATTCGGTCGGCCCAATATCGATAGCTTTCGGTCATCTTACTGATGATGGCTTTGAGGTTCTTGTTGGCAGCTTCGACTGCACCATTGGTCTGAGGTCGGTCGGGAGAAGATTTGTGTCTCTAAATCCCATACTTGTTGACCACTTCTGTGAGTTCTGCCTCGAAATGCAACCCGTTATCTGACACTAGCTCGTGCGGGACCCCATATCGGCAGATGATGTTCTTCTTAGTGAATTTAGTCACTTTCATGGCATCCAGAACTGCGTATGACTCTGATTCAACCCATTTGGTGAAGTAATCAATGGCAACTAGGATGAATTCATGCCCGT
This sequence comes from Sambucus nigra, assembly GCA_949130495.1. Classification (NCBI taxonomy): domain Eukaryota; kingdom Viridiplantae; phylum Streptophyta; class Magnoliopsida; order Dipsacales; family Adoxaceae; genus Sambucus; species Sambucus nigra. The sequence goes on along the minus strand of OX422218.1, from coordinate 296,673,587 downwards.
TGGAAGCCTTGGGTGTAACTTTCCCTATGATGTCGATACCCCAGGTGTAGAATAGCCAAGGAGAAGTCATGTTGTATAATTCTCACGAAGGAAGGTGTTGAAGGTTGGAAAATTATTGACATTTGAGGCATCTTCGGACATAGGCAGTGCAATCCTAGACCATGGTGGTTCAGTAGTAGCCTTATCGAATGATCTTCTTATCAAGAATGTGACCGTTCATGTGTGGCCCGCATTCCCCACTATGGATTTTTTATATTACCTCTTCAATGGCAGCCCCTATGATGCAGTTTAGATGGGTTCCATCGAAGTTTCTCTTGAACAGTGCTTTGTGACAGATGATGTACTGGGTGAACAGTCTTCAAAGGGTTGTTTGGTCTTTCTTTTTGGAACCCTCGGGATACCTACCATGCTTGAGGAGGTGCCAGATATCATAGTACCAGTAATTGGTTAGATCAGGATCTTCTTTGGTGATGAGCTCAATGTGGTAGTAGTGGTTTGGCTTGTCTTGCTTTTGGACTAGGAATGGGGTTATTATTATTCCTTCGGGCATGTCGACCATGGAGGCCAAGGTAGCACGGGCATCGGCTAGGCTATTCTTTGCTCGAGGTAAGTAGTGGAAGGTGATATCTTGGAATTAGGAGGCTAGTTCTTCTAAGTGGGCATGGAAGGGTTGGAGTTTCTCATCCTTGACTTCCTATTTTCTGAGCACAATGATGAGGGAATAATCCATGTAGACATCTAGGCATTGGGTACCTTTCTTGAGAGCAACTTTGAGGCCTACCGTACACGCCTTGTATTCAGGCAAGTTATTGGTGTAGGAGAAATCGAATTTGATGGCGATGGGAGTGTGGGAGTCATCTGGGGCGATCAGAAGTATCCTAATGCCATATCCCTTTTTATTCGCAGCGCCGTGGAAGAACGTTTCCCATCGAAGGTCATATTGAGCGGCGCAGAAGATGTTTTCATTTAGGAATTCAGAGATCCAAACATCAGCTTCTTCCATGGGGTAGTCAGCGAGGTAGTTAGAGATGGCTCTTCCTTTCATGGCTTTATTAATGACGTTTACGATATCAAACTTGGCCACGAGCATCAACCATCAGGCCTTTCGGATGGATAAGGCAGGTTTTTCAAGCAGGTACTTGATGGGGTCCATTCGGGATACAAGTTTGATGGAGAAGGCAAGCATGTAGTGTTGCAACTTTTGGGTAACCCAAACAAGCACGACACATGCCTTTTCCCAAGCAGTGTAGTTGACTTCGTATCTAGATAATTTGTGATTGGCATAATAAATGGCTCTTTCTTTGCGAGATTCTTCTAGGTATTGGGCAAGCAAAGCCCCATCTGCAGTGTCGGTTATGGTTAGGTATAGGAGCAAGGGGAGACCAGGTTGTGGTGGCATGATTATCAGATGTTGGGTCAGATATTATTTGATTCGGTCGAAGGGTTCTTGGTAGGCCTCGTTCCAAACCTTGGTTGAATCCTTTCAGAGGAGTTTGAAAATAGGTTCACAGATGAAGGTTAGTTGGCTGATGAACCGGCTGATGTATTGCAATTTTCCAAGGAAACCACGGACTTCTTTCTCCGTTAGGGGATGTGGCACCTCAAGTATGGCTTTCATCTTGGTAGGATCTGCTTCTATCCCCTTCTCACTGACCATGAATCCAAAGATTTTTCCCTTTGTAATGCAAAGATGCATTTCTGTGGATTGAGTCTCATCTAGTACTGTCACAGTCGTTCGAAGAACTTTCGGAGGGCGAGAACATTACCTTCTCTAGTTTTGAATTTGATAATCATATCATCCACATAAACCTCGACCTCTTTGTGAATCAGATCGTGCAGGATACTTGTGGAAGCCCTCTGGTAGGTAGCCCCAACACTCTTGACACCAAATGGCATAACAGCATAGCAAAAGGTTCCCCACGGTGTGATGAATGCAGTTTTTTTATTTGGGTGCATTTTGATTTGGTTGTACCCGACAAACCCATCGATGAATGATTTGAGATCATGACTGGCTATGTTGTCCACGATCATGTCGATATTGGGTAATGGGTAATCATCCTTTGGACAGGCTTTGTTAAAATCTCTGTAGTCTACACACATCCGAACTTTCTCGCCTGATTTTGGCACATGCACTATGTTGGCTAGCCATGTGGGATATTCGATCACGCGAATGAATCCCACGTTCAGTTGTTTGACCACTTCTTCTTTGACTATGAGTGACCATTCGGTGTGGAGCTTTCTCAACTTTTGTTTGACCAACTTGTAATCTGGAAGAGTGGGGATCTTATGTTGGGATATTTCAGGGTCAATGTCGAGAATATCGGCATAGGACCATGCGAATACATCCATGAACTCTTTCAGTAATTCTTCGAGTTATGCGCGCTCATGCTCATCAAGGGGATCCCCTATCCTAATCTCGCGTAATTGGCTACTAGAACCCAGGTTAACAATAATAGTTTCTTCTTTATTAACTTGAACGCGGTTCTGTTGTTTTTTATGAACCTTATTTAGATCAGTTAAGAATTGTTCATTTGCAAAATCATCATCATCAAAAGTTTTATTAGAATCTAAACAATTAATGTAAGGCATGGAAAGATACTTAAAATCTTCATTCATTTCATTGATAGGAAAAACAACATTGAGAACCTCATTAAAGGAGGTTTCGATTACATTTGAGCAAAGATAGACAACAGAAGAAGAGATTGGGTAAACATTGGGGTTAGGTGGGATTTCAACAGGTAGAACTGGAACAACATTCCAGTTGAGGAGAGATGTATCATCATCTTTAATTAGGTGGGATGGATCTAGTGATGTAGTGCTTTAATGAACCATGCAGAGTGTCATCCCTAGTGTCTTTAAGTTAAACGAATCCTCGGAGTCACTTCCCTCGGAATCTTTGATATCTTTGATGATCGGTTGTACATGGTGTTGGGAATTTTTTGCCCATGGTTAGTTATCTTGGAAAAAGATCTCCATTATAGGCTTCATCTTCTTATCTGTATGGTCATACCATGGTTATGAAAAGCCATAATAGGGGACATCTTCACCCTCTTTTATGAATCATCCATTTAAGGAATCACTTGGGATAGTCTGGATGCAATCTAATCTTCTCTTTGGTCGAGACTGGCGGATCATTCTGAGCTCTTGTTCTGATGGTTAATACCCTAAACCACAAGGAGGGAAAGCTGTTTTTAGTTCAATGGGTTCAAATATCCCTTGTTGTCTTTGTCCTACCCCTAATCCGGGCATGAAGTGCATGTTTCTGAACATATGAATCACATTGACATTGACATGAGGGTCGTACTCTGGATAAACCCTTTCTTTGAAATCGTTTCCCTTCGGGAGTTAGAGTGTCTTAACTTGAAATCCTGATAGGAGCATATCATTTGACCCGTGATATATCTCAAGGATTAGATTGCTGTTACTTACACCCTCGGCATTTTCGTCGGCGCCCAAAATGGTGATGAAATGTCCGTCGACGAATAACTTCAGTTTCTGATGGAGCGAGGAAGACACACCCTTGATATTGTGGAGCCAAGGTTGTCTGAGAAAGAGGTTAAAACAAACTGGGATGTCAATAACTTAGAATTCAACGACAGGGTTTATAGGGCCAGCCCCTATTATAAGTTTTATGGACCCCATTACTTCCCGACGAGTATTATCGTAGGCACGCACCGTAGTGGAGGTTGGAGCGAGATCACTTTCTTTCAGTCCTAAGCATTTGAAGGTTGTTAATGGGCATAAATTCATGGAGGATCCATTATCGATAAGAGAGAGTGGTACGATCTTCCCCATAACTTCGACGGAGATGTTTAGTGCATGATTGTGGTTCGGCCCAATTCTGGGGACTTCTTCTTCGGAGAATGATAGCATTCGGGTAGAGGTAAAGGATCCGACTAAATTTATTGCTTCTTTTGGCATGGTATAAGGAGGAACTGTGGGTCCGGTGAGCAACTTGATCAAAGCATTTATGTGCAGCTGGGAAGACATGAAAATCCCCCATAGAGTGATGTTAGCGTGAGTTTTCTTCAGTTGATCGAGGATCTTGTGTTCCTTGAGGGTCATCTATGGCATAGGAAGGTTTTGAATGCCCTTCTCTTTGTCATTGGTTGGTGGTAATCTTGGGATCTGGTAATGCCTTCCCGATCTGGTCATGTGATTTTCCAAAGAAGGGAAGAACATGAACCCTATATCCTTGTCGATTTCGGGTTTTTCTGCCACCTTATTTATTTCTCCGAGGAGTTCTTTAAATGATATCATCCCACACATGTCGGCTACCAGGCCAGTTTTCTATGAAGCTTGATCTTCCTTTGAATCTTCAAATTCTTCCCCCCATCCGGTGGAAATAATCCTATTTTTCCATGTAAAGTCGATACATTCCATAACTTCAATGTCTTCTTCATACAGGCTCCCCTATTCTACGGGAAGGTGTAAGGGTGAAGGGACTAGGTTCCCTTGCATCTTCAGAGTATCAAGTAACTCTGTCATATTGCAAATATTATCGATTTGCCTGAATAATTCTTCCATGATCTGGACAACGTCATCTAGGCTGACTTCATCGGTTGGTACTACCCAACTGTCTGACTTTCGGGCCCATTTTTGTGCTTCTAAGAATAGCTTACTAAACCTCTGGTAATCAATGATCATCTATGAAGGCAATTTCATCCTGAACTCTAGGAGTTGGTCTAACACTTTTGATAATTCCATACTTCCATTTTCGGAACGGGTACGGATAGTGATGCATGCTCTGGTAAGGAGTGATAGTGCCTGATCAGCGAGGCTAGTAGGGTATAGGAGGAGATATGGGCAAATTAGGAGAGCTTTGGGAAAGTATATGGGTGTGATTTGAGTTGAGGGATCTAATTCTGAATTCTCTTCTAGGAAGATGGCTTTGGCATGATTTGAGAGTGGGTTGTGAGTAGTTTCTGGCTTAGGATTGGCTGGTGGGGCAATGGTACCCTGATCAATTAGACCTTCGATTATGTTTCGAAGGTGAAAGCATTGGTCGGTGGCATGGCCAGCAGTCTGGTGAAAGGCGCAGTGGGCATCTGCCTTGAAGTTTCTTGAAAGTGGATTTGGCAATGGACGGGGGTCCAAGGGTTTGAAGAGGTTTCAGCTTAACAGGGCTTGATAAACCTTAGAGAGGGGAGCATGAAGCTTGGAGTATTCCTTTAGGACTAGGACAGGGAGACTTTCTGGTTCCCACGAGGTGGTTGGTTGAGAGATGTTGTTGATGGTTGAGACTGTATCACTGACATGCTTATCATATTTCTTGGGGGTGAACTGTCTGGATACTTTCTTTAGTTCAACTTTTGTTCTAGCAAGACCCTCCTCGATTTCTACTCCGACCTCTCTGAGAGCTTGGAAGTGGGGATATTATTGTCCTCCCATTATTTCTCGGACATGGGGTAAGAAGTTCTTCTTCACTATGTTGACTTATTCTTCCTCGGATGGCCGATTGGTCATGGTGGCTTCTTTTTCCCTCCATCGAACTATGAAGTTACTGACCGATTCCCCCGAGTTCTATTTGAGTATCTCTAAATCACAACGGGTGACCTCAAGTCATTGTATTTGTACTGAGACATGAATTATCGGGCTACATCCTCCCAACTACGGATTCTGGATACTTCGAGAGACAAAAACCATCGAAGGGCGTTATCCTTCAAAGTTTGCTAAAATGATTGGGACATCACTTCTTTAGAAGCCCTTAGGAGAGTCATAGAACAGTCATAACTGCGAAGATGAACAATCGGGGGTCCACTTCCTCTGAATTTCTCGATATTTGGCATCTTGAACTTCTCGGGTAACCTCGCCTTAGGATAAGGAGACATGTGATTGTAGTCCATGTAATTTCCCGAGATTCTGACTTGGTCGAACTTCTTAGTTAGCATCTTGAGATCTTATTTGACCTTGTTCAACTCTTCCACTTTTGGAACAATGATTATAGACAAGTTATCCCCAGGCTGAGCAGGGTTTGGCATAGGAAGCTGGGCATGCGGCAGCCCATTAGCAGGAGGGGCATGTGCAGCGTGCTGATACTCTTCGGGAACCTAGATAGTCTCGGGTGGAACCATAGAATGAGGTAATAGGGCCTCGGGCTCTTGAGGAACAGGGACCTGGTTTTTTTGTATCTCTCGGACCTCAGTTTGGAGGTTGTCAATCTTGGAAACGAGCTGAGCTAAAACTGCCGTCAGATCTGGCTGCACAATAGGTACTTGATCTATGTTCTCCATGGAAAGCGGATGGATTCCAGACTCGGAAGAAGTAGCAGGGGAATGGACGAAACTTTGGGGTGATTTGACTGAAGACCGAAGCCAATAAGGAGCCAAGCCAAGGGCGTGCGATCGACCTGAGAAGGCGTAAAATGGGATTTATTTTTTAGAAAAAAGAATGAAAATATTTTTGACACATTTTTTTCAGATTGAAAGGAAAAATATTTTTGGATTTTTGATAAAGAAAGGAGAAATATTTATGAATTTTTTTTTAAAGAAAGGAGAAATGTTTTTGTATTTTTAATAAAGAAGGGAGAAATGTTTTTGGATTTTTGATAAAGAAGGGATAAATGTTTTTGGACTTTTGATAAATAAGGGAGAAATGTTTTGGGAGACGAGTCTTAGCATGATTATTATAATTATTATGTTCTCACTTGTATTAAATTCTCCTAAATGCAAAAAAGAAATGTCATACAGGACCCAAGCCTGGAAAAGTTGGGTTTGTAACATATATAAAGTTAAGGTTAAAAAATGTGCGAAAATTTGGACAGCAGGCCGACCCAGAATTTTGGCAGAGTTTCGGGTCAAAACTGACAGTCTAACATATGTGTCCTAGGCTTGACACCTATATGTGGGTATGCACTTGGTTGGGTGAATTGGAAAGGGTTCCCCCCTTTGGCGTGACTTCCAAGATATACGTCTTACTTTTGAGGGTAATCGGTACGTGTGGACAAGCCATTTGATATACCTGAGTGTACGTGAATTGCCTCACTATATACCTCATGGGGATGGTACATGTGAGAGAGAATTCGATACACTCGACATACGTGAATGAGTTCCCTGCGATATACATCCCGTCATGACTTCGGTCAAGTGGTACGATGTGAGGGAACCATTCAATATACGTCGAAGGTACTTGGCCAATGGAAGGTGAGAGTTATATCACTTAAGATAACTGCGCCCTACCGGACCAGCGCCCATCACGAAATGACCCTCCAGTTACTTAACAAAATTTGGTCAATACCAATGCTTTTTCGTGATATCGTGTGAATCATGCATGATTCTCTTATTAGTATCTTATGAGGAGAGTATCTTTCTTAATCATTCCAAACAGGGAGAAAAGTACAAGTACCAATGGTATAACAAGTATGGATGTGTGATGCTTGAAACATGTGGACATATGTGATCCTAGGTGCACGTGGTGCGAAGTGTACATGGATAATCTTCTACAAGTGTTTGAATAGAAGCATAAGCACGAGGTACACATGAAAAGGGGAACATGCAAAGTAGGGGAGTATATAAGAAAATAAAACGTCCATGTAAATAAATTCTAGCCCTCGTAAACAAAAGTCCCTAGCGGAGTCGCCACTATGGCCATCCCCGATCCTCGTGGAAGGAGAGAGAGGAGAGAGAGGGTTCAATCTATGTGGTGAGAGGATCTTGGTCCCACGCATCCCTCTCGGGAGAGCTTTGACGGTCGTCGGTGATGTGCGTGTAGTGAGAAATATAGAGAGATGGAGTATCCAGTCTATTTTACTCAAAATAGATAAAAAAAAGTGAATCCATTCTGATGGACAGCATTAAAGACATACTGATACATACGAAACCAAAAATGATTCGAGTAGGGTTCGAGGCTAAGTTACGAAATGGGAAGGTGTTAGGCACCCATTTCGCCCTTGCGTTCTCTCATGGATTGTTGCTAATTTCCTTTATTTCCTCGTCATATGTGTGCATGTGTATATATACTGGAGATAGGAATCCTTAACTTGTATCATGGAAGAGATAAAGCGAGTCATCCGTAGGAATGTTCCTAAAAGTGATAATAGAAAATAGGATTTATGAGATTATCCTTGCGTTGGTCGTTATAATGGAACGATAACGCGTATGGAATAATATGCCACTAAGAACAAATATATGTATATATAAAATATATAGAATTTAAGAGAATTAAGTTAAAGAATAGAGAAAAATAACAAAAATGGAAAGAATAGGACTCGAGTCTCGGGTTTTACCTCGAGACGCCTACGTAGCCTATAGAGGCATCAAAGTCCACGTAGTTTGTATGTAAAACGAGTGGTAGGGTTTATCCCATAAATCCAATCGGGGACTTCTCTTATAGGTGTGTGGGTGTGTAAAAAAGTGTTTTAGTTGTGAGAAAAGTGTGAGAATTCCCATTTGGAATTTATAAGGAAACCCTCTTTTTCTTATTTTTTTGGTTTATTTATATGAAAATAGAAGATGTGCAATAATACTAAATAAAAAGTATATTAGGATATATAAGATGAGAGAATAAAAGTGCTAAGTAATAAAATAAGTTAATGCGAATTTAGGAGAATTTGAAGAGCGAGTTGAGAAAGTTGGACCTTCTTGAAGATCTTGAGCTTGATCTTGAATGTTAAAGAGAAGCCCTTGCACTTGGGTGATGATGAAGGGTAGTTAACTCACTAAATTTGATGAAGAAGATGATGAAAAGTTAGGGATGGAAAAGGATTTGGATGTGGAAATCACGCTGACTTCGAGAGAAGTTTTTTGAGCTCACTGAGAGTGATGGATTTCAGATCTTGGGTTTTTTCTGCAATGAGGTCAGGCCCTCCTTTTTATAGGCCCAGGGCATTACCGATCGGCATAGCCCTGGTCCTACCAATTAGAAGGTGTTTTTAGGCACAGTGCCGATAGGCAGGGTTTGGAACCTGTCGTTTGACAGTCTCTTTCAGATTCCTTCAGAAAAATAATCATAAAACCCAAACCGTTGATCCGAATCGTGCACGGGATGAACCGTTGGAAAGGTACTTTAGAGAAATTCGAAAGTCTATGGACTTCTACAAGGTCCAGGATTTGACTTTGGATCAAATGTGGCTCGTAAGCGTTCTTCGGTCCTTTGGACGGGGAATTATCATACGCAAATGGATCGTTTATCCACATTGTAAGTCAGAATTGCGCACGGGGAACCGTTGGAAAGGTTAGGAGATGTACTTCAACATTCCAAAGATTTTGACTCGATTTGGGGAGTTGACTTTGGTCAATCGGGGCCTGGAAGCATTCAGTGACCTTTTGGAGTAAAACGGATCATTCATTCATACCGTAAGTCAGAATCATGCATGGGGGGGGGGGGGGACCGTTGGAAAGGGTTTTTAGTGCCCTTTGAAGCTTCATTCAGTCTCGGTCGAGTTGAAGAGTTGACTTAGGTCAAAAGGATCCCGGGAGCATCCAGTGGCCTTTAGGTTAGGTTTCAAGGGATAACGGGTCATTCGTCCGCACTGTAAGTCAGAATCATGCACATGGTTGATCGTTGGAAAGGAGGTTCAGCGCCCTTTGAAGATTCATTCAGTCTCAGCCGAGCTTTAGAGTTTCACTTTTGGTGAAACAGAGCCTGCGAGTTCCCGATGGCCTCTAGGTTAGTACCTGGGGTATGACTTAGGTTTGTAGTGATGAAGGGGTGCTAGGGACCTAAGGAGAGGTTAGGGGGTGCCAGAATGGGGGTGTCTACAGGAGGTGTTAGCCATTTCGTATCAAGACAAATTTGAGATCAATACAAAGTGTTTGTTTCCTCAAATATTCAACCACTCTCCTTTTATCTTCATATTGCTCCCTTAGTGATATAACACACCTCTCTTCTAGTAAAGTGGTATCAGAGCCAAATTCTTAAGTAAGAATGTCATATGGGATGGTTCATTTCCAAGTACCTCAACTCACCAAAGAAAACTACAACCGTTGGAGTATTAAGAGGATTTTCTTAGATCTTACAATGTGTGGCAGATGGTGGAGAATGTCTATAATGAGACCCAGGATGAAGCTACTTTATCCCAAGCTCAAAGGAATTCTTTGAAAGAAGCAAGGAGTAAAGACCAAAAGGCACTCTTCCTCATCCATCAAGCTTCGGATGAAGGCATATTTGAGAAGATTGCTTGTGCTAAAAAAATTAATGAAGCATGGGAGGCTCTACAAAATTATCACAAGGAGAATGAGAAAGGAAACAAAGTCCATCTCCAAACTTATAGGTGAGTTTGAATATTTAACTACGAAAGACTCTGAATCAATCTTTTATTATTTTCAAGTGTTTTAGCTGTTATAAATCAACTCAAAGAAAATGATGAAAATATGAGTGATACCCGAGTGGTTGAAAAAAATCCTTCGCTCTTTAAATTCTAAGTTTGATTATATTATTGTAGAAATTGAAGAATGTAAAGATACAAAGTCTATAACTATTGATGAACTCATGGGATCTCTAAAAGACAATGAAGATAGGACAATTAAAAAAATCAATAAAACTTAGAGCAAGCTCATCAAACAAAGCTTACTCTAAAAGAAAAAGGAGAATTCAACAATGAGAGAAACGAACGAGGAAGAGGAAGAGGAAAATGTCAAAGCTGAGGAAGAGGGGGTTTGAAGACATTTAATGATGAAGAAAGGAGACTTACTTCTTTTCTAAAAGGAGGGAATAGAGGAGGGAGCTATTCAAGACAAAGGTATGACAAATCTTAAAAATTATTATAATTGTTAAAGATTTGGTCATTAGGCTTTCGAACGTCGAAATAAAACAAATAAAGTTGAGGATAAGGCTAACTATGTTGAAAAACAAGAAGATTCCATATTTTTAGTTTGTTTGAAAAATGGAACGCTCCAATTTATCTCCAATGTATACTATGTGCCCAATATGAAAAGTAATAAATTAAGTTTAGGACAACTCTTAGATAAAGGTTATGATATCCCTATGAAATATCATAGTCTTTCTATAAGAGATCAAAGAACAAAATCTCATTTCTAAGGTGCCCATGGCTATAAATAAAATATTTTTGCTAGATATTCAAAATGATATTGCAATGTGTCTAAATGTTTGTTTCAAAGACACATATTGGATTTGGCATTTAAGGTTTGGTCATCTTAATTTTGGAGAACTAAATTTATTACATAACAAAGGAATGGTAAAAGTATCGCCCTCCACTAATCAACCTGATCAATTGCGTGAAGGATGCTTATTTGGAAAGAACTTTAGAAAGAGTTTTCCAAAAGAATACACTACAAGGGAAAGGAAGCCCTTACAACTAATCCAAACAGATGTTTGTGGTCCTATTACTTCATATTCTTTTAGACAAAATAAATACTTTCTTCTATTTATTAATGGTTTTAGTAAAGATATGGGTTTATTTCTCAAAAGAAAAAATGAAAGTGTTTTATGCATTTGATAAATTTAAAGAACTTAATGAAAAGGAGAGTGGTTATGAGTTACGGGCTACGAGATCTGATAGAGTGGGCGAATTCACTTCTAATGACTTTGAAATTTTTTTTGAAGATAAAGGGATTCACCGCCCTTTAACGCTTGCATACTATCCTCAATAAAATGGAGTAGCCGAAAGAAAAAATAGAATAATTTTAAACATGATTCATAGCATCTTAAAAAGCAAAAGAATGCCAAAGGAATTTTAGGCTGGAGCTATTGATTGTGCAATTTATAGTGTGTGAAATAATTCTCAACAAGAATCTTGGAGCGAAAGAAAACTAGGAATCTCACACTTACGAGTTTTGGGGAGCATTGCATATATGCCCACATGTCGGATCAAAAGAGGTCCAAGTTAGATGAAAGGAGTGAAAAATACATATTTATTAGCCATGATTCACGCTCCAAAGGCTATAAGTTGTATAATCCAATCAATAAAAAAGTAATAACTAGGAGAGATGTCATGTTCGATGAGGAAGGTGCATGTAATTAGAATGGTTAAGAGCAAGACTATGACTTTTGTAATACCTATTATTTTGAGGGTTTATTTACTAATATTGTACAAGATTTTAGTATTATTATTTTTTCATTAATCGGGTTCATTGATACTATATTTAAAAATAATTTTGGTTTGAGATCAAATCAAAATTTTAAATAATTTTTGGACATTTTATAATGGTTTAAACATGTAAACTAGACAATTTAAAATTAAAGGGCAATATGATAATATGAGTTAGCATAGGCTCCAAGCTAGGATTTGAGAGAGGGAATATATAAGGAATATTGTGGCTAATGGAAAGGAAGTTGAAAAATAGAAGCCAAAATTTAAAGAGGCAAAAATGAGAGGAATAGAAAGAGTTAGTTTGGAGTGTTTTAAATCTTCTTTTTGAGTGCTTTCGGATGAGACTTAAGAAAAAATCAAACACACACCTGACCTAATTTTTTGTGTAGAATCCAAACCTGAAGCTGGATTTACAATTCGAATAATGATTGGATATGATTTTTTGGGGTTTTTAAAAGAGACATACAATTGTATATTTTTTTACTCTCTTAATGTAGTTTCATTCTTTCGTTATTAATTTGATGTGCTACACATATTCAACCTAGATTGTATAGTTATCTTCATGATATATGTTGCATTTATATGTATTATATGTTCGTATACTATATTTGTTATTGCACCAATTTGTATGTATTATTTTCATACCGTTTGGTTTGGGGTAACAAAACTAGTTGATTTTACGAGTATGTTGGATTATAGAAATTGGGTAGAGAACATCTACCCTTTATTTATGGAAATTGGATTTGATATTTATTTTAATTCAGAGAATGATATTATGATGATTTTTATTGGAGAATGCATAGGCATTGCTCAGCCAAACCACCCGCTGGACGGGGTGTGCTGTTGGCTACAACTATGTTTGTTATCAAAAGACTAGGCCATGGACTCGGGTTGATGAGTATGCCAAGTAACAATTATGGAAGTGATGCCAAGTTATGATGGTTCATGTTCCCTAGTTATGTTATTTATTTTTGGGGCCATTGGATTGTTCTGAGGACAGTATAACGAATGGTAGTCCATATCGTACTGTAGGAAGTGCGACGAAAATTTTGAAATGGGGTTTTGGGTTGTGTAGTGCCCGCAGTGAGATCCTTGGTTGTGATTATATTAGTGGGGTTTTAGTTTGATTGTTCATATTGCACACTCTCTTGTATATGATACACGCATATATGAGTATGTGTAGTTACACTTGGAGGATTTATACAACCTACTAAATTACCCGCTCACCCCCATAGTTTGTTGTATTTTAGGCTTGATGCGAGATGATATTTATGGCATCATTGGGATTGGGATTCTCGATAGAGGCTCTAGATATTTATTTTTCAAATTTAAATGTACAACTTGTTTATAGTAAATTGTTTTATAAAAGGACATTTGAGATTTAATAAAATTGAGATATTCTATTCAGTTCATCTGTTATTTATGCTTCTGCAAAATTATTTAAGCCATTGAAAAATATTTATGTTAATACTAATTTATTTTAATAAGTCTTTAATTTATCGGTAGTTTTAGTATCACCTCCTGGGGTGTTACAAAGTGGTATTAGAGGATATGTTCTTCATATTCCCGGGCATGGGGTTATTGGCTCATAATGTTGTCGATTGAGAGAGATTTTATTTATGTTGTCTCTTATTTGGATGATGTCTAACTCTTATCTGAATTTAATGAAAGAAAATTTGGGGTGAATGTCGAGAACGAAATTTCTTTTGCATGGGGAAGAACGTAATACCCCGTTATTTTGAGGGTTTATTTAGAAATATTGAATAAGATTTTAGTAATATTATTATTTTATTAAACGGGTTTATTGATATTAAAGTTAAAAATATTTTTTGTTCGAGATCAAATCAAACATTTAAATGGGTGTTGGACATTTTATAATGGTTTAAATATGTAAACTAACCAATTTTAAATTAAAGGGCAATATGGTAATATACATTAGCTTAAGCTCCAAGCTAGGAATTGAGAGAGGGGATCTATAAGGAATAGTATGTCTGATTATAAGGAAAGGAAAATGAAAAACAGAGACAAAACGAAATTTAAAGAGGCAAAAACGAGAGGAATAGAGAGAGAGAGTTTTGAGTGTTTTAGATCATCTTTTTTAGTGCTTTCAGATGAGATTTGAGAAAATTCAAAACATACACCTAACCCAATTTTTCGTGTAGAATCCAAATCTGAAGCCGAATTGATACTTCGGATAATGTTTAGATCTGATTTTTTTGGATTTTAAGATAGGCTTACAATTGTGAAATTTGACTCTCTTGAGGTAGTTTCGTTCTCCCATTGTTAGTTTAGTGTGCTACATATATTCAACCTTGATTGTATATTCTATTCATGTTATGTGTTCCATTTATATGTATTATATTCTTGCATACTATATTCGTTATTTCACCAATTTTATATATGTTATTTTCATGCCGTGTGGTTTTGGCTAACGAAACTAGTTGATTTTATGAGCATGTTGGGTTATAGAAAATTGGGTAGAGAAAATGTACACTTGATTTATTGAAATTGAATTTGAAATTTATTTTAATTGAGAAAATGATATTATGATGGTTTTTATTGGAGAATTCATAGTCAATCCTTAGCCAAACCACCCGCTGGATGGGGTGTGCTGTCGGCTACAATTTTTTTTCTTATCCAAAGACTAGGACATGGACCCGGGTTTGAAAGTATGCCAAGTGTTATTATGGCAGTGATGCCAACTTTGTGCAGTGGTGATACCAGGTTATGATGGTTCGTGTGCTCAAGTTATTTTATTTATTTTTGGGGAAATTGGATTGTTCCTATGACAATTAACATGATCGTAGATGGTAGTCCTAACCATGCTATAGGAAGTGGGAAGAAAATTTTGAAATGGGGTTTTAGATTGTGTAGTGCCCACGGTGAGATCCTTAGTTATGATTATATTATTGGGATTTTAGTTTGAGTGTTCGTATTTCATACACTCTTGTATATGATGCACGCACACACGAGTATGAGTAGTTATACTTGGAGCATTTATACGAGCTAATGAGTTACTCGCTCAACCCTCCCCCATAGTTTGTTGTATTTTAGGTGTCATGCGAGAAGATATTTATGGCATCGTTGGGATTGCGATTCTCGTTAGACATTTTGGAAATTTATTTTTAAAATTTAAATGTACAACTTGCTTACTGTAAATTATTTTGAAAAAAAACATTTAAGATTCAATAAAATTGAGATATTCTAATCAGTGAATTTATTATTTAAGATTCCACAAAATTATTAAAGCCATTGAAAAATATTTATGTTAATGCTAATTTCTTTTAATAAGGATTTTATTTATCCGTAATTTTAGTAGAACCTCCCGGGGTGTTCCAAAATGGTATCAGAGCATATGTTATTTGTATTCTCGGGCTTGGGGTTATTGGCCCATTAGGTTGTCAATTGAGAGAGATTTGATTTATATTGTATCTTATTTGGGTGATGTCGAACTTCTTGTTTGAATTTAATGGAAGAACATTTTGGGTATGTTTCGAGACGAAATTCCTTTTGTAGGGGTAATAATTAATACCCCATTATTTTGAGAGTTTATTTATGAATATTATATTAGATTTCAGTAATATTATTATTTTACTAATCCGGTTTATTGATATTATATTTAAAAATAATTTTTGTTTGGGATTGAATTAAACATTTAAATTTAAATGGTTTTTGGACATTTTAGAATGGTTTAATTATGTAAACTGGACAATTTTAAATTAAAGGTCAATATGGTTGATAAGGCGTAGATATTTCATACTTATCCCCTCAATTTTAGTCTTTATATGATCTCGTGCATCGTAATTAACCTGGATTTATATCATATTTTTTCTAATTAGTCTCTTTGGTGATTATTTCGTGTTTTGTGTATCTTTCATGTGTTTTGCAAGTATTTCATGCAAGTTAGTGCAAGAGAGAAATCGAAACATTGAAAGAAACCAAAAACATTTTATTAATTTTGCAACCTCATTCGAAGGTGGAGCCAACTAGAAAGTTGAAGAGTACAAAATCACAACAATACTGGAAGAAGCGGCACCTCAATCCGAGCTACGGATAAGAAGTTATGCGACTTCAAAGTAGAGAACAAAATTCAAAGAAAGAAGAGGAAGCAAGCTAATACAACAAGTTTTGCCAAACCAAACTCTAAACCAGTTCTCCTATGCACCTGAACCGGTTCGGCATACCTGATGCGAGAATTTTCATTTAAATGTTGATTTTTTTGGGAGTTGTACTAGAGTTGGGCTCTTGTAAAAATGACCAAGTAGGGTTATAGTTTCGTGTTAGAGATAGTTTTTCTTAGTTTTTGACCTAGGATTAGAGAGTAGATAAGAAAGAACTATAGTTTTGGATTTTTGCATTAAAGTTGCACAATTGTGAGTTTCTTTTCAAGGCTTAATACATAAAGTTTGTCTTCTATACCTTATTCTTGAATGTTCTTCCTCTTTTCATGTTTAATTTATTTTTTTGGAATTTAAGACCTCAATGCATGTTTAAATATAGTTTCATTATTATTTTGATTACATGCACCATTAGAATTTCATTTATTATCCACATCAGTATGTACAGCTAAGCTATTAACATGTTGGGGGTACATGAATCCAACCTAGGTGTTACGAATAGATTTTAAAGCGAATACAATTCAGTTAACAATTCAAAGGTTTGATTTCTTATCGAAGTAAATATTGTAGGTTAGGTCGAGTTAATCTAGAATTTGACTCTAATTCTTAAAAAGCCAAAATAATCATAAAATCAAAAACTTCAAAAAAAATCTAAAAAATAAAAAGAAAAAAAATTAGAATCTCTAAAATACTTACATGCAAAATCCTCAATCCACTCCTACCAAAATTGACAAAAATCCTATAGTATAGTAAAATCTCGATAGCCCACACACTCCTCGCATTTCATAGTTTTGGGTTCTACCTCCTACATTGTTCAACTCCATCATGAGTCACACTACGAGTCACACTTCTAGGGCATCAAGTGAGGATATCGAGTCATTAAGAGCGAGCGCGATGTTTTCCAACGCTAGTTATGGTACGAATATGGGTAAGATACTGTATTGCCTATAAGAGACCTCTTATATACCGAGTAAACCATTGCTCTAGGATGCATTATATTTTTGTATAATGTGGGGCAATTACGCTTTTGCAATGGGATGCATAGAATTCTTCCCACGTTCCATGGTTTGGAGTCAGAAAAACCAAACCTCTATATCCGCGAGTTCGAAGAGGCATGCAAAACTTTTAGCAATCAAACGTGCACCTAATACATCATTTGCCTTAAACTGTTTCCCTTCTCCCTGAAGGATAAGGCAAAGACTTGGCTATGGTCTTTGGCACCGAACTCGATTGGAACGTGTAGAGATATGCAAGCTAAGTTTCACCTGAAATTATTTCCCCAACATCGAACGAATTTCGTAAAAAAGATCAAATTCATATGTTTAAACAATAATAGAATGAACCCTTCGATATATATTGGGAGAGTTTTAATGAGTTACTTAATATGTTCCCACACTAGGGTTTCAATAAATGGAGTCTCATATCCTTTTTCCATCACGGGCTAAGCTTAAGTTTCAAACAACTCGTTGAAACCATTTGCTCTGAGGATTTCTAGGGTTAGATACGAATGATGTCGAGGCTCACCTTAAGTAAATCATCGAGACTAATCAAGTTACATCTGATACAAACACCCAATGCCGGGCTCGACAAACATTCACATCTCCTTCAGCATCTGGACTTTATCATTTGGACAAAGAAGTTGAGTTGAAGCTTTAAATCAACCAACTTGCCAAGAGGTTGGAAGATGTAGTCAAATTGGGAGGAAGAGAAATATCCGGTTCCAGTCAAGAAGTTATAGAGGAAGTGTGTGAGATTTATGAGGCGGGACATCCAACGAAGAAATGCTCGATAATACCCCCTAGAAAGTGATGATTCAAGAGAAAGTGGAAGCGGTGGGAGATTTTAAGGGTAATTTCAATTACCCTCACAGAAATTCTTATAGCCCTTCATGGCAAAACCATCCTGGTTTCAACTATGGGAAACCACACGCAACGATGAATCCTAACTCACATGTTTCCCCACCTCCGTCACCGCTCCCGCATTTCCAACAAGCTCCACCTATGAAAGCTCCACATATGCAAGCACCTCGTCATGCTCCTTATATCACCCCGTCGCGTAGAAATGTCGAGGACACTTTGAACCAATTTATGCAAACCCCTTCAGCTATCAATGCTCAAAATGCTAAACAATTTGCCAAATTAAAAGCATCGATCTCTAAGATGGACTCTTCCTTAAGTGTTTAATAGAAAGGTAAGTTTCCAGCCCAAGGCTAAATACCTCCCTAAGGTCAAACTAGTATTAGCACTACGTTCGACGATAATAAAGTGTAATGCCAAGTCGTTACCACTATACGTAATGGGAGAGTAATTCATTTATCACCTCCCCCACACGACGAGTTTAAAGACAATGAGGTTTCACCCAGAACGAAAGCGGATGAATATGCCCCCTTGGATAAGAGTGATAACGATAATAGTAGTAGACCCGAAGGTGTAATAAAACCTCCCACTTCCGTGCCTTTCCCTCAACGGTTGGTTCCTCCACCTAAAGGAGCCTCCTGTGAAGATGTTCTAGATGTGCTAAATCAAGTCAAGCTTAATTTACCTTCTCTTGAGGCAATCAAGCAAATTACCACCTATGCAAAGTTCCTCAAAGACTTATTGATTGTGAAGCATATATTAAGGGTGAAAAAGAATGTTTTCCTATCAAAAAATGTAAGCTCGGTTCTTTTAAGTGTCCTTCCCCCGAAGTTTAAGGATCCAGGTGCATTGACCATTTCGTGCATCATTGGAGAGAACCACATCGAGGGAGACTTATTAGATTTAGGGGCAAGTGTTAACATTCTCCCTTACTCCATTTATAGGAAAATAGATTTGGAGGACCTCAAGCCCAATAGGATCACTCTCCAACTCGCAGACCGTACTGTGAAGATACATTGAGGGATTATCAAGGACGTGATAGTCCAAGTGGACACTTCCTACTTCTTAATAGATTTTTTCAATTGGGACACGGATCCCTCCTTACCCTCGGGTAATCATGTCCCCTTAATCCTTGACCGCCCATTCATAGCTACTACTAACGCACTAATTAATACTCGAAATGGGAAAATGCAACTCACGTTCAGGAATATGAATCTTAAGACAAATATCTTCGAAACCAGCAAGAAAGTGGGTGACGAGGAAGAGTTTCACGCAGTGAATCTTATCGAGGAGGTAGTAGATGAAAACATAAAGCAAAGTTTGAGTGGGGACTCGCTCGGAGCGTGCCTTAGTTCCGTTAGTGAGTGGGACGGGATGTACACCGATATCGAGAGGGAGGTGAGTGAGTTGAGAGCGATTTTGGATGAGAGTATGACATATTAGGATGTGAGAGACATTAGTTGGGTTTTTATATTCGAGGAAATATCACAGAGGGAGTCGCGCACAGTTCCCTTCGATGAGAAATTTCCCACCCTCGAATTGAAGAAACTACCCTCAAACGTAAAATATTCTTCTTTGGGAGAGGATGAGACATTTCCCGTTATTGTCTCCTCAATCCAAAATAAAGAGAAAGAGGGTAAGCTATTATCAATTTTGAGTAAGCATCGTAGTGATTTTTGTTGGAGCATCGTGGATATTAAGGGTATAAGTCCCCTAATTTGTACACATAAAATCAACATTGAGGAAGACGTGAAGACTTTGAGGGAGATGCATAGGCGTTTGAGTCCCACGCTGAAACATGTAGTGAGGGTGGAAATTATTAAGCTATCGCATGCGGGCATAATTTACTCCATTTCGAATATCAAGTGCGTGAGTCCTATTCAATTCGTCCCGAAGAAGTCGGGAATGACTGTGGTCGAAAATGCAAAGGGTGAGTTTATTCCACAACGTACCACCACCGGGTGGCGCATTTGCATTGACTACTGGAAGCTCAATGTCGGCACTAGGAAAGATCATTTCCCCTTACTGTTTATCGACCAAATTCTTAAGCGGGTAGCGGAACACCCATTCTATTAATTTCTCGACGGTTATTGCAGATATAAGAAAATTGATGTAGATGAGATAGATCAAGAAAAGACGATGTTCACGTGTCCTTTTGGCATGTTTGAGTACAAACGTATGCCTTTTGGATTATGTAATGCACCCGTGACCTTCTAAAGGTGCATGTTTAGTCTTTTTAGCGATATGGTCGAAAGGGGCCTTGAGGTTTTTATGGATGACCTTAGTGTCTTCAATCCCTCTTTTAACCTTTGCCTCACTAATCTAGAGAAAATATTAGCCCATTATGTGGAAAAGAACTTGGTACTAAATTAGGAGAAGTGACATTTTATGGTTACTTAAGGAATAGATTTTGGCCACATAGTTTCGTCCAAAGGTATTGAGGTAGATAGGGAGAAAATAGCCGTCATAGACACTCTTCCCCCACTTAAGTAACTAAAGGACGTGAACTCTTTCTTGGGCCACGCAGGTTTATTAATGAATTTAGTGCCATCACTAGGCCCTTGAGTAACCTACTTGTGAAACATGCCCCTTTGAGTGGAATGAAGCGTGCCAAAGTGCTTTCGAAAAATTAAAAAGCATGCTCATGTCTGCTCCCATTATGCAAGCTCGGAATTAGTCCCTCCCGTTCGAGATCATGTGTGATGAGAGTGATTATGCTATATGGGCAATTTTGGGCCAAAGAAAAGATAAGAAAGATCGCGTCATCTACTATGCTATCCATACGTTAATCGAACCCCAACTCAATTACTCCACCATGAAAAAAGAGTTGCTAGGCATAGTCTTCGCACTAGACGATTTCCACTCTTACCCCATAATTTTGCCGATTACATGCTTCACCGACCACGTGGAACCTAAGTACCTCCTTTCCAAAAAGTATTCTAAACTTCCCCTCATAAGGTGGATCATACTCCTATAAGAGTTCAATATTTACATAACAGATAAGAAATGAGTAGAAAGCGTCGTAGACGACTAATTATTTCGTCTTTCGTCCGATGTACCAAGTGATCCCATACTCATAGATGAATACTTTTCGAGTGAGAAATTATTTTCCACTTCTTCTCTCCCTTGGTTTGCGAACATAATGAATTACCTTCTCACAAGGGTCATTCGCCCCCCCCCCCCCGATTGGACACCGCAAGAGAAAAAAAGTTCCTAACTTGTCCGTGCATGTTAATTTATGATGATCCCTATTTGTTCAATTATTGTGAAGACGAAATCATCCAAAGATGTTTATCGGATGACGAGATACCTAGTGTCATCTGATTTTGTCATATGGAAATGCGTGGAGGCCACTTTTTGATGAATAAAACGATCACTAAGATTCTTCAAAGCGGTCTCTATTGGCCCATAATTTTTTGGGATGTAAGTGCTTACTATAAATCTTACGATAGATGTCATAGGATGGGAGCCATCACATGATGAGACATACTTCCATTGACCCCCATTATCATCATCTAGATATTCGATTGTTGGAGCATTAACTTTATGGATCCCTTTCCTCCCTCCTTTGGATATCTATACATACTTGTCGTGGTAGATTATGTGTCCAAATGGGTTGAGGCCATAACTACAAAGACAAATGACAATAATGTGGTGATAAATTTTTTACAAGAACACATACTTATCGTTTCAGAGCTCCAAAGGAAATCATTAGTGATAACGGCAAACACTTTTTTAATAGGCCATTTGAAAAACTCATGAGAAAGTATGGGGTCGTCCACAAGGTTGGTGTGACACCCCACCCAATTAAATACCGGGTGATCAGTCATTTATTAAATTAAAATTCAATTGGTTCATTCTTAGCATCGCTGTTGAAAACTATTAATTACTAATCACATACATCAGTTCATTAAGATGGTGTCAAATTTTAATCTTTTAAAGTAACACATGCAATGATCTGAAACAAATAAATAAACCACATTCACCATTCCAATTAACCAACAACATAAATAATTAAATAACTGAATCAAATATGATATGACTGGGAGAAATACTCCATCCTGAAACTTTAGTACAATAATCCATATTAAAAACTGAATCGAACAACTGAAAATAAATTAAGCACAATGTGTCTTGAAATAACTACTAGTAGAAGATGGATGACATGCGCGACTGAGATACATAAAATGATGCATAAGATCTGAAAGAAATGGAGGCATATACTACCGAAGTCCTGCAATCGTCCACAACAACTGCAACACGTCAAATGAGAATGAACTCCTAAGCTGTGGCTGCGCACCTATAATTGTTTTTTATAAATTAGATTTGGAAAATAGGTCAAAGCCTAAGTAAAACAGTTTAAAATATTTGAAAGTGTTTAAAATGAAAAATAATCAGATATTATATACATGTTTGTTCCATGTTCTCTCACTTTACTTCCTCACCCCTCAACTATTATGCACACCTAACATGTTCTGCTAATCCGTGCTAGTTATACTACCCCATTTAATTAGTTCCAAACCCTTATCTTACTACACCTACTTACTCATATTACCTACTCGTATCACCGATACAATTCGTTATTGATTTACCTTCTTATATCATTAAAATCAATTTAATGGTCACTAAATAGATGTTAGGTTTCCACTTCCTTACGTTATTTTAGACATCACTATCTTTCTCATCTACTAAGCATACACAGTTGAATAAATCACAAGTATATATATACAACACCACTAGGTTCAGACCTGTGGTGCATGCATACTCTGCTACTAAGTCCCGGTACATCACATACTAAATAAAGGACTGTAGGCTCAGAATCACTCTCGAACCATAATATAAATTTCACACATAATTGGAGGCGAACATAGTTCTAGGCATTTGGGCTACATACATACCTACAAACCCAAATGATCGGGCACACCGTCATTCACACAAGCGGTACTCATCCATGAGTTCTATGTTTTGAGGTACAAGTCGAAATGCCCTAGGATGGCTCATCAAGATAAGACTGACCCCTTCTCGAACCTCCCGCGATAGCAAGAAACGTAGGTATGTCATACAAATAATACATCACACATTAGTTATTCACACAACCTATGTGTGTGGGTGTGTGTGTGTATTCAATAAAGGTAAGCATGTACCTTATTATATATATTTCATATGTAGTCGACATAACTCTCGTATAGCCTACTTATTATTAATATATCGCCAAACTTTTTATTCGTATAAGCCCGAGTGTTTCCCCTCACCTGGAAGGTTACCAATTGTCCCTTAAGTCTATTCAGAAGCTACCTCACTCATTCCCTACTAGTCTAGGTCACCATTTCTACCAAATTCTCGAGACACGATATCTTTATCCGAATTAGGTTCTTATTCCTCAATTAAGCCTAATAAATCTTAGCACTTAAGTTCCTCTCATGTGACTAAGTCTCAAACCCAATATTGACCTACTGGTAATTTAAAACAACTCTCTTTACATTTAAAAATTATCTCAAAATTAATTCGATCATTTCCCATGAGTTCTAAACAAAAAGGGAGAAAATTATCAAAATTTGGGCGGCCAAATCGATTCGGCCTTGACCTGGACCAATTCGCCTACCGAATCGATTCGGCTAGGGAGCCGAATCGATTCGCTTCTACAGGTCTTGCTTCGCCACTTAACTGTTTCGGGTTTAAACCATTTTCACTCAACCAAAACTTCATTACATGAATCCAAACTCCCAACCAAACATTCTAAACATCTTATTAACATATATACATGATTTCTAACATGGTAGAATCTTCGAATCATTAAAAAACATCATTAAATGGAATCAATTCAAGAATTATCTCTAAAAACTCGAGTTCATCATTTTTCATCAAGAACCACTATAAAATTCAGATTTCTTCATGTTTTGATTATCATAAATTCACCAAATTCACCATCTTGAATAAGGGATTCAAATTTTACATTAATTCCACCATAATATGATTAAATCTTGCAATTTGTCATCAATATTCATAAAATCAAGATAATTAACATCCTACTCTAACATGGATGATATATCCTTATTAAATTAAGAAAGATAAATACTTGCCTTTGTGTGTAGATCTGATTTCCACGAAATTAGTGGTATTGGTGTGTTAGTCTCGTTCCGATCTACGCAACTGCGGTGATTTTAGTTTAAGAATTGGGTTGGACAGTCTTAGGACTCTTTCACTCTCATTCTTCCTCCCTTGATAGAATCTCTCAGTTTTGTTCATGTGACCCTAACTTCTCCAACTCCTAATCTGCTTTACACTTATAAAATTCGTTGGTCCAATTTCCTCAAAAATTCAAAAGACTAAAATATCCCTCTGGGGTACCGGTTTGACCTAAAAATGTCCCGAGACCCAAATCAAACCCCCGGATACAATTTTTTGACTATCTTGACCCTTCCAGATGCATTGGCACACTCGAAATGACCATATATAATATGAAAAGTTAATTTAGATTTTATTTTCCCAAATTAAGTTTAACACAACTAACACCCGCGTCCCAACTAAATTTACCGTAATTGTCGTATTTTTCACTCACGACAATTATAATATTTCCTTATCATTATTATTACTCATTCACTAAGTAGTATTCAATATAAATAAATATTAACCCTTATCTCTCTAATTAATATTTATTTTACCAGAATAAGTTTCCAAAAAAATAATTAAATCCAAATTAATCCCCAAAATAAAAATCAATAAAAATTACGAGGTGTTACATACTTCCCCTAATAACAGAATTTCATCCCGAAATTAGGAAAAAGAAATACCTAGTATGAATAACTCTAGATAATTTTTGCACATCTCATCTTCGTGCTCCTAAGTGGACTCGTTTGCATTATGATGCCCCCACTGAACCCGCACTAGTGAAACTACCTTCGACCTGAGTCTCCTCTCGCTATAGTCTAAGATAGAAACCGACCTCGCCTCGTATGAAATTTCGATCTACAAATCGATATCCTCCAAGGCTATGTGAGTGTGAGCCAACTCATCCCGATGCATCAGCAAAGAAATATGAAAGACATCGTGAATCCGATGCAAGTGCTCCGACAACCTAAGCCTGTATGCAACTTGCCTATTTCACTCGATGCTAGGGAATGGTCCCACGTATCTTGCTAACAACTTCCCT
This sequence comes from Sambucus nigra, assembly GCA_949130495.1. NCBI lineage: Eukaryota > Viridiplantae > Streptophyta > Magnoliopsida > Dipsacales > Adoxaceae > Sambucus > Sambucus nigra. The sequence continues at coordinate 296,648,474 of OX422218.1, read as the reverse complement.
TTCTTTCCAAACCTCATTATCCCCTTTATAGGATATACATATAGCAGCACCTGATCCCCCACACTAAACTCCAGGAAGTACCTCTTAGCATCTGCATAACTCTTCTGTCGGTCCTAGGCAATCCGTATACGACTCGAAGCAACTCAATCTTAGCTGATGTATCCTGAATCAACTCCGGCCAGAGAAGCTTATTGTCCCCCGCCTCTAACCAACAAGCAGTCAAACGATAAGTTCTACCATACAACGCCTTGAATGGTGTCATGACAATCACGAACTGGCAGGAGTTATTATATGCGAACTCCACCAGTGGAAGATACTGCTCCCAACCTCCCCCAAAACTAAGGATGCAAATCCGTAGAATATCTTCCAACATTTAATTAGTCCTCTCTGTTTGCTTGTCCATTTGTGGGTGATAACATGTACTCAACCTCAACTCGGTACCCATAGCCTCCTGGAAACTCTCCCAAAATCGAGAGAGAGAAATCTTATCCTTATCGAAAAAATATGTAATAGCACCCCATGAAATCTCACAATCTCGGTAATAAAAATTTGAGCATACTTTCCCATAGTGTTATCAGTCTGAACTGGCAGGAAGTGAGCTACCTTAGTCAAACGGTCCACTATCATCGATATGGAATCACGACCTCTTTGTGAAGTGGGTAACCCAGTGATAAATCCATGGAAATGCTCTCCCATTTCCACATTGGGATTTCTAACGGATATATAATCCTTGTCGATTTCTGATGGTCCACTTTCACGAACTGACAAGTGGTACATCGCAAAATAAACTCAATAATATCTCTCTTCATCCCACTCCACCAGTACTATCGTCTCATGTCTTGGTACATTTTATCTCCTCCAGAATGTACCACAAACCATGACCCGTGTGCCTCTGGAATCACTGTGTGTCATAAATCTTCCCCCTCAGGGACAATCAATCTCCCATTGAATCGTAAACCTCCCTCTGAACTAACGGAGTATGACTCAAATCCCCTAGTTAAGAGTTATTTGATCTTCTCCTGACAAAATATATCCGCTGCCTCCGCCTGCACTACCCTCATGACAATCTGAGGGGTGACGGTCATAACTAACATAAATGATCGGTCCAATGACTCTTGATGTCCCAAATCCTTCCATTTTGCCTTCCAAAGTTCAGCTACATCCCCTGCTGGTCTATGGATCAAAGCGTATGCCACCACGTTAGCCTTTCTCGGGTGATACTAAATGTCAAACTGATAGTCTTTCACAAATTCCATCCACTTGCGCTGACGCATATTCAACTCTCTCTGAGTGAACAAGTACTGCAATGACTTATGATATGTGAACAGGTGAAATCTCTCACCCAGTAAATAGTATCTCCAAGTCCGTAATGCAAACATGACTGCAGTTAACTCACAAGTCGTGGGTGGGGTAATTCCTCTCATGAGGCTTAATCTTGCGAGAAGTATACGCTATAGCCTGATCCTCCTGCTGTAACACACCCCAAGTCCCTGTAGGTACGCGTCAGTGAAAATAAGTTACTCCACTCCTGCCCTAGGAAGTACGAGTACATGTGCTGAAGTTGACTTGTCCTTCAGCTCATCGAAAGCCAACTGACAAGCATCATCCCAAACAAACGGTAAACCTTTACGAGTCAGATTAGTCAATGGACCCACAATCTTCGACAATCCACTAATAAACCATTTGTAGTACCCGGTTAAACCCAAAAAACTACGCACCTCTGTCGGTGTCATGGGTTGTCCCCACTCCCTCACCGCTGACACCTTACTCGGGTTCACCAATATCCCTAACTCCGAAATGATATGCCCCAAAAAAATGTACCTTTCGTAGCCAGAATCCATATTTTTCAATCTTTGCATAAAACTAATTCTCATGCAGTGTCTGTAAGACCCGACATAAATGCTCAGCATGCTCCTCCTCAGTCCGGGAATAAATCAGAATGTCATCAGTGAAGACGATAACAAATTGATGCAAGAACTCTCTTAACATCCTATTCATCAAGTCCATAAATATAATCGACGCATTGGTTAGCCCAAATGGCATAACTCAAAACTCATAGGACCCATATCTCATCAAAAAGGCAGTTTTAGACACATCCTTCTCCCAGATGCGCAACTGGTGATACCCAGATCTCAAATCTATCTTCGAGAAGTAGGTGACTCCTCTTAATTGATCGAATAAGTCATTGATTTGGGTTAACGGACACTTATTCCGCATCGTTACTTTATTCAGCCCTCGGTAATCCACACATAAGCATAAAGACCCATCTCTCTTCTTCACAAATAATATTAAATAACCTCACGGTGATGTACTACAACGTATAAAACCCCGACCCAATAGTTGTTCAATCTGATCTTGTAGTTCCCTCATCTCCATAAGAGCCATATGATACGGCGCACGAGCTATTGGTAGAGTACCCGACGCTAAATCAATGACTAACTCAATCTCTCTACTACGGGCAGTCCTGGTATCTCCTGATATACAGCAGAAAACTCACATACGACTGGGATTGAATCGAGGTAAATAATCACCCCTTGAGAGGTCTCCTCGTCCATGTAGTACAAATGAGTGGACGATCCTCCCTCAGGACAAAGCATCGCCACTAAAAACATCTCCTGGCTGGGGATCACAAAAACTATGCTCCTACTATAGTAGTCAATCATGGCCATATAGTCAGCTAGTTAATCCATTCCTATGATGGCGTCATACTCTGACATATCTAATTGAATCATATAAACATGAGAAACTAATCTCCCAATAGCTATACTCACTCCCCGATAGATAAAGAAAATCAATGCCCCATGACCTAATGGAGAATTTACAATTGTAACAGTACTGTCTATTGTGTTTAATAAACCTGCGACCCATGAAAATCTATTAGATATGAATGAGTATGGAGCCCTGGTATCAAATAAAATTTGCCCAGAAATGCCATGGATAAGAAATGTACCCTTAACAACAGGTGGAGACTATGGAGCTGCAGTCTGGTGAACGTGATACACACGCCCATACTATAACTGCCCCTGTTGAGGTGGGGCTGCTAGAACGACTGGTGTTGCAGGTAATGCTAGTGTTGGTGTTGGTGTTGGGAGGGCGACGGGAAAGATAGGTCTCTGAGGCTCAAGCGACTGGTCCCTACCCTTATCAGGGCAATCCTGTCACTTGTGGCTAGTTCTTCCATAAATATAACTACTTCCTATAAATTTACCTCCCATCTGGCCCTGCTGTCCTTAACCCTACTATCCATTTCCGCCCTACCCTGGACCAGATGGAATCACTACTGACTCGACTAACCCTGCTAGTCCTGCCTAAATCCACCATGTCCCTACCAAAAATCCCCAGAACGAAACCTCATAGAAGCATCCCCCTAGTGGGGACCCTTCTCACCCTGTCTCTGTTGGCATTCAGTCGATTGTGCCGCGCCTACACTGTTAACCCCAGCCCTGCCCTGCTGGCTGGACTCTCCTACTCATTTTCTCCCTTTAACATGGAAGCGATGGTCCAGACAATGTAACAGAGCATCATGAAACACTGCACTATATGTTTTCAAAGCTAAATTACCCAACAGATGTTGACGGATCCTCTAAGTAAGGCCATTTGTAAATAACTATATCCTTTTCTCCTCGATAGGTACCTCTTATGGAACGAAGTTAGCTAACCTCGTGAATTCTTCCTCATACTCAACAACGGTCTTCCCCTCCTGGGTGAGATCTAATAGTTTTTGCCTCTTCTCTGTCTGGATGCAGCTGGAAAATATTTGTTGTCAAACCGTTCCCAGAACTCCTGTATCATCATACTGTCTCTCTCCTTTGATCTGGTAACAGACTCCCACCACTACAATGCCACCCCGACTATCTTAAATGTAACTGGAATCTTCCTCTGAACGTCTATGCACTCGTACATCCTCAAATTCCTCTGGATGTCTTTCTTCTATTTGCTAGCAACCACCACGTCTGAACTCCCCTGCAACTCGGGAGGGTATGCCTTATGGAAGTCATCTCTAACTCTCACCCAAACAGAAGGGAGCGCCTAAAAAATGAACTGGGGCCATGACCTGGGCCTGGGGTGGTGTCTGTCATACTGTAGTCAATGATGCATTAACCGCTTGTGCAACTATAGCGGCAACCTCTGTGGCATTCATGGTACCCTGGGTTGGAGATGGATGAGGCTCTGGCTTTGCCTCTGGGTTGGCTTGTGTGGCACATCAAGGCGGCATGCGAAATGAGAAAGAACTTTCCATTAGTCCAAAATTCAATATGTCTTAAAATAGCCGAAGACGTAAATGCGTAATAAAGAATACACCAATCCTAATAATATGGCTCTATATCAAAGGATGCTACACTGTCAACCGTAGTAAGCCGCACAGATCCTAAAGATACTATAACCTGATGCTCTGATACCATTAATGACACCCCGCCTAATTAATAACCAGGTGATAAATCCTTTATTAAATTAAAATAGAATATCCAGTTGGTACATTTTTAGTATCACTGTCGAAAACCATTAATTATTAATCACCTACATTAGTTAATTAAGCTAGTGTCAAATTTTAATATTTTAAATTAACATGCAATGATCTGAAACAATTAAATAAATTGCGTTCACCATTCCAGTTAACCAACAACATAAATAATGAAATAACTAAATCAAATACGATATGACTGGGATAAACACTCTAGACTAAAACTCCAGTACAATAATCCATACCTAAAACTGAATCCAACAACTGAAAATAAATGAAGTATAATATCTCTGGAAATAACTACTAGTGGAAGATCAGAAACATGTATAACTGAGATAAAAAAAAAATGATGCATCAGATCTGAAAGAAATGGAGGCGTCTACTACCGAATTCCTGCAATCGTCCACAACAACTACATCACGTCAAATGAGAATGGACTCCTAAGTTGGGTGTCCCTGTGTCTGGGCACCTAAATTTTTTTTTTTACAAAATAGATTTGGAAAACGGATCACAGCCTGAGTAAAAAAGTTTTAAATATTTAAAATACAAAATCAACTGATATTATATACATGTTAGTTCCACGTTCTCTCACTTGAGTTCCTCACCCCTCAACTATTATGCACGCCTAATGTGTTTTGCTAACCCGTCCTAGTTATGCTACCTCGTATAACTAGTACCAATCCCTTATCTCATAACACCTACTTACTCATAGAACCTACTCGTATCACCCATACAATTAGTTATTAATTTACATTCTCTATCATTTAAATCAATTTAGGGTTCTCTAAATAGATGTTATGTTTAAACTTCCTTAGGTTATTTTAGACATACCTATTTTTATCATCTACTAAGAACACAAAGTGGAATAAATCACAAGTATATATATATATATATATATATATATATTTAGACACACACAAATACAACACCCCTAGGATGAGACCTGCGGTGCATGCATACTCTGCTATAAAGTCCTGGTACATCACGTACTAAATAAAGGACTGTAGGCTTGGAATCACTCTCAAAACACAATATACAATTCACACATAATTAGAGGTGAACATAGTTCTAGGCCTTTGGGCAACACACATACCTACGCACCCAAATGAACGCGTACACCCACGTTCACATAAGAGGTGCTCATCCCTAAGTTCTATGTTCCAAGGTACAAATCAAAATCCCCCAAGATGGTTGATCAAGATAAGACCATCCCCTTTTCGAACCTACTGCGATAGTAAGCAGCGTAGGTATGTCATACAAATAATAAATCACACATTAGGTATTCACACAACCTATGTATATGTATATATATTCAATAAAGGTAGGCACGCACCCTATTATATATATTCCGTACGTAGTCGACATAACTCGTGTATAGCCTACTTATTGTTAATATACCGCCCAACTTCTTATTCGTATAAGCCCAAGTGTTTACCCTCACCTAGAAGGTTACAAATTATTCCTTAAGTCTATTCAGTAGCTACATCACTCATTTCGTACTCATATAGGACACTGTTTCTACCAAATTCCCACAACACAATATCGTTCGCCAAATTAGGTTCTTATTCCTCAATTAAGCCTAATAAATCTTATCCCTTAAGTTCTTCTCATGGGACTAAGTCTCAAACCCAACACTGACCTACTGGTATCTTAAAATAACTCTCATTACATTTAAAAATTATCTCAAAGATTAATTCAAACGTTTCTCGCGTGTTCAAAACAAAAAGGGAGAAAATGATCAAAATATGGGCAGTCGAATTGATTCGGCCTTGACCTGAATCAATTTGACTACTGGGGGAGCCGAATCGATTGACTTCTATAGGTATCATCTTCTCCACTTAACTTTTACGGGTTTACACCACTTTCACTCAACAAAAACTTCATTACATGAACCCAAACTCCCAACAACATCATATTTATATGTATGCATGATTTCTAACGTGGTAGAATCTTCAAATCATCAAGAAACATCATTAAGTTGAATTAATTCAATAATCATCTCTAAAAACCCTAGAAAACCAGATTTATTCATGTTTTAATTATCAGAAATTCATCAAGTTCGTCATGCTACATAAGGGATTCAAATTTTACATTAATTCCACCATAACATGATTAAATCTCTCAATTTTGTCATCAATATCATGAAATTAAGATAATTAACATCCTACTCTAACATGGATGACATATCCTTCTTAAATTAAGTCTGATAAATACGTGCCTTTGTGTGTAGATCTGATTTCCACAAAATTGGTGGTATGGGTGTGTTCCTCTCCTCCCGATCTATGCAACAATGGTGATTTTGGTTCAAGAATTGTGTTGGACAGTCTTAGGACTCTTTTAGGGCTCTCCTTCTTCCTCCCTTAATAGCCTCTCTCAGTTTTGTTCACGTAACCCCAACTCCTAATCTGATTTACACTTATAAAATTGGTGGGTCTAATTTCCTCAAAAATTCAAAAGACAAAAATACCCCCACTAGGGTCAGTTTGACTAAAAAATGCCTCGAGACCTAAACTAAACTCCCGATTACACTTTTCTGACTATCTCGACCCTTCCGGACGTATTGGATAACTCAAAATGACCATATGGTATATGAAAAGTAAACTTATATTTTATTTCCCCAAATTGAGTCCCGACAAGACTGATACGCGCGTCCCGCCTAAATTTACCATAACTGTCGTATTTTTCAATCACGACAATTATAATATTTCCTTGTCATTATTATTACTCGTTCACTAAGTAGTATTCAATATAAATAAATATTAACCCTTATCTTGGTAATTAATATTTATTTTACCAAATTAATTTCCAAATAAAATTTAATTAATTCCAAATTAATTCCCAAAATAAAAATTACGGGGTGTTATAGTTGGGATGAATTATCACCACCAAATGAATAGGCAAGTCGAGCTATCAAATTGTGAAATTAAGCACATTTTAGAGAAGACTGTTGATCCTAACCGAAATGATTGGTCTCTCCGTTTGAACGATGCACTATGGGCTTATCGAATAGCATGCAAGAACCCCCTCAGGATGCCTCCCTTTCACTTTGTGTATGGAAAGCAATAGAACTAGAACATAAGTCATAATGGGAAATTAAGAGTGTCAATTAAAACTTGGATCAAGCCGGTGAAGCACATAAGCTTCAATTGAATGAGTTAGAAGAAATACGCAACGATGCGTATGAAAGTGATAAAATATCAAAAGAAAGGATGCGACTCGCGCATGAGTGCATTATCCGTCGAAAGGAGTTTCATTAGGATAAAAAAATGCTTCTATGAAACTCCTGTTTACATTTATTTTTTGAAAAGTTACATTCGCGGTGGACTGACCCATTTGTTATGAGAGAGGTGTTTCCCCATGGAGCTGTCGAATTAGAAGATCCTAAGAGGGGAGACACATTTAAGGTGAATGGACAATGCCTAAATCCATATATCGAGGCTTGTGTTGAGGAAGCCGACACAATTTGATTGTCAGACCTCATTTATGGGGTTGAGTAAACTTAAAATAGAAGTCTTCGCACCCCTAACACGCACGGGTTGAGTAGGTATTGTGTACTAGTGAGTAGAATTAGTTTTTAGGTAGTTTAAAAGTCCATAGAGGTCGTAATATAGGAACCATTTGAGCACTACGTTGAGTTTTCATTCACGGGAGTGCACACACATGTTTTGAGAGAGAAGTTGAGGTGTTCTCGGGGTCCCAAGTGTTTAGGTAGGCTTGAGATGCATTAGAAAGGAGAGTTAGAGGGTTGGAAAAATTAGAATATGAAAAACAAGGACATTTTGTGTTCTCAGAAAGAGAGTTTTTGCGAACCACAATCCAAATCGGTTCGCGGGAGAACTGGTTCGCCTGCACCCCTGATCTGGTTTGGGTCACCTGCTCAGGTATTCTTCCCCCTTTCTAAATTCGTCCCCCTTTTCCCCCTTTCCCTCCATATGAAAATTACCCCCTCCCCTCCCCCATTCTTCCCCCTAACCAATTTTTTCACCATTAACCTTCCCTCCACCCTTTCTCATTTCCCCTTAAATACCAACCGTCCCCACTTATAAATACCAACCCTTTCCACCCTTTTTACCCCACACCTAAACTATTCTTCACCTATACTCTTCCATTACTCAACTCTTAAAAATTCCTTCACACCATGTCACCCCGTTGCCACCTCTGACCCCGCAAATACGACTCCACCACCATCCTCCATATGATGGTTAACCACGAATTCCATTTACTAGAAGAACGCGATTGGTTCCAAGAGTACTTATGGGCTCCAGCACAATCCATATTGAGAATCAGGTAATTTGGGATGATCTTCCTGGTGAGTTCACCTCCCTCTTCCACTGCCGATGGTGGTGCACTTTTTTCACCATGACGCACGATTGGGTCTAGGATGAAGACGTGCGCTATTTCTATGCGACCTTGTTCAAAAATCAAACAATATCCACGAGGTTTCTGTGAACAACATACACATCCCTTTCTCCATTTCCATTGTCGAATGGAAGATGCGTGAGAAAGGGGTTACTTTACCCTCACCATTTTCATATCCCAACAACAGAGCCACGCACACAAAATCCGAAAGCATAGAGTGCATGGCACTGAGTGAGGAATGGGTTTAAGATACATTTTTTGTTGAAACGCTATCAGAGATGGTGCTCTATGTACACCTCATCACTTGTGGCACGATTCTATAAATTACCAACGACTCGGTGGTCCGCCAATGCCATGGGAATTTTCTTTACCATTTCCTTGACCCGGAGAGCACCATCAATCTCGCCCAGCTTTTCTATACGAAAATCATCCATGAAGCATATGATGAGAATGGAAAGAGTCTCTTCCATATGCGCTCCTCATCACCGACATCATGCATGACATCGGGGTGCAGGCTCCTGACTCGTAAGTCGAAATTTTAATACTGATTGGGGACACTTCCACCACCCGACGTGCTCATCAAATTCGAGGCCCACCCATTTCGCCTATCATTGAAGAGGAGGAGCATATTGAGCACGATGACCCAATGCCCGATGTCAATGGTGATATCTAGGAGTAAGAATCGGATGAATCGGCGGACCAAGATTATGAGCCCGACACGACGGAGATCTACCATCGCCTTGATAACTTGGATGCTCAGATAAACACTTTTACAAGCAATTACGAGCGTTACACGAGCATGATGATTTCGCTCCAATTTGAAATGTACCGGTTACAAGTCGGGCCAAACGTCTTACTCCGGACATATTTTTATGATCCATATGACCCTTCTTGTAATTATTTGGTGGTTTTAACGAAAAAGTTTCATTTTAATATTTGTTTGTTTTATTTATCGCACTTTTTATTTTTTCTTCTTTAGATTTTAGTCCTTTTGATTGAGGACAATGCAAAAGTCTAAGTTAGGGGGGTGACAAGTGAGTGTTTTAGAAAAAAACTTCGGAAATTTTTAAGAATGCCCAAAAAAATTAGAAAACTTCAAAAATTTCCAAGAAAAATGAAAAAAAAAAAATTTTAAAAAAGCCAAAAATAGTTTTCTTCAAAATAAATAAAAATTTAAATTTAAATTTTTTAAAAATGTCACTAATTTGTTTTTTCGAAGTCTCGAATTGTAAAAATCAAGAGCACTAAGACAAAATTGACCAAAGACGAATATTGAACGCAAATTGACGTCTTTAACCCGGTGAGATTTCGTGCCTTTCATCTTTGTGAGTAATTAAATCAATCCAAGTTATAATTAACTCGAAGTTTGAATTCCGTGTTTAAATAAGCCATTGAAGATCTCTAAATATTTGTTTTGATCAATGATGGGAAATGAGTGAGATGTTGTCTTGAAAACACGCTAAAAATATCTCAAAAATTAAATATAATCTCGAGACGCATATGGTAAATTAATTAGTAATTAGGATAAATGAAGTTAGGCCATCGTTTGTTTACCCAAAAATATTAGCAATAAAAGTAATGAAAAATTACCCCTTTTTGCAAACCAGATTGAGCCAAATAAATTTCACAATTTCGTTTGATAATCCAAAAACCCATTTATCCTGAAGTTACGAAATCGAAAAATTCAACAAGTGAGTCCGAATGGTGAAATAAAAAGGGGCAAGAAAAAGAAAAATGATCAACAAAAATAGCAAGAAAAAGATAGATAAATGAGAAAAATATGAAAAAGAATAGAAAAAGAAAAAAATATGGCAAATGCCCGAAAAAGCGCCAAGGGACAACGCAAGAAATTTTTTTAATTCCTAAATTTCTCAGTTATTCCCATATTACCCAATAAACCTTATAACCCGAGAAAGTCCTAACCGAGTCTGAATAACAAAATTAGTTACCACGTGGAGAGCTAGGACACGAAAAGATAATGAGAGAGATTAATTGGTGCGGACTAAAACATGATGTTTCCCATTTCCCAATGAATGTATTCCGATGATCTTTTTACCATAAAAATTTCGTCTTTCAATTTTTTTTATGTGAATTTGTGTTCCATTATATTTACTTTTATAAATCACGTATACCAAGAGAATAAGCCATATTCCAAGTGATTTGTTTGTGAGTGCATCTATGAGAAATTTAATCAAAACGAATTTTTGGCAAGTAACATAATGATCAATCGGTGGAAGTTAGGTTTAACTTTCAACTTTTCACCCACACACTACAAATTAGGACTATTGAATATAAATTTAAGGTGATTATCCTTGAAGATATTCAATTCTACAATTTTGAAGTATTTTGAATTTTTCTTGAGTCGTAAAATGAATTTTTTAGGTATATTCAGTACAAACCCTCACAAGACACCACTCGTCCTACTAGGGTAGCCTACGGGTTTAAAGGCTTGTTGCCTGTGCTAAATGCAATTATTTGCCCACGGAAGAGGAATTATATCCCAATAATGTTTTTGAAGGATCCTTAACTCATACTCTTATTCTTTTACATTGCTCGGGACGCGCAACGTTCTAAGTTAGGGAATTTGATAAGGCTTAAATATTTCATATTTATCCCCTTAATTTCGGCCCTTTTATGATCCCGTGCATCGTAATGAACCTAGATTTATCTTCTATTTATTCCACTAACTCTTTTTGGTGAGTATTTTGTGTTTTATGTGTCTTTCATGTATTTTATAGGTATTTCACGCAAGTTAGTGTGAGAGAGACATCAAAACAGTGAAAGAAAACAAAGATAGGGACTTGAAGGGAATTTTAGTAATTTTTTAGCCTGAGTCTGGAGGTGGAGCCAAGTAGAAAGTTGAAGAGTATGAAATCACAAGAACACTGGAAGAAACTGTGCCTCAATCAGAGCTATGGAGAAGAAGTTATATGACTTTGAAGTTGAGAAAGAAATTCAAGGAAAGAAGAGGAAGAAAGGTAATGCAACAAGTTTTGCGAAATCGAACTCCAAACCGATTCGATAGTGAATTGGTTTAATAGTGAATCGGTTCGCCTATGCACCTGAACCGATTCAGCATACCTGATGCGTGAATTTTCGTTTAAATTCTAGTTTTTCTAGGAGTTATATTAGAGTGAGACTCTTGTAAAAACGACCAAGTAGGGTTGTAGTTTCATATTAGATATAGTTTTCTTAATTTTTGACATAGGAATAGAGAGAAGAGAGGCAATAACCATAGTTTTGAATTCCTGCATTAAAGTTACACAATTGTGGATTGCTTTTCAAGGTTTAGTACATAAAATTTGTATTCTCTACCTTATTCTTGAATATTCTTCCTCTTTGCACATTTAATTTATTTTCTGGGAATTTAACATCTCCATGCATGTTTAGATATAGTTTCATTATAATTTCGATTACATCCAACGTTGGAATTTCATTTATTACCCAAATCGGCATGTTCGGCTAAGCTATTAGCGAGTTGGGGTACATGACCCTAACCTAGGTGTGGCGAATGGATTTAAAAGAGAATAAAATTTAATTAACAATTCAAAGGTTTGATTTCTTATCGAAAAAAATATTATAGGTATTTTAATTCCATTTTCCCTAGGTAATTGGAATGTTTAGGGATACAATATGAGTTTCGGCAATTAGTCATTCACGTTAAATACAATTTTTGATTTGATATTGTGAGGAGTAAAATCCGCATATGTCAAAGGCTTAGAGAGTATTTGATGATTCTTTGAATTGAGAATTACGTTTTGGAAGTTTTTATGTTCAACATAATTTCTAATGGTTTGGGGGAGTGTATCCCTACTCCATTTTCTCATATTGATTTAAAAATAGTTAGTTATTCAATTCACTAGTTTAATTAATATGCATTAGTTGATAGACAAGTTTTCAAAACAATCATATTTTCTTTGTTGTTTCTGAGTCAACCAAACGGTTAATCATCTTTCTTACTCATCATCATGTCTTATGTCCTATTCCCAGTGTTCGATACCCGACTTTCTCGAATTATTACTTACGATACCGATTTACACTTGAGCCGATATAAGCACTCACTAAAGACACTTTTTAAGTCGCGTCAATGGTAATATGAGTTAGCTTATGATCCAATATAGGATATGAGATAGGGGATATATTAGGAATATTATGGCTTATTATAAGGAAAGGAAGATGAAAAACAGAGGCCGAAAATGACATTTAAAGGGGAAAAAATGAGAGGAGTAGAAAAATTAGTTTGGAGTGTTTTAGATCTTCATTTTGAGTGTTTTTGGATGAGATTCGAGAAAAATTCAAAACACATATTAGACCCCGATTTTTCTTTTAGAATCCAAATATGAAGTCATATTGACAATTAGAATAATGGTTGGATATGATTTTTCTTGTTTTTGAAAGAGGCCTACATTTATAGATTTTGACTCTCTTGAGGTAGTTTTGTTCTCCCGTTATTAATTTAGTGTGCTACACATATTCAACCTTGATTGTATAGTTATATTCATGCTATGTGTTGCATTTATATGTATTATATGCTCGTATACTATTTTTGTTATTGCACTAATTTTGTATATGTTATTTTCATGTCGTGTAGTTTCGGGTAACGGAAGTAATTGATTTTACAAGCATGTTGGGTTATATAAATTGGATAGAGAACATGTACACTTGATTTATGGAAATTGAATTTGAAAATTATTTTAATTGAGAGAACGATATTATGATTATTTTTATTGGAGAATGCGTTGGCATTCCTTAGCCTAACCACCCGTTGGACGGGTGTGCCGTCGGCTACGATTTTGTTTATTATCTAAATATTAGGCCATGGACCTCGGTTGGTGAGTATGCTAAATGTTATTATGCAAATGATGCTAAGATTTTATGGAGGTGATGCCAGGTTATGATGTGCACGAGTTGTGTTATTTATTTTGGAGGGCCGTTAGATTTTTCTGAGGATAATTAATAGGATAGTGAATGGTAGACTATATCGTACTATTGGAATCTGCGGTGAAAATTCCGATATGGGGTTTTGGGTTGTGCAGTTCCGATGGTGAGATCTTAGGTTGTGATTATATTTGTGGGATTTTACTTTCAGTGTCCATGTTGCATACACTATTGTATATGATGCACGCCCATACGAGTATGTATAGTTACACTTGGAGAATTTATGCGAGCTACTGAGTTAGCCACTCCCCCTCCCCCAATAGTTTGTTGTGTTTTAGGTTTGATGCGAGATGATATTTATGGCATCGTAGGAATTGGGATTCTTGTTATAGTCTCTCGATATTTATTTTCAAAATTTAAATGTACAACCTATTTATTGTAAATTGTTTTGTAAAAGGACATTTGAGATTTAATAAAATTGAGATGTTCTATTCAGTTGATTTATTATTTATGCTTCCACAAAATTATTTAAGTCGTTAGAAAATATTTATATTAATGCTAATTTCTTTTAATAAGGATTTAATTTATCCGTAGTCTTTACAGCACATCCTGTGGTGTTACAAATTTCTTCCCACTTTGTAAGACAAATAAAGTTATCAAGTCATTGAAGATGTGAAAGAGCCCACTACACCACCTCCATCACCACCATCATCCACACATTGAGATTCATCGCCATCGTCAGCATCAAGTGGAAGCTCAAGTGAAAGAACACCACGCATGAGGAACTTACAAGAAATTTATGAGGTAACCGAATATCAAAATGGGCTAACATTTTTTTGTCTTTTATCGATTGTGATCCTATAGGCTTTGAAGAAGTTATACAAAGAAAAAAATGGAGAGATGGCTTGGATGAAGAGATCAAAGCCATTGAAAAGAATAACACATGGGAGTTAACAAGTCTTCCCAAAAGGCGCAAAGAGATTGGAGTCAAATGGGTGTACAAAGCAAAAAAAATGCTAAAGGAGAAGTGGAAAGATAAAAAAGCAAAATTGGTTGTTGAAGGCTACAAGCAAAGACACATCATAGACTATGAAGAGGTATTCTCTCCCGTTGATCTCCTTGAAACTATAAGATTAATTATTTCATTAGCAGCACAAAATAAGGGCAAAATTCGTCAAATGGATGTTAAGTCTGCTTTTTCTAAATGTCCACCTTGAATAAGAAGTATCTGTGGAGAAGCCTATGGGCTATGAAGTGAAAGGCCATGAAGATAAAGTTCTAAAATAGAATAAATCCTTATAAAGATTAAAGCAAGCACCTAGGGCATGGAATAGTAGAATAGACCAATATCTTCAAGATAATGGGTTTAAGAAATGTCCACACGAGAATGCCCGGTATATAAAGGAGAATGAAAATAATAATGTTTTGCTTGTGTGCTTGTATGTAAGTAATTTAATCTTTACAGGAAATGATCCAAGAATTGTCGAAGAATTTAAGAATTTAATCTTTACAGGAAACGATCGATCGATCAAGCAGGGGCAGACTGCATTTTCCCCTGTTTTGGCTTGCATTTCTTCTCCGCTAAAATTGTCGTAACTTCTTCGTTCTGAATCGGAATCGTGCACCGTTTGCGGCCACGCGAAGCTTACGAGGAGGTATACAACTTCCATGAAGATATTGGGCCATGTGACCAATCTATAAAATGACTAAAATACCCTTGAACGTGCGGTTGCGTACGAAAATTGCGCGGAATGCATCCGAATCCCATACTTGGTACCTAAATACCTACAAAATCCCAATTATACATCATATAGCATGTTAACAATATAAACCGAGGTTGTCTGGTTAACGGTCTTAAATATAGAGATTAAGGCACCCGAGGAGGCTAGAATGCGTAGGTTCGACGGATGAAATACGCAATATTTGCGTATTATCACACCCCATAACTTACACATTGCTAGTCCCTAGCAATGAAATAAGATGTAACAAGAAGAACAAGTAAACCAAAAGCAGGAGAAAGTACAAAAGTATGGTACAAAAGCATAAGTCCACTTTCGCGGGCGATTCGATTGCATTTAGCGTATGCAATAAGCCGTTAAACCCCTAGGTCACCCTAGTGGACAAGTGTCGTCTCGTGAGGGTTTTCAGAGATGGTACCCATAAACTATGCCCACCCCAAATATGCCCACCCCAACATGTGACAAGCACAACAATGGCGAAAAGGATTTCAACATGTTATCAGCATAGCAAACGAATTCGCATGAAAAGTCCATAGTTATTAACATCATCAAATGCACCTCAATGAATTAAAACTTTAACCTGTGGGAGGGGAGTGAGCATATGCAAAGTGTGATTTGGAAAAAACTTAAATAAACCAGATAATAAATTAAAGCAAGCATATATTCAATCCTCACGGGCATTACACTCATCAAGTGAATTCACTCGAAACATGGAGGTAACACACGAGACATGCGGGCTAAAGAGTAAATGTAAATGGAAACTAAGCCGCACACTTGTCATGAAAGAAGAACGCTATATATAAACTGAAAAATTATAATCTCAATGAAAGGATACCGCACACTAAAAGAGGCGAAATGCATTTTCACACATTATCACAACTATTATGAATTTTAAATTACATCAACCAAAGATCACATAGGACTTTACTAGGGTTGTAATGTAGGTATGGCTAGGGTATGAAATGAAAGGAATGTATGTACGGATTCAAAGTGTTCGGGATGAAAACTAGGGATAATGGAAAAATGCGGGCAATATCAAAATTGGAAAACAAGTTCCAAAAAGGCATTAGATATATCATCGGGGAGAGTAATCAAATATTATTAAACACTATACAACATTTACAACTTTCTCTTTCTTTTTCTTTTCATATTTTTCTCATTTTTCTCTTTTGTTTTCTTTTGTTTTTTTTTGCTTTCTCTTTTTCTTCACTTTTTTCACTACTTTCTTTTCTTTACTTGTCAAACTCTCATACGCCTAAATTTCAACCGACATCATAATAACATCATTCAATCCCAAGTAACATTCCAAACAAAGGTATGGAAAGTGTATGTATGGTTTATAACTCCAATTTAGAGTTGGTTGTGGGAATGGGGTTATGAAATGAAAGGCTATATTTAGGCTCAAAGGGGTTAACGAGGGTAAACATATAAGGGTGAGGTCAAGGCTAATATGGGTGATATATCAAAGATGGCCTATGATCATTTCAAAAAGTTTACGCAATTCTCGAATCAAAACAATATATGAAAATCATGATCAAGTAACACATTTCAAGTATGAACTCAATTAATTAACGGTCAAATGAAAGAATAGTGAGATTACCAACGAATTCAACGTTTTCAATGAGAAAAGAATAGTGTATAACACTCACAAACGATGAAAGGTACAAAGCTTACTCGGTGTAAGTATATACAATGCAACAAAAGATTACCGAGTTATAAAAATCTTAAACCAAATCAATAGAACCATAAAAGTGCATGTGCTCATGGGATTAAAGTTTAATTCATGAAGTTATTCACAATATCAATAATCGAGACTAAAGTCTAATAACTTCTAAAATCGAAAACATACATCATTGGGTTGTCTATTGGATCGGGCAATTATTGAAATTTATCATCGGAAATAAAGGCAAAAAGCCCAAAAAAGGAGAAAAAAGAAAGAAAATATTTTTGAAATTTTTGAATTTTTCTAAGAAAAGCATACTAAGTAACTAACATGTGAGCAAAAACATGGACTAAATAATGAAATGGATAGAATATCCCACACCCCCTAACTTAAAACTTGACATTGTCCTCAATGTAAACTAAGAACCAAGTCAAAGAGAGGAAAATAACGATATTACCCAAAATTGGAGCGATCCCCATAAGAACAAGTCCAATGAATCTACAAAACAAGTTAGTACCGAGCATAGCAAAAACAAATAATAAAGAGTTAACTAATTACACTAAACTAAATTAAAAAGAAAAAAGATAAAAAGAAAGAAAGAATAAAAAGCTAATTATCTACAACCTACTATTTAGACTTCACACTAACTATACACTAGAAGTATAAATAACTGAGGGTCCACCACAAAAACGATTTGACTTTGGAGGATAACCGGTGTACCCTCACATACAAGCATGCCTTACGAAAAATATAAATTCCGTTTTAACAATGGAAGGCATGTGTAAGGCAGAAGAAATGAACCATAGCCAATTAAAAGTTTTGGTGGGACGATGGGGAGTTTGGATTGCACGGGTGACAAAAACAAGTGGGGACCGAGAAAAGCTGAAAATCCTCCCAAAGATTTTGAAATTAGAATGGGAAGTGGCGCACACAAAGGCAAAGATGCGATTGTGGAGGGCGACTCGAGCAAGTACTCCTCATCGGTGATAGGGTTTAAAACAATAAAGTTTGAAACCGAATCATTGGGTACTTGTTCCGGTGTGGTAATAGAGAATGAAAATGGGGATGAAAGAAATTCAAACTCAGGAGATGAATCATCATCCCATGAAGTTTCAGTTTCGAAGGAAATAATATCATTTTCAATTAAATGTTCTTCTTTGGGGGACAAAGAAGAAATCATTTCATTGCAGGTTGATATTACGTTATTTTCATCCTCACTTTCAATATCTATTACGCAATGGGCAAAGTCTAAAATGGCTTGTTCGAAAGTAGGCACAAGTACCTCATTTGGTTCAAAACATTCGTCGACCTCAAAAGTCTCGGAAGAAAAATCTTCGTCGGGCTCAAATAATAAATCCAACTCATGTTCCCACGAACGATTTTCTTCCCGATAACGATTTTCAATTTTCTCATTTTCATACATACGCAAACCCTCACCGAATGTCATGGGTCGAGGTGCGGATGCATGAAAATGGGAACTTTGAAAGTTACTATTGGACTTAAACGAAAACTCATTATTATAGGAATTTTGAAAACTATTCGAATTCGTTTCAAAACTCCTATTATAAGGAGGTAAAGGCCCAAAATCATTGTCATCATCATCAAAATTCCAATAACCTAAGTTTTGACTTTCGTTATACTCGCCCAAAGTCATATTTGCATTTGTTTTACTTTGGGATGCTAAGTATTCACCGAAAGTCATAGGCCTAGAATTTTGAGAATTATAACAAGGATTACCGAAAGAATTGGAATAAGACATGCTTACCCCAAAAATGGCTCGAATGACGGATTCCACAAAGTAAGTGCGCGCGGGAAAAATTCGAGCGTTTCTAAGTGCTCAAATGTGGAAGTCCTGCAAAAAGTTAGAAAATAATACAAATAGAAAGAAAATACTATGAAATACTAAATCAAATAAAGTCTAAAACAATCTAGTCCCCGGCAACGACGCCATTTTGATGGAGGTGCGAAAAGTGGCGCGTGTAAAGACGCTAGTCGTTGTTTTCGCAAATGGTAGATCGATCGACCCCCTGTTTTTCAGTAGATATTTTGCATTTCTTTTCTCTATTCTTTTCTAATTTAATTTCCACCTGGTATATAAGCCAACGTAGATGTAATAAACAGAGGTGAACGTTTTTAGAGAGTTTTAGAAGATAGAATAGTTAGGGTTTGGGTGATTTTCTTAGTTCTTCTTCATTTCTTGCTTTCTAGTTGATTTACACGCTTTCTAGTATAGATTTACCACGTTTATTTATCGCTTTCCATTTACCACATTTTTACGATGCTTTCTAGGTAACTTAAATTAGGTTGTGTTTGAATTGAACTCACTCGGGTTGACGCATTGCTTTGCTTTGGTGATGGAGTTTACGGGTCTATTTTGGGTGCGTTGTCCTAGTTTTTACGCCTAGGAGATTTGACAGGTCATATCATGTATGCCCTGTGCTTACGACCTTTCGCGCGTAATTTCTGGGATATTTGTTGACGCCAAAATCTTATTAGGCTTTTATGATGATTTAGGGCATAACAACCCTTGATTTAATTAACTGTCGAAACGAGATGCATTTGTAATAACTCGTCGACCCATGTGACCATTTTATACTAATTAACTCGGGTGAGGGATATTCGACACAACCTATAGTTTTTACTCGCTTTCATAGTCTAGTTTCAATACATTGCCTAGTTAATCATTTCCCTTTATGCATATTTTCTTTTAGTTTGTAATCATCTTTTACACTTTTTTTCTTGGATTAATAATTCGTTACGATCTATCAAACATTCTCTGTGGATTCGATACCCGACTTACCGCTGTACTCACCAGTTGAGTGTAGTCGTAACTTAGCTTTTTGTATAGTTCAGGTGAGCCGAATATAAAACGATCGGCGCGTAGGTAACTCTCGCGCCGCGACGAAACACTTTCTACTTGTGAAGACGAATATATTGCTACAACAAGATGTGTGTGCCATCCAATTGAGCTAAGAAACTTAAGGAAAGATCGCAACATGCCATAAAAAGCGACAAAGATATATGTGGAAAATAAATCAACACTTACTTTGAAAATGAATCCGGTTTTCCATGACAAAAGCAAGCACATTGACATGAGATATCACTTCATTAGAGAGAACATATAAAAAAAGGAGGCAGCGATGATGTACGTGAGATCTCATTATCAACATCCCGACATATTCATGAAGACACTCAAGAACGAGGTGTTCCATAAGTTACATAGACTACTTGGAGTTGCAAAACCATGTTTAAGAGGTTGTGTTGAAAATCAAACTTGGTTTTTGGGCCTATTTAATTTGTATTTTAATTAGTCTTAAATAAGTTGTATTATTTATTCGGCTAAATTCTAACTTTATTGTAAGCTAGCTTAATTATTTATTATGGGCTTTTATAGTTAGTTCGATTAATCAAAGGTGTAGCATTTCTAGAAGGGTCTCTAGCTAGAATGTTCTTCTAAAATATCTAAGAAGTAGGTGGTAGTTAGGAGTTGTAATTAATGAGTCACTAGATTCTACCCTTAATACCTATAAATAAGGACGTCTGTAGCCATTTTGTATCAAACCAAATTTCAGATCAATACAAAGTGTTTCTTTCCTCAAATATTCAACCATTGTCCTCTTATCTTCATATTTCTCCCTTAGTGATATATAACACCCCTCTTCCAATAATAACCACTAATCCATTGACTTGTATAGTGTCTGGTATCAGAAAAATTATCTCATCGAAAAAGGAAATATATTTAGCATAGTTAGAAGAATGTAGTGGACAACTATGTTGTGGTTACATACTTGTGGAGAAGTCAAATGGATGCTTTAGTAATTCAAATGTACCATATTATCTGGACGCTCACTGAAACCACATAGAAAAGTTTAAACCTGAATAAGTTTTCAATGTCTTTTAAAAATCTTCACTATTTTTCATTTCATACCCTGTTAAAAATGATTTCACAAAGCTAGTATTATTTATTTTTGAAGTTTTTATCAAGAATCCTATAATTTTCACCCCCACTTTTGTCCCAATTTTTATTCTAACCCCACTTCTATGAAAATTTGAGATCTCCAAAAGCCTTCAAGGCTCACATAGTGTTACTTTTTAATACCTTAATGTTTCATTTTAAGTTTTTTACAATGTATCTTATTATATATATACATATGTAGTGTCGGCTTTATGCATTTTCTATTTTGCTAGTTTAAATTTATGTTTTCTACTACGCTTTTTATTTGTAGCATGGATATTTTCCAATTGGTTTTAATTTCAGTCGATTGAGGTTGCTTCAGGAGAGTTTGTAGTATCCTTTAGTTAACTGTAGTCTAGCAGTAACACAATCCAACAAGAAATTTTAATATGTCAATCAAAAAGATTTTTTTTACCCTTAACCTCTTCTCTAACTGCACTTGATATGTGAATTCTTGCACACGTTTTGCTAGCTTGACTTTGACTTTTTTTAAGTGCTCATGTTTCCCTTACAGCCTGAATAAATTTATATGTATATTTAGGTTCATAACTCACATGTGATTTTTCAGGAGAGAAATTGGTATAATGATTGAGAGAGAACCATTTTGAGTGTTCAAAGTTCTTTCCAATGTACCATTTGCCTCTAGCCACACGAAGTAATAATAGCATCCCTCTGAAGGCTCTAATAGAAAGAATATGCTATGTGATACTACAATAGATGGATATGTCATGCATTATATATTTTTATATTGGATACTTTAAATATTTATACATCAGCTTGAAATACATTTTCTCATTACCTTTTTTATATTATCTTATATTATGACTGATTAATTAAGAATCTACCAAAGTATGTCCTCATTTCGAAATACTCCAGGATACATTGAGAAAAAGAAGTTAAGGATTATAGTTTAGTAATTCAAGTAACATCGGACATTTTAACGTTGGCACTAGAAACTCCTGAGCATAGTGGCTGGGTTAGGGCAGTGGGAAAATGAATATCTCCTATAAACATTTTACATCTTCCTATGCGTGGGTTGAAACAACAAGTCCATGACTTAAGAATCCAAATTGCACCAAATAAAAGAAAAGATAAAAGAAAAAGATCGACAACTTCAAAAAATTGAAGCATAACTAATGAAATATCCAAGCGAATCGCTTTCACCGCCTTGAACTAAGAAAGGTGCCTCAAACAATAAAAAGAGTAATAAGAGGAGACGAGTAGTGTGAGGGAGCTATGTGATTCACGCTCCAAGAGAAGAAAAAAAAGACGGTGATTACTTAATGTTTACTTAGTGTACTTGATTATCTATCTCTACTTGTTGTGGTTTTAATATCCTTATCATTGCCTTTTTAATGCATACACATGTTGGAATTTTCTTATGGAAAGAACGAAATATAATAATTAATTTCTGCAAGGCACGTTCTTGGAACGCTTTATTTTAGGCAAAATTTCTCCCAATCCGGTTGAGACAGAACCAGAACCGCGAGTACACAATGGGTTTAGTAGAACCTGCCTTCAGGATACAATGCAGTATGAACAGTTGTTTGATTCAAACTATGTACTGTTTGATCAAACCCGAGAACACTCTGAATTTGTAACTTGATAATGCCAAAGTATAGAGGACGGAGAGAGGAGAAACTAGCAATTTTCGGTGTCCAAAACAGAGGTCTGGAACTCTTTTTATAGCCATTTCTGTGACTGTTCTTCAACAGTCACAACTCTTCATGGAGTGACTCAGCAACCGTTGGATCGTGCCTGTTTGGAACAGCTACGATCTAACGGTTCAGATTAGGCGTCCCATCGTAAGCGAATGGACATCCCCTACACGAAACGCTACGAGTTCATCTAACGGTTTAGATCAAGCCGTTTCGGATTTTAAACCCTTTGATCGGATCGTTTAATCACAACCGTTGATCTGTTTTACCTCGTCAAAACTTTAGGCTCCCACGCTCCAAGCGACGATGCGCACGTGCGAAGTGCCAAGTGCGCGTCAAAGCGCGCAATGCGCCCTAAGTCGCCCAATCGCCCTTTCGCGCGCCGCGTGTCGCGCTTATGCGCTTACGCGTGTCGCGATTGGTGGTGCTTAAGCACCACCGCGATGCGTAGGATCATAGCCTCTTATTTGACTTGTCAACTAAGAATCTTAGTTGTCCTTTAGTTGATATACCACTACCTTTTGTAGTATTCTTCCAATGTGGGACAATATGGGATTTTGAGCATTCCCCATATCTTTCACACCCATTTGCTCATGTTTCTACTTTCTAAATTAAAACTCAAACTATGTTTAAAATAAAACACAAATAATATAATAAAATATTAACAACTAAAAATTAAACTCAATAAATATTGGAATTAATCCAACATTCTCCCACCAATTTCAATATACACAAGAGAGCAAAGCAAAAAAGACAATAAATAACTTTTGGCATTATCGCTAAAATCTAGTACATAAATGAGAAGTGTCTTTCGGACTTGAACTTCCATATAGTGAAAATAATTCAAAGCTTCATCAAGGTGCTGTGGTGAACGTATCTTGAACCAAGGACCTTTTGAGACTAGCCGGAACTATCACACATACCGATTTCTGAGTTTATAAGTGTTCTTCTAGCATGCACTTTTATGGCCTTGTGCTAATCCTGATTTCACGAGCGCTTTAGGATCGGTCTTGATTTCATAGAAAGCGGCCACACTTTCGACACTCGAATAGGTAAATCAACTTTAGTGATTCTGCGAGTCACACTTATATGATTTATTAAGAAGTGAACTTCATCCTCTAACATGCAGAAAACCAACACTAGGCATATAGGAATGGAACGTTTTGTATAAATTCCTAGTGTTCCATAACTATAATTTAACTTGTTTGTACCACATTGAACTCTATCTATATTTTCAAGATATGAGTTGGGTTCCCATTAAATATAGTTGTGTTATTTAATAGACCTTAGTCCCATTCCTTTTGAGGTGATATATATCATCTCTCTTACAAGACCTTTAGTCAGAGGATCTGCTAAATTCTTGTTCGTTTTAATATAGTCGACTGTAATTACTCCTTCCTTGAGTAATTTTCTTATAATTTGATGTCTTAGACTAATGTGTCTAGATTTTCCGTTGTAAGTTTTGTTCGAAACTTTATAAATTGTGGCTTGGTTATCACAACTTATCATAATAGAAGGTGATGGCTTTTTCCATAAAGGAATATCATACAACACATTTCTAAGCCATTCTGCTTCTTTACATGCATCTGCTAGGGCTATAAATTCAGATTGCATTGTTGAATCTGATACACATGTTTGTTTCTTGGATCCCCAAGAGATAGCTGCTCCTCCTAGCGTAAAAATCCAACCAGTAGTTGACTTTGATTTTGATTCAAGATTATTCCAACTTGAATCACTATATCCTTCTAAAACAGATGGATATCCTACATAATGTAAGCCATAATCCAAAGTCCTCTTCAGATATCTAAGCACCCTAGAAATTGCATTCCAGTGCTCTTGTCCTGGATTACTTGTAAATCTACACAATATACTCACTGCATAAGCAATGTCTGGTCTAGTGCAATGCATGGCATACATTAGACTCCCAATAATACTAGCATATTTAAGTTGGTCCATAGCACGCCCAGTATTTTTCATTAATTTGATGCCAGGATCCACAGGTGTAGCAGCTGGCTTAAGTTCAAAATGATTATATCTTTTAAGAACTTTTTCTATATAATGAGATTGAGATAACGCTAAAGAATTATCCTTTCTCATAATTTTGATTCCTAAAATCACATCAGCTTCTCCAAGATCTTTCATATCAAATTTTGATGGAAGAAACCTTTTGGTTTCTTCAACATATTTGAGATTAGACCCAAATATTAACATGTCATCCACATATGAGCATATAATAACACCAACACCATTTTCAAATTTACTATATATACATTTGTCGGCATCATTAACTTTATATCCATGGGATATAACAATATTATTAAACTTCTCATGCCATTGCATAGGAGCTTGTTTAAGGCCATAAAGAGATTTAACCAATTTACACACTTTCTTTTCTTGGCCAGGCAATACAAACCCTTCGGGTTGTTCCATATAAATCTCTTCTTCTAAATCACCATTTAAAAATGCAGTTTTAACATCCATTTGATGAATAACTAAATTGTGAATAGAAGCAAGAGATATTAATATCCTAATGGAAGTGATTCGAGCAACAGGAGCATATGTATCAAAGTAATCAATTCCATATTTTTGCTTATAGCCTTTAGCAACTAGTCTTGCCTTAAATTTATTTATAGAACCATCCGGATTTAATTTTCTTTTAAATATCCATTTGCACCCAATAAGTTTAGACCCGGGGGGAAGATCGGAAATAACCCAAGTTTGATTTGACAAAATTGAGTTCATTTCATCATTTATTGCTTCTTTCCAAAAGACAGCATCCCTAGATGTTACCGCTTCATGAAATGTGGTCGGTTCATCTTCTACATTAAGAACAAATTTAGTTTTGTTCTTAGTCTCATTTAAATCCCCTTCAACTAAATAAATAACAAAGTCAGGCCCAAATGTTTTTTCAGTTCTTTGTCTTTTACTCCTTCGTGGTTCAACGTCATTCGTTGTTTCTGAAGAAGATATAGGTTGTGAATTTTCTTCTAAATTTGAGGAGTCAGCAGTCGAATTATTATTTTCTAAACCTTGATTCAAAGTACTAAACTTTGTTAGATGTTCAAAAAATTGCACATCTACCGACTCAATGATTTCTTGAGTTTCAAGGTTTAAAAATCTATAAGTCGTACTGTTACTAGAGTATCCAATAAAAACACATTTGTAGGTCCTATTTCCTAGTTTAGGTCTTTTAGGTTCGGGTTTTCTTACATAAGAAAGACATCCCCAAACTTTAAGACATCTAAGATTAGGCTTACGATTAAACCATAATTCATATGGTGTAATATCCTTGTTTTTCAATGGAACTCTATTTAAAATATAACATGCGGATAAAACCTCTTCTCCCCACATCGACAAAGGTAAACCAGAACTGATTAACATTGAATTTATCATTTCAACTAAAGTCCTATTTTTCCTTTCCGCCGTTCCATTTTGTTGTGGCGTATATGGCGTCGTAACTTGATGGATTATCCCATGAGTATTACAAAATTGTATAAACTCACTCGGGTAATATTCACCACCCCTATCGGATCGTAGGACTTTAATTTTTCGATTTTGTTGAGTTTCAACTTCCGCTTTAAAAATTAGGAATTTCTCGAAAACTTCATCTTTACTTTTAAGTAAATATGTATATGCATACTTAGAGTAATCATCAATGAAAGTTAAGAAATATTTATTTCCACCACGAGTCATATTACTCTTCATATCACATACATCACTATGAATAAGATCAAGCATTTCGGATTTCCTCTCAACAGATTTGAACGACTTTCTAGTTATCTTCGATTGAGCACAAATTTCACATTTAGAAAGGTTATCAAATTTACAATCCGAGATTAAGCCGAGATTAGTCATATTTTTTATTCTTCTATAATTCACATGACCTAATCTACTATGCCATAAAGAAATAGACTCAACCATATAAGCAGAACTAATATCATTGATAACATTAATTTTAATCATGCCGTTACAAGAGTACCCTTTGCCAATAAATTGGCCATTCTTAGACAATACAAACTTATCAGACTCATACACTAGTTTGAAACCTCTCTTATTGAGAAGGTCCCCAGACACAAGATTTTTACACATATCAGGTACATGAAGTACATCAATTAGAGTAAGTGTCTTTCCAGAAGTTAGCTTCAATTCCACTGTGCCTTTTCCAACTACATTTGCGCGAAGATTATTTGCCATCTTCACTTCTTTTCCATCAATTTCTTGATATGTTTTGAATGAAGAGCGGTCTTTGCATATGTGGACCGTTGCGCCGGTATCCAGCCACCATCCACTTTCATTATCAATTGAATTTGCTTCGCAAACAGTAGCAATAAGATCTTCAACATTGTTGGTTTCCTTCGACCCTTGTTTTTCTTTAAATGCCTTCTTTTTAAGACGACATTCTCGAGAATAATGGCCCGGTTTGTCACAGAAGAAACATTTTCCCTTCTTTTTGTTATTTGCACCTTGGTTCTTGAATTTGGAATCATTCTTTGCTTTAAATTTTGAGTCTTTGGTAATCTTGGATTTTTGATCCTCAACCATATTAGCTTTTGAATGACCCTCACTTTGTTCATCCTTCTTTTCTCGAATACGAGTATCATCTTCAATACGAAGGTGACGAAGAAGGGATTCCACAGTATAAGTCTTTTCATCATGATTAATTTTCTTCTTAAAGCCATTCCAAGAGGATGGAAGTTTTGAAACAATCACCCCTACTTGAAATTCATCTTGAAGATTAATACCAGCGGCTTTAAGGTCACCAACAATTTGTTGGAGTTCATGGGCTTGTGCAACGACAGATTTATCATTATTCATTCTAAAATTCATATAGTTTGAAATTAGAAACTTACGATTGCTCGCTTCCTCGTTTTGATACTTTATCTCCAAAGCCTTCCATAATTCCTTTGCCGTCGGAATCATTCTATGAGCGCTATAAACAGTTTGAGACAAAGCATTGAGGATGTGTCCTCGACACATAAATTCGTCTTCTTTCCTCTTCACACGTTTTTGCTTTATTCCTTCGGTGTCTTCGGGTGTGGGCTCGGGAATTTGTTCAAGGTTATCATCTAGAATGTATGCAAGTTTTAGTGATGTGAGGAAGAACATAACTTTCTCTTGCCAACGGGTGAAATTTCCGCCATCAAAACGGTCGAGTCGAATTAAGTCTTGAGTCATGACTTGGATAGATTGTGCCACAGTTCCTTCCATTTGAGTGGAGTAATAAGAATATAAATTTTTGCCTAAAACTGTTGGAATTTTCTTATGGAAAGAACGAAATATAATAATTAATTTCTGCAAGGCACGTTCTTGGAACGCTTTCTTTTAGGCAAAATTTCTCCCAATCCGGTTGAGACAGAACCAGAACCGCGAGTACACAATGGGTTTAGTAGAACCTGCCTTCAGGATACAATGCAGTATGAACAGTTGTTTGATTCAAACTATGTACTGTTTGATCAAACCCGAGAACACTCTGAATTTGTAACTTGATAATGCCAAAGTATAGAGGACGGAGAGAGGAGAAACTAGCAATTTTCGGTGTCCAAAACTGAGGTCTGGAACTCTTTTTATAGCCATTTCTGTGACTGTTCTTCAACAGTCACAACTCTTCATGGAGTGACTCAGCAACCGTTGGATCGTGCCTGTTTGGAACAGCTACGATCTAACGGTTCAGATTAGGCGTCCCATCGTAAGCGAATGGACATCCCCTACACGAAACGCTACGAGTTCATCTAACGGTTTAGATCAAGCCATTTCGGATTTTAAACCCTTTGATCGGATCGTTTAATCACAACCGTTGATCTGTTTTACCTCGTCAAAACTTTAGGCTCCCACGCTCCAAGCGACGATGCGCACGTGCGAAGTGCCAAGTGCGCGTCAAAGCGCGCAATGCGCCCTAAGTCGCCCAATCGCCCTTTCGCGCGCCGCGTGTCGCGCTTATGCGCTTACGCGTGTCGCGATTGGTGGTGCTTAAGCACCACCGCGATGTGTAGGATCATAGCCTCTTATTTGACTTGTCAACTAAGAATCTTAGTTGTCCTTTAGTTGATATACCACTACCTTTTGTAGTATTCTTCCAATGTGGGACAATATGGGATTTTGAGCATTCCCCATATCTTTCACACCCATTTGCTCATGTTTCTACTTTCTAAATTAAAACTCAAACTATGTTTAAAATAAAACACAAATAATATAATAAAATATTAACAACTAAAAATTAAACTCAATAAATATTGGAATTAATCCAACAACACAGGTCAGACACAATGACAACAGAAAATGTCAAATTTTACCATCAAATCCTACATCTAATATTGGGAAGGTGCATTACATTTTAAACAAAAAATATTCAAATAGAGTTATGGAATTCAGTTTTTCATCCGATATATCAATGATGTTTTGTTTATTAGAAAAATATAATTTACTATTGTTTTTCTTATAGGGCCAACCATATAGATTGACTTTGGACTTACATATGAATAGTGTCACTGCTGGGAAGGTTTTTGAGAGGGTTGGACCAAATGAAACCATACATAATGTCTGTTTGGGGGATAATTATTTATATTTTTTTATAGATATTGTCCACTCTCCTAATTCACACCTTCTTATACCCGTTGTTAATGTTGATGTCTACACTGTTAAGGATAGATACAAATCACATGTTCTTTGGCCAAAAGAATGTGTTACTGGACAGTGAGGTAATAGATCGACATATTCCAAGCTTCCAAGTTATTTATCTTTGCAAACTTTATTTAATGACATTGTTATTTTATTCCTTCCATTCAAAAGGAAGAAAGTCAAGAGTTCATAGGTCAAAAGGCTGAAATTATGGAATTTTCTAGTATGATGGATAGTATCACGAAGACAAATTCTAAAAAGATCCCAATGAAGATTTTTTATGACAATATTGATTCAACGTATGTTCCAAAACACGAGCTAGTGCGTTTTTGTAACATGGAAGAGTTGGATGGTGTTTTCATTTTCTCTTACATGAGGTAGCATAATTTATATATTTTTACTTCTCTCATTAAAGTATTATTTTCTAAATATCATTTTATGGTTTATAGATGCATATATGAGAAATTTGAATATATGCAAGAAGTTGTTAAGTTTTCCAATCCTCTTTTCGCTCATGAGGCATTTACCAAAAACAGGATACGTCAATTTATCACGCATACTTCGAAGGCTTCACAAAATCATATATTTTAATTTCATTCAACATAGGGTAAGATTTTTTATTTTTTTATTGTAGACACCCCATCTTAGGACCACCCTAAGTGTATTCTTAGGACCGTAGTACTCATTCATCCACCATAAACCATGATTTATGCTCCATGTACTGATCTGGAGGTCATTAGGTGCTCCCGAACCCCGTTTGACTTAGGTCAACTAGCTTGCTTGAGAGAACCTGAGTGAAATCTCAAAGGTCACTGAATACCCTTTCCAACATCCCTTGCACGAATCAGAATCACGGTACAAAGAACGACCCATTTTACTCTGAAGGGTCACCTGGTGCTCTCGGGCCCCATTTCACCTTGGTCAACTCTACAAACTGAATAAACTGAATGAAATATCAAAGGGCACTGAATACCCTTTCCAACGGTCCATCCTATGTGTGAATCAACCTTATGGTATGGATAAATGATCCATTTTCCTCCAAGGATTTCATATCAAGAGACCAACAGGTGATTTTAGGGGGGCCCATTTGAACTTGGTCAACTGCCCGACTCGGTAGTGGCTCACGTATTCTTAAAGGGATCTGAATACCCTTTTTAACGATCCACCCCGTACACAATTATGACTTATGGATTGCATTTTACGACCATTGTTTCTAGAAAACCAGTCCCAGACTACCGAATGTCACCCGCAGGACCCTACCTATCGGCAGTGTGCCTGATGTGTTATGCCGATAGGCAGGTCTAGGCATCTACCAATCGGTAGTTTCCTTGGACCTATAAATAAAATCCATGGCCTCACATCGAAAGGTTCCCCTAAGCATCCCTCTCAGCAATTCAGAGAACATTCTCGAATTTAGAGTTATTCCCTTCCTAAAAAGCCCATTTCCCACATTCCATTCTATCACTTTCTTACTTCGTTTAGTAAATTCCCCCCATCTTCATACCACTTTCATCCCATTGTAAGATCAACATATTTACACTTAAGATTAACATCAAGCATTCATAAGGAGGTCCAATTCTCCACCCTTTTCTCTAATTCTCTTATTTTAGTATTAGTTGATTTATTTCTACTTTAGAACATCATTTCATTACATCACATATATTAATCTCAAATCTTTATCAGTAGTAGTAACACATACTCTATTTTCGTAAAAAAAAATAAAGAAATAGAGTTTATCTATAAATTCCAAAAGAGTCACATTCTCACTTTTAAAACATATCTTCTCCACACACGAACATAAGAGAAATATCATGTTTGGATTTATGGATTGAACTACAGCCCATGATATATTTGAACTACGTGGACTTTGATGCCCTTTGGGATACGTAGGTATCTCGAGTAAATCTCGAGACTCGATTCCTCTCTTATGAGTATTTATAATATTGTTTTCATATATATATATATATATATATATATATATATATATAATTAATGTCATATTCTTGAATACTGGTGTTTCGTCCTATATATGCATTCGTTATTCCATAATGACTTGTGATTCAACAAACATTCGTATTATATTTTGAATTATGATGTTCGGGAACACTCCTAAGGATGAATTCACTCCTTCCTTTTCCAAGCCACGAGTTGAATGATTCCATTCTTCATCTATATTATGCACGTAAACACACACTTCACGGAGTCTAATAGGAGAAGATTAACACATGACCATGAGAGACCGAAAGGGTGGGATAGGTACCTAACACCTCCTCATTCCATAATAGTCCCCACACCTTTGAAATACTTGGTTTCTCCAGCATCATTATTATTTTTTATGTCGTTCTCTCATGGCAAAGGAATTTCTTTTGCCTGTTTTGTGCAACATAGGCTAGAGACCCTATCCCTACACATTGTCCCACATTAATGATGACCGAGCACCTCGATAAAGGGCTCAATCCCACGCGCACGCCGAAAGGAATCCTGGAAAGGAAAAAGGGGAAGTCCTAAGATGGCCACAGTGGGGACTCTACTGGTGATGTGTTTTAAGAGGACTAAACTCTATTTCTAAATGGGTGCTATTCTTTTATGCATGTGTGCATATGCACCTACCCATAACTTTCCTTTTATCCTCTATATACTTTTTCTATCCATCTACCTCATGTTTATATCTACCTCATGTATATATCATTTTTCACTCACTTATACACTTCACACACTTGTATATACTCTCCATATACACTACAAATACTTACACATGTATATATTTTCACTCCAACTCATATACTCCACACACGACATAGACTATCCATGCTTTTGTTTCGCTATCACACACACACACACTTCTCATACTTGTATATATCCATTCTCACTTACACATATCACATGCCACTTGTAGTTGATCCATTTATAGGCTCACTACCACACACACTCCTTTATATATAATCACATTTCACTCACTCACATGCATATGCGTAGTATCGTCCCCATGATTCATGATAGATTACTCTCCATAATACTCATATATACTCCTTAAGGAGTGTATTACTCTTTTTATGCATCATCCAAATAAAACATAAAAATACTCTCTCTCTATCCATAATATACTAAATAAGACTCATGCATTTTTCCACACTATATTACCAAGATCATGGCAATATTGACCAAACTTTTATCCCATATTGGTGGGTCATATTGTGATGGGCGCTGGTCCTACGGCGCACAGTTAGCCTAAGCGATATGACTTTCACCTTCCACTGGCCTCGTACCTTCAACGTATATCGAATGGTTTCCCCCACATCAAACCGATTGACCGAACTTAGGATGGGACATATATATAAGAGAACTCGTTCACTTAGATCGAGTATATTGAATTTTCTCTCACACATACTGTCCCCACGAGGTATATTGTGAGGCAATTCATGTACACTCGGATATATCAAATGGCTTGTACACATGTATCGATGGATGATTGATCTTATAGGCAAGAGGTATATTGTGAAAGTCATGCCAAATGGGGTAACCCTTCCACTAGCCCAACAAGTTCATAAACCTTATACAGGCATCAAACCTTGGGCATTCATATTTAGTTTGCTGGTTACTATGCGAAACTCTGCCGAAATTCCGGGTCGGCATACTGTTCAAATTTTCATGCTATTTCACCTTTCTCAAAATAACACTCTGTCTGTGAGCCTAGAAATAAGTCAAACCGTGTCTTATATATTTTCAAACCCTATTTTCCCAGGCTCGGGTCCTGTCTGGCATTTTTCTTGCAATTAGGAAAAACAAATACAAGTGAAAACCTACTACTACTACTACTACTACTACTACTACTACTACTACTACTACTACTACTACTACTACTACTACTAATAATAATAATAATAATAATAACAATAATAATAATAATAAAATTAATAATAATAATAATAATAATAATAATAATAATAATAATAATAATAATAATAATAATAATAATAATAATAATAATAATAATAATAATAATAATAATAATAATAATAATAATCATAATCATGCTGAGATTCCTCTCCTTTTCCCTCTTTTTCAAAAGAACCAAAATACCAAAAACTTTTTTCCTACTTTTGTTTTTCAAAAATACCAAAAACTTTCTCCCTCTTTACTTCAACAATAATTCGAACCGTTTTCCCTATCAGGTCGATCGCATACTCGATTTTGGCTCGGCTCCCTATTGGCTTCGATCTTTCGTCAAACCCTCCCTAAGCCCCTCCGCTCCTTCTACTACTTTTTCCGAGTTTGCGATCTACCTCCATGAGCTTTTTATGGAAAGAACTTACCAAATACTGAATGATCGGCTAGAGATGATGGTCGTCCTAGCCCAAATCAACGCCAATATTGACAACCTTCAAATCGAGGTCTAAGAAATGCAACGACACTAGGCCCAGATTCCCGAAGAACCCAATATTCTCTTTCCTTGTGCTATGGGTACACCCGCTCCCAAGCCTGTTTGGGGTCCCAAAAAAGTATCAGCATGTTCCG
Organism: Sambucus nigra; assembly: GCA_949130495.1. NCBI lineage: Eukaryota > Viridiplantae > Streptophyta > Magnoliopsida > Dipsacales > Adoxaceae > Sambucus > Sambucus nigra. The sequence goes on along the minus strand of OX422218.1, from coordinate 296,614,630 downwards.
TGTGTCTCACCTTCTAATGGGCCACCACCAGTCGAACTCTCGATTCCGAATGTTGCCCAACCAGGGCTAATCTTCCAGTACCCATGGATCCAAAGAAGAGGAACTAAAAAGGTCAAGAAAGACCTCAAACTACTAACAAAGAAGTTCGACCAAGTAAAGATATTCGGGAACTACATGGACTACACCCATATATCTCCTTATCCCAAAGCTAGACTGCTAGAGGAGTTCAAAATGCTAGACATCGAGAAGTTTGGGGGAAGTGGACCCCCTATTGTTTACCATCAAATCTATCACCGAGCCACTCCTTAGTGCCTTCAAAGAGATAATGGCCCAGCTGTTTCAGTAAACCTTAAAAGAAAGCGTCCTCTGGTGGTTTCTGTCCCTCGAATAATCTAGGATCCGTAGTTAGGATGATGTCGCTAGGGAATTCATTTCTTAGTATAAGTATAATGAGGTTCTAAAGGTTATGCACCGACATCTAGAGCTTATTAAGTACAACCCTGTAGAAACAGTCAGTAGCTTCAAAGGAAGGTGGATAGAGAAATCTGCTACCATCACTAACAGGCCCTTTGAGGAGGAACAAGTCAATATTATGAAGAAGAACTTCTTTCCTCCTATCCGAGCATCCATGGGAGGACAATATTACCCAAACTTACGAGCCCTTCGAGAGACTAGTGTAGAAATTGATGAAGGTATCACCAAAGTGGAGTCTAAACCAAAGAAAGTGACCAGACAATTCCCTCCTTGAAAGCATAAAAAGTCGGCCACTGCTATAGTCTCCACCATTAACAATATTTCATAACCTGTTACCTTTTAGGTACTGAAAAGTCACCCTAATCCTACCAAAAAAGAATACATCGAGCTCCATGCTCCCTTGTCCAAAGTCTACCAAGCACTAGTAAGACAAAATCTCATCAAACCCTTAGACCACTATCCATTACCAAATCCATTCCTTAAAAACTTCAAACCCGATGCTCGTTGTGATTTCCACCAATTCACAGGTCACACCACTGACCACTGCTTCCACCTTAGAAATATGGTCCAAGGCTTGATCGACAGGGTTATCATTGCCCCACCAGTTAATCCTAAACTCAATACAACTCACAACCCCCTTCCAGCACATAAAAATGCCATATTTATACAAAGTGACCCAGAGTTTGACCCATCTACTCAAATCATAACCATCAAAGCACCCGTCATCCCCACGATATCACCTAAACCTCTCATGGTTTGACTATCTTTTCTTTTACATCTTACATGCTATGCCGATCAAGCTCTATCACTCCTTATAAGGGCATGCATGGAACTATTTGATGCGTTGAACCAACTATTAGAATTTTGGGCTGAAATTTCCCATCGAGATGTCCATCGATTACTAAAAATTCAATGGCTTGTTCATAAAATCCTAGAAGTGGGCTAGGGAATCAGACGAATGGGTAGTGGTTGTTAAAGAAGTTAGCCTACATTATATGTGTAGAAGGGTGTCTTCCCCAAAATACTTTTCTAGGTCCCTGCAGAAACTCAAGTCGAGAAGGGACCTCACCTAGGTGGTAGCAGAAGAGCCCATGTTGAGAGGGACCCCCCCAAGGTCCCTGGAGAAGTTAACATTGAGAAGGAACCCCCCAGGGTACCTGCAGAAACTCAAGTCGAGAAGGAACCTCACCTAGGTGGTAGCAAAAGCTCGTGTTATGAGGTATCCCCATAGGGTCCCTGTGTAAACTCAAGTTGAAAAGGAACCTCACCTAGGTGGCGGCAAAACCCCATGTTGAGAGGGACTCCCCCAGGGTCCCTGCTGAAGTTGGCATTGAGAAGGAACCCCCAGGGTCCTGGAAGAAACTCATATAGATAAGGAACCCCACCTAGGGTCCCGGAAGAAAGTCATATTGAGAAGGAACCCCACCAAGGGTACCCGTAGAAATCCATATTGGTGAATGAACCCCCAGGGTCCCTCAATGACAGAAAATTCATATTAATGAAGGAACCCTCAAGGTACCTTAACTTCCAGAAAATGTAGGGGCGAGGAGCAGTCAAGGTCCTCCCCCCCAACTTCCCGAAAATGTCGGGGCGAGGAGAAGTCAAGGTCCTCCCCCTCAACTTTCATAAAATGTTGGGGAGAGGAGCAGTCAAGGTCCTCCCCCTCAACCTCTAAAAAAATAGGCCAGGATGAGGGAATGGATACCATGAGCAACTCCTCATCATGAAAAGTTATTCTTCAAAATAAGAACAGTATTAATACTTTGCTTTATTGTATAGGTATCCTAGTTGAGCAGACAGGGCTCAAATACGCCAATGGGGATCTCTTAGGAGTTTTGGCTTGGTGGCTGAGGAACAAGGTTTGTTGGGAAAGCTCAACCACTTAGCACTTTAGGATTGAGATAATACTAGTAGAAAGACCCTAGGGTCGCCCAGTCCTCACACACCTCATAGTCATACACAACCAGGGTGAGATGACAAAGGGTTACTCATAAGAAAAGAATTGTTTATAAAATGATTTTAAAGGAGAGGGTCCTCTAGGCTCCTCTCAAGAAAAATGATTTTATAAGGGGGTCCTCAAGACCCCTCTCAAGCTTACAAAGATTTTAGAGGAGGTGGTCCTTGATACCCCCCTCAAGTTTACAAAGTTCGTGCCAAAAGTTACCGTTCTAAAAGATATTTTCCAAATCAGATATTTTGTCATCTAGCATAGACATATTTTCTTTTTGACTTTGGTTTGCACCAGGTGGCACCTGCCTGATGGGATAGGATGGTGCACACAGGTAGGGACAAATATTACACTATAGACCTTGTCCCTCACCAACCCTCTTTGTTTTGGCACCAAAAGTGCCAACCCAGCCCTAGTGCCAAGTATAAATAGGACCCCTGGGCAAGGTCAAGAACATATAGGAAAACTCAATAGAACTGTTACTCTGTCAAAATCACACCAGAACATCTCTAGTATTCTCTCCCTGCTCTCTTTTTAAGTGTTGAGTGCCTTGTTCTTTCACTCCCCACAGACAACCATCATTCTCAAGAGTTCCTCTTGAGAAAAGTTACTACTATTGTTGTGAAGTTCATCTTCTTGTAGGGAGGGAGTTTCAGCTTGAGCTCCATTTTTACCAAAAGAAGAAGGTTTCATTAGAAGCTGCTCCAAAAGTTCTTGAGAACCTTGCAGACAACATCCATTGGAGTGGGTCACGCCTCACCCTTTCTAGTTATTCATGGACCCCAGTCTCACTACCCTCCTACATTTGGAGACTCCGTTGGGGAGGTATCCTCACTTATATGGACAAAGAAGGTTTTAATGTTTCTAAGAAGCTTGTATTTGAAGACATTCCATCTAGGAATGGAGCTCAAAGAGTCTAGACCGCTCATGAGGATGTGGTGGTGACCGGAGCTAATGTATCTTCTCCTCAAGGAGGACAAACCAGTTCACCGGCAGCGGCTTTTGAGTTTTTGAAAAAAAATAACTAGACTTGGAAAGTCTGGGTCAAGGTTGTGAAACAACAACAGTAGACCCCTCTGGAGGGGCAAATGCTCCGGTGGAGATTTTGGTAGAAGTAGCTCGGCCGCGGAGGGCGACACCGGAGCAAGTTGTGAAACCGTCAAGCTCACCAGCAGCCAAGGTCATGAGTGGGGAAGAATCACCTTCCAATGTTATTACTATTGTTCTCCTCCTCCCAATAGGGAGGGTCCTCATCTATATGAGGGGTTGCAAGACCCCTACCCATAGGAAATAAATGAGAATCCATACCCAGAGGGGTATATCCAATCAAAATTTATCAAGTTTAGCGGAAAAGAGGAGAACCCCAAGAGAGCACGTGAAGAGTTTTGTTGAGCCTAAATGAGGAACTCATGTCACCTCCTTGGAGTCACGAGAAATCCAATGGATAGGAACCCCTCACGGTCAAAGGTGATATCGAGGAACCCAAAATGGTTGGGACTCCTAACTAGGAATCCCCCTCATTCACAACGACAAGCTAGGAACCCTCAGTGGTGAGGAACCCTCATGGATGTAGAATACACAGATGAGAACCCCCCATGTTCAATGTCTCAAGCAAGAAACTCATAGTTGCAAGGTGTCCAGATGAAGAATTCTCTGTGGTTAACTCCACGCGCGTGAAGTTTGTAGTTGCCCCCACAAAGTGCGAGGGACCCCTTTGAAATACAAAAGTAAGAGAAGAACCCTCAGACGTTCCTACTGGGTGATAGGGACCCCTCAAAGTCAAAGTGGCAGGCGAGATACCCCTCAAGTACGAGGGACCCGAGGCTACGAAATGCCCACACAAGGAACCCTCACCCAAATCTCATACTCGCGAGGAAATACAAAAGTCCAAATGGGGAACCCTCCGTAGATAACAACTCATGCGAGGAACCCATAGCCAAGAAGGGTCGAGACGAGGGGCCTCCTATGTTCAAAACTTCGAACGAAGAACCCATAGCTAAGAAGGGTCAGGACGAGGGACCCTTATGTTTAGAAAATAACACACGAGGAACCAGCATTGATTAAGGGTGATGGGGAGGAACTTACGACATGTGAGGAACCCTCGGGTAGGACAACAACACATGAAGAACCCTTGGGTGCAAGAGCAACCAACGAGGAATCCCTTTCAACTGGGGCACTAGATGAGAAACTGCCAACGAAAACATTATGAGAGGAACCTGCCTCACCCAGTAGCACAAGTGAGGAACCTACCATCGACGATGCATGGTATAAGGAACTGAGTTCATCCAGGTTGAAAAATAAGGAACCCCTCAGCAAGAGGCGAGGAACCCTCGATGGAAAGACTATACGAGGAACCCCGCCCTATTTGAACTATAGGTAAGGAACCACTAGCAACATAAATATGTGTCGGAGGATTAGCGCACGAGGAACCCTCGATGATCGAGGAACCTTTCAAAGTCGTGACAGAAAGCGAGGAACCCAGGACAGCCCTTGGTGGTCGTGAGGAATGCTGAAATGAAGAGCCCGTGCCAACTCCTTACTGGGGGCGAGGAACCCATGAACGAGATGCCCAAAGCGGATAAAATACCTATCGAGGAACCTACAATGGATTGGGTCTTCAATAAAAGAGACCTGCAATATTTTTCCAAGAAGTATCCCTGGGTAGCGGGTGACATTCACGAGGAACCCCCCCATAAGTTAAGGCCTCATGCGAGAAACCCATAGGTGCACAAATCTCAAGCGAGGAACCTACAGTGGATTATGTCTTTAATAAAGGAGACCCAGCAACATTTGTTCCAAGAAGGATCCCCGGGTAGTAGGTGGCGTTCACGAGGAACCCCCCATAGTTATGGCCTCATGCGAGGAACCCATAGCTGTGCAAATCCCAAGCGAGGGATGCCCAATAGCAACTCAGGGTGAGAGACCTCCAGGAGAGTAACCCTCAAGCGAGGGATGTCAAGCAATAACTCAGGGCGAGAGACCCCCAAGTGAGGGATGACCAACAGTAACTCCAGATGCGAGGAACCCTCCGTGTTTAACACCTCGCACGTAGAACCCGAAGCTATCACCACAAAGTGCGAGGGACCCCTTGAAATCAGAATGGTAGTTGAAGAACCCTCAAATGTTGCAACAATAGGCGAGGAACCCTGTCAACACCACAATGTCACGAGGAACCTCCCATTGGTAACAACCCTTGCGAGGAACCTTCAAAGGCATGAACTCCAGACAAAGAGCCAAAAAGCAAGGAACCCTGCTCAATGGCCTGTGGGCATGAAGGACCCCCCCAATAAATTCAGTTCCAAGAGTGGGACCTCTGAGCGAGGAACCCCCCACCATTACAGGCAGTGGTGAGGGACCTATATAGGCCCTCGCCCCAAAATTCAACTCATCGTCAACAGACATCCTCACCACTACGAATGAAGAGGTACTATGCCTAACTCCTGCCAACTTTCATTTTCTTAAAAAGTTTGAATAGCCTGCTCTAGTGCAGAAAGTCTTTTCTGCGTAAAGAAATTTTATGAGTACACTTCTTGTAAGAAATATAAACTCTGATTGCAATAAAGAAAAGGAACTGATAAGCACCCAAAAGTGTTCATTTTATACCCCGAATAGACATATTTTAGTTGCTAATTCTCGACAATAATGGTCTTATGCGCGTAAATATTCAATGTGTATGCTTGATTGCAGTTGTGGTGTCAAAAATATTATTTCGAGGCAATTTGTAGTCAAATGGAGCTAATTACCCTGCCCCGTAAATTTATTAGTTTGTTTTTAGTTAGTTAGTGTTATTTTTTAGGTGTCCAAATTAAACACACACTTATCCTAAACCCACTAACATACACTCATACCATATACCCTACATCACACACAACCAACTATCTCACCCTCACCCAAATTCCCATACGCTCACCTACACACTAACCTCACCCAACCCATCTTCTACCACCATACTCTCTCTCCTCACTAACCTCCATTGCCAAACCTAATAACAAACTCAATCCTCCATAACCACATAAACCATACCTCACTCTCTCTCTCATCTTTCAACAACAAGCCCAATAGCAGACCCACCAACCTAACTCGCGCCCAGGCACCTGAACCAAGCCCGCCGGTGGAACCCCTTGACCCGAGCCCCTGTCTCCCGGTGACCACAAACCACCATACCCGGTTTTGACCTCCACCGTCGGCGACCCCCTTAACGCATCCATGCCCAACCTTGCCAAACCCATTTCAACCATTTCTTCACATCCAAAGACGTTTTCTTACCTGTTGCAAAAACCAAGTCAAATAAACCAAAGCCAACAACTAACTAAACCCACATGTTTAATAAACCCTTTTTAAAGCCCCTTTTAACCTAATTCCCATTTTACCCCCAAACAAACTTCCACCCAACTAAACCCCCTCCCTTAACCACTACCTCACCCAACACACATGCACAATTGTGCATTTCCCCATATTAACCCTCACCCAACACTTTACACATTCTCTTGCACCATTAAATCCCAAAATTACCGTTAGCTCCATGCCTATTATTTAAAGAAGAATACCCATTTTAAAAAAAAATCTCAAATTTAGTTTTTAAAACTCTTATGTGATAAATTTTTCTACACTCCTCTATGTTGAGTATTTTTATTTTTAGCAAATATCTCAATATAGAGGTTTGTAGTGAAATTTTTCTCTAGGATGAATTCAACCCCACCCATCTATATTGAATTTTTGCATTTTTAGCAATTATTTCAAAATAGATTGATGTAGTTGAATTCATCCATTATGTAGGGTTTTTTTAAATCTAGATTTTTGTAGAGAAAATTTTAGAGAGAGTTAAAGTAGAAAATAAATTAGGTAGAACATTTTGTAAATAGTTTTATTTTATTTTTTTATTTTTGTCAGAGATTAGTGAGTGATAAATTAGTGAGAAAATAAATTGAGTGTGTTTTTATTACTAAAAATCATTTGGAGGCTCGAATTTAATGGATGATGTGCAAATTCAAGGATTGAAGTCCAATTTCACTCAAAGAGATTTTGTTTGATTGTTCTTCTCTTCTATTTCATTTTATTAGCCATTAATTGTTTATTTATCATGTTTGATATTATGTTTGGCTAAACCCCCTTTCAAGGGGTGGGGTGAACCCTTATTTGATATTATTTTAATTTAATTAGTTTGATTACTTGAAAATTCTCTTTGAATACTAATTTTGATCCCTCACCCTTAAATTTACGCATCGAGAGAGGGTAAATGATTTTCGAGAGAAAATCGAAACTCTAAGTTATAATACCCATTTTATATTCGAACTAGAGATAGGGGTTTCTTAAACTGTGCTATTATTACTTAAATTTCAATGCTAATTTCATTTTCTATGATTTATACAAATTTTAATCGATCGATCCTAGCGGGTGATTAATTAAAAGGAGTGTAGATATATTTTCTAGAGTTGTGGGGGAGTTAAACTTTATTTTCTAAAAGATTACTATTAAAATTACACTTGCAATGAGAGTTGATTTGTAATATTGATATTAATTTTGGAGAATTCACATAATTAAATTAATTAATTAGAATAGTTAGAATTTGTGGTGTAGTCCCACTCCTTGATTCCTCTCACATTTATTTACCTCACTTTATCTCTTATTTTAGTGTTAGATTTTGTTTTTTCATTTAATTTACTTTTTAGTTGGTTGTTATCATCTCTTATTTAGTTTAGTTATGTTTAAATCCTCATCTCACCCAAATTGTTTTAATACTGAAAAAGCTAAAAAAAAAATAGAAAAAGTAAAAAAGCCCAAAAAGAAAATAAAAATTGAATTACAATTGAGCTTGTCTCTTGCTTTACCCCCATTGATGTGGATGGATACCCTTACTTACCTCTACATGTTAGTTTGTTATATTATTTTGTAGGTATTTTACGGTTTTGATTGACTAGGCTTGCAACAACGACATCCACCAAATAGAAAGTTATCACGAACACTAGTGATTTTTGGCTAGCACTTTTATGCATTATTTATCTACCTACATTATGCGATGGGTACACCAGATTTATGTGTTCTTTTATTAAAAGAAGGGTAGAACCTCTACTGGATTAGAAGAGGACCCATGATATAAGGAACTTTTCTCATTATACTTGGGGGTATATCTAATCCAAAAGTAAAAGTATAATGAGTAAAGCCCCTGCAAACACGAAAAAACCAACATGAGGTTATCCTCCTTGTAATAATAATAATAATAATAATAAAATCACTACATTTTTTTATTATTATTATTGGTACACGACGCCCCCAATTTTTAAAATCTTCTTACTTCACAAAATAGAAATTTCCTTTTTAAATATGTTGAAGCGAAAGATAGTTCTATTTAAACAAATGAGCAAATTTTAGTTTCTTATCAAATTAACATTAAAACAAGTGAAATAAGATTAAACACGCACTTATGTTAATTTCACTTAAACCAAATTAATTTAACACAAGTCTTAGAAATTTGCCTAAGTCATATTTGTCAATTTTACCAAATTAAGCCAAACCAATTTTAACAAATTAAATTAATGACTTGAATTAACTGCACATTATCCAATATTTATTTAGCACCAAATTAAACAAGTAGTGATTAAACCAAATTTTATCTTTTTACCTAAGCATGACTTCTAGGTAAATTATGCAAAAGATAAAATAAATAATGAATCACTACGCCGCAATGTACGAGGAAAAACCCACAACGGAAAAAAAACCTCGGTCGGCCCTAGCCACAAATTCACTAAGTACGGTTTTACAAATATAAGATATTAAGACTTACAACACTCGACTTGACTCCGTCCAAGCCCCGACGCTTCTTCTTGTATACACCTCTTCCTAGCGAATAACCACAGAGCTCCACCGAAGTCTCGAAATCCACCGATCAGACTTTTTCTGGTCACCGTCACTCGAACAAGGAGCCTTTCTCCAAGTGGGTAAATAAACACAAACAAGATTCTTCTTTGTGGGATGTAGAAGCAAACCCAAACTCTCTTTTACGGTATAGATGAATTCAGTGCCAAAACAAACTCTCCAAGCAAGATGTATATATATATAAACTTGGATTAAACAATGTTTATTGGGTGCACACTTGGTTTTGTTCTTTGAATAAAATAATTTGAATAACAAACACCAAAGGAACTTTTTATGGAAGAATTAAGCTCTCAAAACACTCTCTAGGAGTTAGAAAAAGTTATTTTTTAAAATTCTATTTCCGAAGTCATTAAATTATGTGAAAGAATAGTGGGACAAAGTAGTGGGAAAGTTCCAAAAAAATGCCAAAAACTTTTACCGCTGAAATCTCGTTCGAACAACATTTCCTTTGAACGAAGTACTTAACAATTTTCCAGAGGCAAGTCGTTGGCAAACCTCGTTCGAACGAAATTCTTCTTCGAATGATAAACTCGTTCGAGCGACAACTTCAAACGAAACACCAGAAAGTTTAAAATTTTCATTTTTAAACCCAAAAATTTATTTTATAGTTTTAAAGTACCTTTCTGAAAACAAACCTTAGTTTAAAATAAAAGTACACCCAATATAAAAATATTCCAAGTCTCCCTCTATTTATATAGAAATGCATTCATACCTTCCGAGACTATGGAATATGATGTTGATGACGTAGAAACATAGCACTTAAACTCGGCATTTTGATGGAGCTTTAAACTTGGCCGCTACATCTTCAACTTTAGTATGTCGTAGGCTTGAACGATGGTCAATAACTCTATCCTATGACTCAAACATTTTTGTCCGAAATTGAGCCAAAACTACAAAGGACTCAATTGGAAATTTGTGTCCTTACAAATCTCCCCCTTTGCCTATTCCGGGACAAAAACTAAACAAAAATCCTAAAGGGCCGTCAAGCTCACTAGACTCAAAAACATCCCACCCAAAATAAAGAGTAAAATGCTTGACTCAAAAACCACTTTAGAATTAAACGCTCTACCGACAATGAAAGTTACCATTTAGAATAATTCTTGCACACTTAAGCAAACTATCAAACGCATAGGGAATATTAAAATATTAAATGCAATATAGATAAAGAATTACTCCCCCTAAATTAATTATCCCCTTTATCAACTATGATCAACTTAGAAAGACGTCTCCCCCTAAGATAAATCTCCCCCAAACTAAGATACGATTATAATAGGAATAGATACCATTTCTCCCCCATCATTCTCCCCTTTTTTGTTCAGGAATAGACAAAGGCTAAAAAAAATGAAACATTAACTTATCTCTCCCAATTAAAGCATATACACCCTCTAAACTAAACAAGGGATAAATAAAATGGGATAACAAAGTAAACATGCAATTTTGCATAAAGTGATGAGAATATTAAAGCACATGGGCAACAAAATCATAACTAATCCAATAAATAATAACGGATACCAACTATGATGAAAGAAAATGATACCAATGTGATACATAAAGTATTAAGCATGTGATATCAACAAAGAATGCAACTAGATAAATACCAATTATGAATTAAAGCATAAATGGACTAGAAAGCAAGCCAAAGACCAAATAAAAATATAATATATATATATATATATATATATATATATATATATATATATATATATATATATATATATATATATATATATATAAATAATAAAGTAGGAAACTTATGTATCTCATAAGATAGTAACATGATGTCATCCATATGATTTTTTTTGCACTTCCTATTTTACCCCTCAAATTTTTGGTTTCCCCCTCTTTTCTTTCCCATTAATTAGTTCCCTTTTTTACTTTAATTCAAACAGAAGGGTAATTTGGTAAACACAATCAATCTCCTTTTCATAGCTTGAAAACACCTCACACGACGATCTCTAAAAATCTCGCACGGCACAAGAGCTACCCTTTTAACACAAACCATTTCAACAAAAGCCCTAACCGCCGCCGCCCTCCGCCTCCAACACTGTTGCCCTCATGTAGTCTCTCTCTCTCTCTCTCACCCCTTTACACATGCAGACACACACACTCGCACGCATAAACACATATATATTGTTGTTGTTTTGGGTTTCCATTTTTTTTATGTACATGAGCTTAGGAGTGTAAATCATTTGAATATATTATTGTTGTTTTGGGTTTTCAGATGGTGCGATTTGTGTAATATGGGTTTTCAGATGGTACGATTTGTGTGATTTGGGTTTTCAGATGGTGCGATTTGAGCTTAGGAGTGTAAATCATTTCAATATATTGTTGTTGTTTTGGGTTTTAAGAATTACAGAACTCAAGATTAATTGTAAGTTTGGGTCTCAAGGGTTTTGAATCTGCGGTTTAACCATGTTTTTTTGTAGATCTGACCATTTTTTCTTTGTATGGGGTTGAAATCGTGGGCAAGATTTTGTAATTAAATAAAGTTATGTTGTTATCTCTATTTGTCTCTGTACATGAGAAGTTTGGGTTGAAATGTAGTTTTTTTCATTACTTTGGCTCAGTCATTTCCTTACAAGCATATGTATTTGAGTAGGTGCTAAATAATATATGCTAATAAGTTTGATGTTTTATGTTTGAACTTTCCCATACTTGATTTTCAGGTCTCCCTTCAACATGTTGGTCCTTCAGTTACGGTGGGAGAAGCAATTTTGAGGTAAATACATCTAAACTTTTTACTCTGCTGTTTGATTTTGATTTCGATGTTTCGTGTTTGATGTTTGATGAACACAACCTGCCCACATATTTTTTCTACTGCTTTTACTTAGCCCAGGCGAGAATTTGAATATAATGGACACAAGTTTTTTTCTAGGGGTTTGAACGTATTGAAAGTAGGTGATATATCATATTGAACGTATTGACACTAACACAACCTTCGTGTTCAATTTACACTCCTTAATTCATTTTATTATATATTTATAGATTAAATAGCAACCAAAGATGCTGCTGGAACATTATAATTCTCATAAAAATATATTGCATTTACACATCATTATCATTATTTATTCATCGTTACACATTTTTTTATTTTGTTTATAACAATAGCAACCAGATGGTAAAAAAGAATAGTATTTATATTATGCAAGTTAATGGAACTTATATATAGATACTAATTAATTTTTTTTATATTTGATTTCGATGTTCGTTCATCTACACCTGAACAAGTATGGATGTTTATATTCATGCATCGAAGAGGACGACAAGACAATAAGGTATATTTATGTATATTTATGTGTTATCTATGCAACCTCATATTAATTTTTATGACCACAAAGAGGCTGCCTTAAAACTTATGTTGTTAAAGTTTCTTGGTTAGTTGAGTATAGGTTGAGTTTCATATCAGATGATTGTCAAGCTCAGATGACCGTAATGTACTTCAATGGCGGTAATGTACTTCCTTGGTGAAAAGATCGCTCCAACTCAAGCTCAGATAATCGTCAACTGAGTAATGGCAGTCAACGCGGTTGTTTGTTGTACAACGATGCAGACTTGAATTCAAATATGACTGTCAGCTGAGTAATGGCAGTCAGCTGAGTAATAATTGGTCTTCGAATTCTTACTCGATGTATGCCAAGGAGTCCGAGAATTTAAAAAGAAAACTGTGTTCAAAATTTATTTTATTATGTAGGTTGCTGAAATTCATTGTATTTTAGGATTGACTATTTCCAATAGTGGTAAGTTTTTTAATAGTATTACATTCTTTGAATAATGTCTTCAATTATTACAGTTCAACCCCTCAAAACCCCCTCAAAAAATACATTTTTTATGTTCAATTGATATAAGTTTCTAGATTTCAAAGTTGGGTTCTTGATTTCCTAATTTTGGGATCCATAGTTTTATTTTAGAAATGTTATCTTTTCATGGCCATTTGTTGATTGTAATAGGTGAAGTCAGGTCTCATTAGGAATCCTCTGATATACGTTTCAAAGGTTATTAAGTGAATCATTTTGAATTTTTTGCATTTTCTTTGTTAGTTAATAGGCATTTGATAAAAGCCCTAAATTATTGAAACAGCATAATAACGTCTTAATAATACACAATAGGATCTCTCAAAGGTTGAAAAAATAGCTAAAGAGGCTTTTACCAAATGCAACCACCTATTGAGGTGGTTTGCATTTGGTTTACAAATACGGTTCATGTAAGAGAATTTGAATGTCATATACTTTTGATCATTTTTTGTTGTTACTAACTGTTCTGTTAATATTTTTACTTAAATGTGATAGTATTTGTTTATTCGTTTGTTCTCATTTCAGCCCCGATGTTGATGAATTCATCGCAATGACTACACCAGAAAACAATTTTCCAAGATCATAGCTTCTTTCATTATCTGGTGCCACAACCCAATGTATTGGAATATCATACTTCAGAGCAAACTCTTGGGCACGTGTATCATATGTAGGTACATCCATTATCTTTCTAGTCCTATAGCTGCATAATACACTTATATTTAACCATAACATTCAATAAAAATAAATATTTGAAGCATTAAACTAGTGGTAAACCATATATAGTCATTAAATAATGCAGAACACATCCAACAACATATAATTTAAGGAAATCTTGAAAATTAAAAAGAAAAGATAAATCGAACACAGCTTCCCACAACATGGATTTTTCACATTATAAACACTAAAGACACCTTTTGTTTCCTTTTGAAGCCCAATTCTCTCAAGATCACTCTTTCTAGAAGCAATTTCTTTGTATTCCTCCACCAGTACTAAAAATTAGTACTTTTTTTCAAACAATGTTTAAAAAGTCTTCAAATGGGCTTAAAAACTTTGTATTTTAGTCTTTTTTTATACGAAACCTGTTTCGTTAGTTTTAGTTTTTTTTTTTGGGTAAAAAATTTGTTCTTTAGTTTTTTTTTTGTAAAAACCTATTTTAGTTTTTTTTTCTGTTTTTCCCAAATAAAGTTGTTTTTTTTTTTCTAAAACATATGTTTTATCCCCTGATTATGGAACCCAATGTATTGGAATATTATACTTCAGAGGAAACTCTTGGTCACGCGTATCATGTGTAGGTACATCCATTATCTTTCCAGTCCTATAGCTGCACAATACACTTATATTTAACCATCACATTCAATAAAAATAAATTTTTGAAGCATTGAACCAGTGGTAAACCATATACAGTCATTAAACAATGCAGAACACATCCAACAACATATAATTTAAGGAAATCTTGAAAATTAAGAAGAAAAGATAAATCGAACACACCTTCCCACAACATGGATTTTTTGCATTATAACCACTAAAGACTCCTGTTTTTTCCTTTTGAAGCCCAATTCTCTCAAGATCACTCTTTCTAGAAGCAATTTCTTTGTATTCCTCCACCAGTACTAAAAATTAGTACTTTTTTCAAACAATGTTTAAAAAGTCTTCAAGTGGGCTTAAAAACTTTGTATTTTAGTATTTTTTTGTACGAAACCTATTTCGTTAGTTTTAGTTTTTTTTTTTTGGATAAAAAATTTGTTCTTTATTTTTTTTTTATTTTTTTTTTTTGTAAAAACCGATTTTAGTTTTTTTTTTCTGTTTTTCCCAACTGTTTTTCCCAAATAAAGTTGTTGTTTTTTTGTAAAACATATTTTGTATCCCCTGATTATGGACCCTTTTGCATTATTTAAAGTGTTGGAATATATTTTTGTGAATTTATTAGACTTTTTATATTTTTTTCCCTTTTTTTCTTTTCGGTGAGGCTTACGCCTTAAGCACCTCGAGGCTTTCGCTGAGGGTGTGTTTGACGGGAAAGGAAAATATTTCCATTTCATGTTTATCACATCAATTAGAATTTTTCTTTTCGCTGTTGTAGATTCCATGCGTGCTAAGATCAGTCATTTTCCATGTTTGATGGAACTTTAGGCTGTGATTTTGGCACAATATCTTTTAATCGAGAAGTGCACTCGGTAAGATGAAATGCAAAGTAAGCTACCTGACCGACTTTAAATGGGGAACTTTCTTTTATAGACATGAATTCTGTTATTTATTATGGTGTTGTTTAATGTGAAAAGAAGTTGAATATTGGTTTCATTTGCATGAGCTTTAAGGGCTTACAATTTGTCTCTAATATTTCCCTCGCATAAAAAGTAAAAGAAAAAAATTAGTTTGACTAAAGTGTTTGTGTTTCATAGTAGGTATAAAGTTTTAGTGCTGAGAAAGTGTTCGCAACTCTTAGAAAAGCAGGTGTAAAATTAACTGTCGTGTCAAATTTTGACACTCGCTTGAGACCTCTGTTGCGGGCACTAAGTTGAGATCACTGGTTTGATGCCATAGCAGTGTCAGTTGAAGTTGCAGCAGGGAAACCAAATCCCACTTTCTGAAAGCATGTGACTTATTGGGTGTAAAACCCGAAGAGGCTGTTCATGTAGGGGATGATCGTAGAAATGATATTTGGGGTGCCAGAGATGCAGGTTGTGATGCTTGGCTATGGGGATGTGAATTTTCTGTCCACATATTTGACACGGACCAGATGCATTATGCACTATTTGAGGTTGACTTTGGGATCAAGTAATAATACCTGAGCCATGGTTAAAAAGTTAACTACTAGAATTGGGACGAGTCTTATTCAGATT
Organism: Sambucus nigra; assembly: GCA_949130495.1. Classification (NCBI taxonomy): domain Eukaryota; kingdom Viridiplantae; phylum Streptophyta; class Magnoliopsida; order Dipsacales; family Adoxaceae; genus Sambucus; species Sambucus nigra. Next base: position 296,598,704 of record OX422218.1, on the reverse strand, counting down.
GGGACCGTGGTTTGGCGACATGGTGCACTGATGAGAATAAAGAACAATAGGGGTTGCTGGATCAATATGGAATGAGCTTCAAGCAACATTTTAAATGCAAGTACTTGAGGAAAGAAATGGTCTATTGTGATGTCGATCGTTAATGTAATGTAAGTGGTTATAATAACATCATATGCACTATTTAGACTGCTATGAATTATCTGTTCTGATGTCAGTACATCGTGATGTCGGTCATTATTATTTAGTTTTCAGTTAAATTATAATAACACATTATCACGGGATCGTGATATTTTATTGATGGGTATATATCTTATAGTGAAGAAGATAAAGAGTTGTTATAAATCATTTTTTTGGTTGTACATCTGAAGAAGATAAAGAGCTATTGAATTAAGTGTATTCAGTGTATAAAGAGCTGTTGTATTTAGTGTATTCAGTGAAGAAGATAAATAGATGTTGTATTCAATGTATTCAGTGTATTCAGAGCTGTTGTTTTCAGTCTTATAAATCATATGTTTCAATCTCTCCTTAAACCGCTCTCTCAGTGTATTCGTATATGAAGTGTATTTTGGCGAAGAGACTTCAAATGAAGTTACGATTGAACAAGAGTCTCTAAAGTTGCTATCTGAAGTGTATTTTACCAGTTCAGAATATGGTAAAATGAACGAGATTTGAATACACTTAGAGACTTCATTTGGGATCTGAAGTTGCGATGTCTCTCCTTAATGATTATACTTTTTCAGTCTAATTTTTTAATAAAGTAGTGTTGGCAGTCTACACAATTGAGATGCCTCAGACCATAGAGTAGTGTTGGCAGTCTGAATTTTGGCTTTTGTTGTAATTATTATTTCTTTGTTGTTCAACTAAATGCCTATTGGGAAAATCTTGCATTCGGTCACAAACTTGGAGATGTTGTAGTATGGACGTTGGCGGCATTATATAAAAGACGATGAAATTGAGATCTTTAGTGGAATGGAAGATAGGAAATTGCTAAATATTTAGCATCTGCCATTTCTCTTTTTTCTACAAAAGTGTTTTCATAAATCAAAATGATGTATGTTGGTAATATTGAGAACTTATTTCTTTCTTTTGTAAAATATTTATTTTATTTGGACTCATTCTATACAGGGCGAATAATCCCATAAACAAAGGAAATTTTTCCCAAAAGTTTTAAATTTTTTACGAATTCGAGACCAACCGTAGCTTTGATGATGGAACTTTCTATCACACCAAGGCACGAGTTTATGCATTTCAATATTACCAGCATGCCTTCAGGCATGAGCATACCCTAGTATGTATATATATATATATATATATATATATATATATATATATATATATATATATATATATATATATATATATATATATATATATATATATATATATATACACCAAAGATGCACACGCACATATATATAGCTATAAACACACAAATGACACAAAATAAGATAAGATTTTCACACTCGTATGGCAAAAATGTGTCATATGGAAACGGAAGTGTTGGGGTGTGAACTAGCAACAATTAAATTTAGACCCAATCACTTGTTCAAGGAGTTCTCAGTTGATTGAAAACATCATCACATTTGAATATAACCTCATGTGGAAATATAAATTGAACTCAATGAACAAACATACACAATGCATACAAGCCTAGACTTTTGATGATTCTATAAACTAATAGAGTCATGACATTGAAAGTACAACTAGGATAAACGGACATTATGCAAATCGTTGATATACCATCCAATCTTCCTCAATAAGCATATATTATTTGAATGAATATATCAAACAAAAATAGGCATTGGCAATTATTTTTTCTTTTTAATGCCATAATTCTAGTTTTAGGCCTTTGGACCACGTATTTCTTTTAGGTCCAGACAAACGGTGGCTTACTATTCGCAAAGGATAATAAATCCTTTCGGATCCCTTCCATGTGAACATTTATATATAACATTTTTATTTCTCACAAATCTCACGTGCAACGGATTTTGACATGCACTAGTCCTCCTAGGTGACAAATATGTAGATGACAAGATTGGTAGGAGAACACCTCACAAAGCTCAAATATAACACGTGACAATTAAATTTCAAAAGAGCTCATGCATGTGTGAAAAGAGGCATATAAAAAATAGAATCCATTTAATCAACACAAAATCCAACTACTCCATGCAAGCATGGTAAAGAACACAATAAGGATTGAAAATCTAAACCAAAAGTTCTAGCCACATCAAAGCGTAAAAGAAGGGATTCTAACACAAATGTATGCCACATAAAGTGTGTCAAACTAAAATACACACAAAAAAAAATCTTTTTGAGTTTTTTGACAATTTTAACCAAAAATAAAAATATTTACTCAAAAGACAAACAAAAATGATTTGTATTTTTCATTAAGTTCAAATTACTAACAAGGTAAAACACAAATGATAAACAACAATATTTTTGTATTTTTAATTTAATGCAAACAAAATGAAGGAAATATAATACAAAAGATAAACAAGTCATGATTTCTAGCATGAGATATGAAATAAAGCAATGACTAGAAAATGACTAACAAAACATACAACTAGCAAAAGATTTATCATTAAGCACAAAAGCTAGAGTATGTAAGACATGCAAGCAATTACTCATCAGTTATGGAAAGAGAAGAGTCATGTGCTAGCATGAGAGAACCATCGAAAATAAGAAATTTTGAAAATGGGAAAAATTCCATTATAGCCAAAAATTTAAAGGATCTTAAACGCAATAATTTAGCGATCCCGCTCTGATACCACTTGTTAATAAACGAGGCCCCCAATTTTTAAAATCTTCTTACTTCACACAATAGTAATTTCCTTTTTAAATATGCGGAAGCGAAAGATGGTTCAATTTAAACAAATGGACAAATTTTAATTTCTTATCAAATTAAAATTAAAACAAGTGAAATAAGATTAAGCACGCACTTATGTTAATTTCACTTAAACACAATTAATTTAACCCAAGTCCTAGAAATTTGCTTAAGTCATATTTGTAAATTTTACCAAATTAGGCCAACCCAATTTTAACAAATTAAATTAATGACTTGAATTAACTACACATTACCCAATATTTATTTAGCACCAAATTAAACAAGTAGTGATTAAATAAAATTTTATCTTTTTACCTAGGCATGAGTTCTAGGTGAATTATGAAAAGGATAAAATAAACAATGAATCACTACGCCGCGATGTACGAGGAAAAACCCACAACGAAAAAACAACCTTGGACGACCTTAGCCACAAATTCACTAAGTACGGTTTTACAAAGACAAGACAGTAAGACTTACAACACTCGACTTGACTCCGTCCAAGCCCCGACGCTTCTTCTTGTATAAACCACTTCCTAGGGAATAACCACGGAGCTCCACCGCGGTCTCGAAATCCACCGATCGGACTTTTTCTGGTCACCGTCACCCGAACAAGGAGCCTTTCTCCAAGTGGGTAAATCAGTGCAAACAAGCTTCTTCTTTGTGGGATGTAGAAGCAAACCCAAACTCTCTTTTACGGTACAGATGAATCCGGTGCCAAAACAAACTCTCCAAGCAAGATGTATATATATATATATAGAAACTTGGATTAAAGAATATTTATTGGGTGCAAACTTGGTTTTGTTCTTTGAATAAAATAATTTGAATAACAAACACCAAGGGAACTTTTTATGGAAGAATTAAGCTCTCAAAACACTCTCTAGGAGTTGGAAAAAGTTATTTTTAAAATTCTATTCCCGAAGTCATTAAATTATGTGAAAGAATAGTGGGACAAAGTAGTGGGAAAGTGCCAAAAAACTGCTTAAAACTATTCCCGCCGAAATCTCGTTCGAACAACATTTCGTTCGAACGAACTATCTAACGAGTTTCCAAAGGGAGTCGTTGGCAAACCTCGTTCGAACGAAATTCTCGTTTGAATGATAAACTCGTTCGAACGACAATTTAGAACGAAATGCCAGAAATTTTAAAAATTCTATTTTTAAACCAGAAACTATATTTTTAAGTTTTAAAGTACCTTTTAGAAAACAAACCTTAGTTTAAAATAAAAGTACACCCAATATAAAAATATTCCAGGTCTCCCTATATTTATATAGAAATGCATTCATACCTTTTGAGACTAGGAATATGTTGTTAATGACGTAGAAACATAGCACTTAAACTCGACATTTTGATGAAGCTTTAAACTTGGCCGCTACGTCTTCAACTTTAGTATGTCATAGGCTTGAACGATGGTCAATAACACTATCCTATGACTCAAACGTTTTTGTCCGGGATTGAGCTAAAACTACAAAGGACTCAATTGGAAATTTATGTCCTTACAATTATTACATATAGATTTATAGCCTAGCGAACAAGTCCTAACCTCTTTTCTCAAGAAAAAAATTACTTGACCAAGTTTTCAAAAAATAGGGAGAAGCGGGTCTAACCCCCCCCCCCCCCCCCCCCTTCCCCTCTAAACTTGTTATTTTTATGAGATAAAAAGGTTCCTAAGAAAAGTTTGGAACAAGGACCCTGCAGACCAAGGAAAATTTTCAGTATAAAGAAATAATTATTTCTTTACTTATGATATATGTAAAATTTTATGCAAGGTTTGTGGGAAGGAGAAGGGCTAACCCCATATCGTAGTTACTCCCTAAGAAATGAAAGTGCATACAAAATACCCCACATTCACATGGGGTTGCTCTAAAAAAAATTGACCCCAAAATCACACGGGGTTGCGCGAAAGAGTACCCCACAGTCTCACAGGGTTGCACTAAAAAAATTATAACTTGCTCAGCTATATGCAAGTACCCCGCAGTTAGAGGGGAAGTTTCAAGATTTTAACTTGCTCAGCCTATATGCAAGTACCCCTCAGTTAGAGGGGAAGTTTGAAAATATTAACTTGCTCAGCCTATATGCAAGTACCGCGCAGTTAGAGGGGAAACTTCAAAAATGATAACTTGCTCAGATATAGGCAAGTACCCCGCAGTTAGAGGGGTAGATTCAAAATTTTAACTTGCTCAACCTATATGCAACTACCCCGCAGTTAGAGGGGAAACTTAAAAAATGATAACTTGCTCAGATATAGGCAAGTACCCCGTAGTTAGAGGGGTAGCTTCAAAATTTTAACTTTCTCAGTTATATGCAAGTACCCCGCAGTTAGAGGGGTATTTTCAAAATTTTAACTGGCCCAATTATATGAAATTACCCCGAAGTTAGAGGGGTATCTTAAAAATTTTAACTTGCTCAATCATATGCAAGTACTCCGTAGTTAAAGGGGAGACTTCAAAAATTTTAACTTGCTCAGTTATATGCAAGTACCCCGCAGCTAGAGGGGCAGCTTCCAAATTTTAACTTGCTCATCTCATATGCAAGTACCCCGCAGTTAGAGGGGTAGCTTCCAAATTTTAATTTGCTCAGTTATATGCAAGTACCCAGCAGTTAGAGGGGAAGCTTCAAAATTTTAACTTGCTCAGTTATATGTAAGTACCCCACAATTAGAGGGGAAGCTTCCAAATTTTAACTTGCTCAGTTATATGCAAGTACCCCGTAGTTAGAGGGGGCAACTTCAAAATTTTAAACATGCTCAGCTATATGCATGTACCCCGCAGTTAGAGGGGAAGCTTCAGAAAAGATAAGTTGCTCATACCTCATGTTGGTACTTCGCAGTTTGAAGGGACACCTCTGAAATGATATCTTTCTCATCTCATATGCAAGTACCCCCACAGTTAGAGGGGCAACTCTAGAATGATAACTTACTCAGATCATAGGCAAGTACCCCACAGATTATGAGGCGGTTCAATCCCCCAGTTCTCACAGAAAGTAGAGAAACTCACAGTACTTAAGGCTCCAAGGGAATAAGAGTGCTCACAGTCTTGAGAAAGTGCCAATTATAAATATAAGGTACGACAGTTTAGTACCTAAGGCTCTAAGGGAACTGGAGTACTCACAGTATTAAGCAAGTACCAAGCATAAATATAAGGTATGATAGTTTAGTACCTAAGGCTCCAAGGGCACCAGAGCGCTCACAGTATTGAGCAAGTGCCAAGCATAAATATAAGGTACAATAATTTAGTACCAAATGGCATATGAGAGTTCACAGTCTTCAGCAAGTGCCATGTATAGATATAAGGTATGACAATTTAGTACCTAAGGCTCTAAAGGCACCAGAGTGCTCACAGTATTGAGCAACTGCCAAGTATAAATAAAAGGTATGACAATTTAGTACCTAGGGCTCCGAGGTCATAGGAGCACTCACAGTCTTGAGCAAGTATAAATAAAAGGGATGACAGTTTAGTACCTAGGGATCCAAGGGCATAGGAGCCCTCATAGTTTTGAGCAAATGCCAAGCATAAATATAAGGTATGATAGTTTAGCACCTAAGGCTCCAAGGGCACCGGAGCGCTCACAGTATTGAGTAACTGCCAAGTATAAATATAAGGTACAACAGTTTAGTACCTAAAGGCTCCAAGTGCACTGGAGCGCTCACAGTCTTGAGTAAGTGCTAAGTATAAATATAAGGTACGACAGTTTAGTACCTAAAGGCTCCAAGGGCATCGGATCCCTCATAGTTTTTAGTAAATGCTAAGTATAAATTTAAGGTACGATAATTTAGTACCTAACGCTTCAAGGGAACCGGAGCGCTCATAGCATCAACCTGAGAAGTCGAGCAAGTGCCAAGTATGAATAAAATAGTAACAAAGGTACGATAGTTTAATACCTGGGGCTCCAAGGGCATTAGAGCGCCCATAAATAAAAGGTACGACAGTTTTGTGCACAAGTCTCCCGACACTACAAGACACATATGCACAAGGGGGATAATGTTGAGAAGTCCTCAAGACAGTGAACAAAGAGTGAAATCTTGACTATGATATTTCGTGCACAAGTCCCTCAACATTACATGACACTTCTGCATGAGGGGGCTAATATTGAGAAGTCCTCAAACTAGTGAACAAAGAGTGAAATAGCCTAGAGCGTAGGGATCCACTTAGAGTGGCTCCACCTGCTCAAGATTGTAAGTTTGATAGAAAATAGCCTAGGAGGAGGGGATCCACCTTAAGTGGCCCCTCTTCCCAAACTTGATGCTAAAGAAAATGACTCTGGGTGAGGGATCCACCACGAGTGGTTCTTTCTTCCAAGATCAATGCAAGAAGTAACTTATGGCAAGGGGGTTCACTTAGAGTGGACCCTTTGCCAAGACCAACAAAAGTAATAGTTCGAGGATGCGGAAGTCCACCACAAATGGCCCCCTAGTCAAGATTACAATAAGAAAGGGTTTATGCCGAGGGATTCCACCACAAGTTTCTCCTCAACCAAGAGCAATGTTACAAAACAGCAGGTGGTGAGGGGGGCCACCACGAGTGGCCCCTTAGCTACAATTAAAGGCACGAACAGTTTATGGCGAGGGAGTTCACTTCGAGTGACCCCCTTTGCCAAAGGCATATGCAAAGAGGAAACCTAGGGCGAGGGAGTCCAAGATAAGTTACCCATCTGCCAAAGATAGACATAGAAATGAGAGGGTCTACCAAAGGGGCCACCCCTCACTGAATAAAATAGAAACAAGGTAAAATGAGTTAGAGTGAGGGGATTCACCAAGAGTGGACCCTAAAAACCGATGCAGAAAAGAGAATGACTAAGGATGAGTAAGTCCACCACGAGGGACTGCTCAGCACTCCAAATTGGAGAGTGTAATGATCTACATGCATGAAACTTTATCATTCCAAGATAAAGTGATTGTTTCATACAAAATCCATTGGTCTACCCAACACAAAGATTTTTGTACAAGGGGACTAATGTAGAGGGCTGTCCAGCTACTATTCTAGAATAGCCCAGGGTGAGTGAGCCCACCTAGAGGGGCTCCTACTGCCCAAGTTATCAAGAAAATATTTAGAAAAAGGGGGTCCATCTTGAGTGGCCTTGTGACGAGGTGTAAAACCCGGGTGAGGGGACTCATAGCGAGAAACCCCTCTACCTAAGATAGAAGGACACAGAAAGAGGCAAAGAATGAGGGGCTCACCGCGAGAAATCCTTCTATCCATGATGTAAGGCCACAGATAAAGGCCAAGGATTAGGGGCTCACCGCGAGTAACCCCTCTACTCAAGATAGAAGTCCATAGAAGAAGGGCAAGGGCGAGGGGCTCACCGCGAGAAACCCCTCCACCCAAGATAGGAGGCCATGTAAAAAGGCAAAGGGAGAGGGGCTCACCGCGAGCAACCCCTCTACCCAAGATACAAGGCCACATGAGAAGGCTAAGGGCGAAGGACTCACCGTGAGAAACTCCTCTTCTCAAGATAAAAGGCCACAAAAGAAGGACAAGGGTGAGGGGCTCACCTCGAGCAACCCCTCTACCCAAGATAAAAGGCCATAGAAGAAGGCCAAGGGCGAGGGGCTCACCGTGATAAACCCCTCTACCCAAGATAAAAGGCCACAGAAGAAGGCCAAGGGCGAGGGACTCACCGCGAGCAACTCCTCTACTCAAGATAGAAGGCCACAGAAGAAGGCTAAGGGCGAGGATCTTACCACGAGCAACCCCTCTACCCAAGATAGAAGGCTATAGAAGAAGGCCATGGATGATGGGATCATATTGAGAAACCCCTCTACCTAAGATAAAAGGCCACAGAAAGAGGCCAAGGATGAGGGGCTCATCGCGAGCAACCCCTCTACCCAAGATGGAAGGCCACAGAAAAGGCCAAGGATGAGGGGCTCACCATGAGCAACCCCTCTAAATAGGATAGAATGCCATAGAAGATGGACAAGGACGGGGGACTCACTATGAGTAACCCCTATAAATAGGATAGAAGGCCACATAAAAAGTCCAAGGATGAGGGGCTCACCATGAGCAACCCCTCTGCCCAAGTTGATACCCAGATAAGGAGGTCCACCATAAGTGGCCTCATCTACAAAACTTGGGATGAAGTGATAGAGAATTTAATGACCCTAGGGGGGATGATGAAGTAACACTAGGGTCCCTCAAAAGTGAAAATCAAATTTATGGCATACAAAGCCTTTCAGTCTTCCCAACACAAAAGATTTTGCACGAAGGGCAAATGTAGAAGGGTGTCTTCCCCAAAATACATTTCTAGGTCCCTGCAGAAACTCAAGTCGATAAGGTGACAGCCCCCCCCCCCCCCCCCCGAGTCCCAATAGAAGTTGACATTGAGAAGGAACCCCCCAGGTACCTGCAGAAACTTAAATCGAGAAGGAACCTCACTTAGGTGGCGGCAGAAGCCCATATTGAGAGGGACCCCCCCCCAGGGTCCCTGTAAAAACTCAAGTCGAGAAGGAACCTCACCTAGGTGGTGGCAGAAGCCCATGTTGAAAGGGACCCCCCCTAGGGTGCAGAAACTCAAGTTGAAAAGGAACCTCACCTAGGTGGTGGCAGAAGCCCATGTTAAGAGGGGCTCCCCCCAGGGTCCCTGCAGAAGTTGACATTGAGGAGGAACCCCCCAGGGTCCCTGCAGAAACTCAAGTCGAGCAGAAACCTCACCTAGGTGGAAGAAGAGGCCCATGTTGAGAGGGACCCCCCAGGGTCCCTGCAAAAACTCAAGTTAAAAATGAACCTCACCTAGGTGGCAGAAGAAGCCCATGTTGAGAGGGAATCCCCCCAGGGTCCTTGCAGAAGTTGACATTGATAAGGAACCCCCCAGGGTCCCTACAGAAACTCAAGTCGAGAAGAAACCTCGCCTAGGTGGCGGTAAAAGACCATATTGAGAGGGACCCCCCTCAGGGTCCCTAGAGAAACTCAGGTTGAAAATTAACCTCACCTAGGTGGCGACAGAAACCCATGATGAGAGGGACTCCCCCAGGGTCCCTGTAGAAGTTGAAATTGAGAAGGAACCCCCCAGGGTCCCGGCAGAAACTCATATAGAGAAGAAACACTACCGAGGGTTCAGGTAGAAAGTCATATTGAGAAGGAACCCCACCCAGGGTCCTGATAGAAATCCATATTGGTGAAGGAACCCTCATGGTCCCCCTACGACAGAAAATTCATATTGGTGAAGGAACCCTCAAGGTCCCTTAACTTTCAGAAAATATCAGGATGAGGAGAAGTCAAGGTCCTCCCCCTCAGCTTCCCAAAAGTGTCGGGGCGAGGAGCAGTCAAGGTCCTCCCCCTCAACTTTGAGAAAAATAGGCTAGGATGAGGGAGTGGCTACCATGAGCAACTCCTCATCATGAAGAGTCATTCTTCAAAAGAACAGTATTAACATTTTTCTTTCTTATACAAGTAGCCTAGTTGAGCAGGCAGGGCTCAAATAGGCCAGTTGGGATCCCTTAGGAGTTTCAGCTTGGCGGCTCATGAACAAGGTTTATTGGGAAAGCTCAACTACTTAGCACTTTAGGATTGAGAGAATACTAGTAGAAAGACCCTAGGGTCGCCCAGTCCTCACACACCTCACAGTCAGACACAACTAGGGTGAGAAGCCAAAGGCTTACTCACAAGAAAAGAATTGTTTATAAAATGATTTTAAAGGAGAGGTTCCTCTAGGACCCTCTCAAGAAAAATGATTTTAGAAGGGGGTCCTCAAGATTACAAAGATTTTAGAGGAGGTGGTCCTTGGGACCCCCTCAAGTTTACAAAGTTTGTACCAAAAGTTACTGTTCTAAAAGATATTTACCAAATCAGATATTTTTCCATCTAGCGTAGACATATTTTCTTTTTGACTTTGGTTTGCACCAACTGGCACCTGCCTGAGGGGATAGGATGCTGCACACAGGTAGGGACAAATAGTACACTACAGACCTTGTCCCTCACCAACCCTCTAAGTTTTGGCGCCAAAAGTTCCAACCCAACCCTAGTGCCCAAGTATAAATAGGACCCCTTGGCAAGGTTAAGAACATATAAAAAACTCAATAGCATTGTTAGTCTGTCAAAATCACACTAGAACCTCTTTAGTATTCTCTCCCTATTCTCTCTCTCTAAGTGCTGAGTGCCTTGTTCTTTCACTCCCCACTGGAAGCCATCACTCTCAGGAGTTCCTCTTGAGAAAATTTACTACTATTGTTGTGAAGTTCATCTTCTTGCAGGGAGGGAGTTCCAGCTTGAGCTCCATTTTTACCAAAAGGAGAAGGTTTCATCAAAAGCTGCTCCAGAAGTTCTTGAGAACCTTGCAGACAATATCCATTGGAGTGGGTCACACCTCACCCTTTCCAGTTATTCATAGACCTCGGTCTCACTACCCTCCTACAATGTGGTACAGATCATGGCTGATATATTTCTCTAGACAAGTGAAATATGTAGTTTCTATAAGTTTCCCCCTACTTTGAAACTTCAGGGATTGTTGGCCCCTTCACCCTAAAACTTACTCGTTGAGTGGTAAGACTTATGAAATGAATCCATTGAGGTTATCGAGTGAATTGATTACTCTTGGTAAGAATATATAGTCTCCACCGAATGGATGGATGATTTTGATAGCTTAGATGATGAACCAAGTCAGGAAGAAGTCAGTCTGGTAGAAAGACTGTGTGGAATGATATCCTTTGAAGATTTGTTGGAAAAAATCAATAAGGTGTCTATTCAGTCCAAGGTGGATAAAGCCACTGGGTTCTTATTCTTTTTAGCTTATGTGAACCACATGACCAGGTCAGGGATACACTATAAAGATCGAAATCCTATGTCACCCGGAGTAGATTAAGTAAAAGGAGTTATCAAAGAACTTCCCATGCTAGAAATGTCCATCGAAGAGAGCAAAGTTGTTGATCAACTCAAGGATACCTAATCCAATATCACCCTATATGGGCTTTTCGTGTCCTCTCAGTTACACCAAAATGCCTTGATAAAACTCCTTACGGGTTCCACAGTCCCTCCTTCCACTACTCCTACAGAAATCGTAGATATTGTTAAGTCCCCGACCTCCTCCAAATTCCTCTCCTTTTTTAAGAAGAGATACTGAATTTAGAACTTGATAAAAATTACACCCTTAACATTTTTGTTGAAGTCTTAGGAAAGATAGTCCCATTATAACTTTTCGATAACGAATTTTCTCTCAATGTTTGGCCACTCAAAGCCATTAATTGTTTGGGACTGAAAGTCAATGATCTCATACCCACCTTTCCCGCCGTACGTGTTTATGACAATACTCATCGAGAAGTAATAGGTTCCACAAAACTCATACTAGGGGTGGCCCTATCAATCCTATCACTGAGTTCCAAGTCATCGACATACCTAAATGCTCCAATCTAATTCTTGGTCATCCATGGCTTCACATCATCCTAGGGGTATCCTCTTTTCTTCATTAAAAATTGAATTTCTGTACTAAAGGGAAAGTCATCAGAATTTTGGTGGTCGATGACAGCGCAGACAATGCTAGTGATACGACGCAAATATTGCGTATTTCACCCGTTAACCTACGCCTTATTAGCCCCCTTGGGTATCTTAATCCCTATACTTATGCTCGTTAACCAGACAACCTCGGATTTCTATGTTAACATATTTTGCAGGGGTTAATTGGGCTTTTATAGGTATTCGGATGCTTAGTATGAAGTTCGGATGATTTCCGGAAATGTTTCGTCGACTTTTGCAGCTTCGAGGGCATTTTAGTAACTCCATCATTCGGGTTTGAAGCCCGATCTCTTCAAGGAAGTTTAATCCTTTTGATTTCTCTTCGCGTGGCCGCCGACGGTGCATGATTCCGAGTTGTAATGATTGAGTTATGGCATTTTTAGGATGATTTTTACTTAAAAAGTACACTCAAGGTCACATTCAAGGGCATTTTAGTCATTTCATATTTTGGTTTTTTAGCCTAATGTCTTCTTGGATGTTGTGTTCCTCTGAGTTATCTTCGCGTAGCCTCCGACCGTGCCTCATTCCGAGCCATAACGAAGAAATGGAGGCATTTTCCGTAAAACATGACAAAGCTGCAGATTCAGACCTGTTGATTGCGAATCGATTCGGCCAAAAACCGAATCGATTCGGTTTGCACCAGAAAGCTAGATTTTTGCTTCCCCTGTTTCCGAATCGATTCGGTCCTTTCCCGAATCGATTCGGCTACAGTAAAATTCCGAAAATCTTTATTTTTAAGTTGCTTTTTGGTTGGGTATATGGGGGAAAACATTGTATTAAGTTGGGGGATCAATTTTAGACTTGATATAATTCATTTTAGGTTAGTTTTTAGGTGATATTTTTTAGAGATTCTCTCTCCTAGGGTTCCATCCCAATTTGTATGTAAGTTTTTACTATTCATCTTCTTCCTCTTTAATAAAGCTTCCATTTCTTGATTTCTTACTTTGATAACTAGTTTCCTTTCTTTCAAATTAGTTTATTGTTGTTATTTATTGCTTTAATTAGTTTATTTGTTGTTTAAAGTAGTTTAATCCATGTATTGTCCGTAGATAACGGGTTTGGATTGCGTTTCTGCCATTAATGGGCGTCGAGCTCCAAAAGTTAGGTTTTGGGTAAAATTGCATTTAATTGAAACCGCGTGTATTAAAGTTGGATTGTTATGCGTTTGACTTTATTTGTCACGCAACTTTAGTGTTTATAGCGATAATCCGAATTTAATCCGCGTGTGACCATTTTTGATTAAATGTTTAATCTCGCAACTTTGGGTAAATTCCTTATTATGTGATGTTTATGATTAATTAAAAATGCCTGATTAAATGTTTTCGAATCGAAATTCTAATTATTAGTTGTTTAGCCCATGGTGGGGACGCAATCCCGACTCTCGTTTTATTAATTGTAGTATAGTGTTAACTTCTTCATTTTTCTCTTTTGTCACCATTTCCTACTATCACCTTTTCATTTATTTATTTTACACTTTTATTCCTGAAGTAATTAAACAATTAAAATCTAAAATTTAATCACTCCCTGTGGATTTCTTACGATACCCAACTTACCGCTTTACTTTCCTCTCAAGTGTAGTAGTAGCTTAGGTTTTTGCATCGCGGCAGCGAAACACACAACGATTGTGTCCTCACACGAACACACTTTTTGCGCCCAACCAAAATGGCGCCGTTGCCGAGGAGTGTGTTTTAGATAGTAATTGTTTTATTATTTCGTAGTATTTTTCCTTTTGTGTTTGTATTCTTTGTTTTAACCTTTTTTGCAGGATAACATATTTGAGCGCTAAGAAACTTTGATTCGCGGTTGCTCACTTTCTTGCTCGGATTCTCCATCTGCAAACAACGAGGTAATCATGTCCTACTATTATAGTTATTACGGTTATTCTAATGATTCATACTTTGGGGATTGTTTTCAAGTTTTCTATTTTCAAGATTTTCTTGAAAATGAAAGACTTGAAAACATTTATCGCAATGAAAATCGTTATTGGGAGCTTGAGTTGGATTCATATTTTGAAACCAATGACGATTTTTATTCCGATGATTTAGAAGATGAGATTTTACCAAATGAGGAGTCCGAAGCTTTTGAGCCGAGGAAGCCTACTTTGGAAGAAACTTTTCTTCTTTTCCTCCAAAGTGCGAATAACGCTATTAGTAATGAATTGGGATTTGAAGCACTTTGCGATGAGATCGATTCTTTTGTGCAAAACAATGAGGAGGTTGAAACTAGTGTTTCACCTCAATTTTTCAAAGAATTTCTCATCGAATGTGAATCTTTCTCCCCCGAAATTCAATCTCCTTCCGATGATGAGTCGATTGAGATTGAATTTTCTTCACTACCATATTCGTTTACCATGCTTGAACCATTAGAATTACCGGTTGATTCCTACGAGTCGGTAGAAATTAAAATTTCTACACAATTTGCCGACGAGGACTCTTTGCCGACTTTGTTTGCTATGATGGATTCTATCCCCGCGTGTGCACCATCTCCCATTCCATTTAAAAAATCTTTGGGAGATGAGTCGATTTTTCTTGGACCTCAAGTGTACCTTTCCCCCTTATTATCCAAATCCCCCATCGTCCCCCAAAAATTTCAAATTGGCGATGGTTCATTTTTTTCACCGCCCACATGCCTTCCGTTGTTCAAACGGAATTCTTATTTTTCGGGAGGCATGTTCTCTTTGGAGGGTCCACCGTTGATCTTTCAAAGTCAAATCCATGTTTGGGTGGACCCTCAACTATTTAGACTTCTAGTGTATAGTTAGTGTGAAGCGTAAATAGTAGGTTGTAAATAGTTAGCTTTTTAATTTTCTTTCTTTCCTATTTTTCTTTCCTTTTAATTTAGTCTAGTGTAATTAGTTAACTATTTGTTATTTGTTTTTGCTATGCTCGGTACTAACTTGTTTTGTAGATTTCATTGGACTCGTGCTTATGGAGATCGCTCCAATTTTGGGTAATAACGTTCTTTTCCTCTCTTTGTGTTGTGTTCTTAATGCGCATTGAGGACAATGCAACATTTAAGTTAGGGGGTGTAGGATATTCTATCCATTTCTTTGTTTTGTCTATGGATTTGCTCACATTTAGTTACTAAGCATGTTTTTTATTAAAAAATTAAAAAATTTCAAAAATATTTTCTTTCTTTTTTCTCTTTTTTTGGGCTTTTTGCCTTTGTTTCCGATGATAAATTTCAATAATTGCCCGATCCAATAGACAACCCAATGATGCATGTTCTCGATTTTAGAAGTTAATAGACTTTAGTCTCACTTATTGATATTGTGAATAACCTCATGAATTAAACTTTATCCCATGAGCATATGCACTTTCCTTGTTATATTGATTTGGTTTAAGATTTTTATAATTCGGTAATCTTTTGTTGCATTGTATATACTTACACTGAGTAAGCTTTGTACCTTTCGTCGTTTGTGAGTGTATACACTATTCTTTTCTCATTGAAAATGTTGAATTCGTTGGTAATCTCACTATTCTTTCATTTGACCGTTCATTAATTGAGTTCATACTTGAAATGTGTTACTTGATCATGATTTTCATATATTGTTTTGACTCGAGAATTGCGTAAACTTTGTGAAATGATCATAGGCCATATTTGTTATACCACCCATATTAGCCTTGACCTCACCTTATATGTTTACCCTCGTTAACCCCTTTGAGCCTAAATATAGCCCTTCGTTTCATAACCCAAATCCCATAACTAACTCCAAATTGGAGTTTTAAACCATACATACACCTCCATACCTTTGTTTGGAATGTTACTTGGGATTGAATGATGTTGTTATGATGTCGGTTGCAATTTAGGGATATGAGAGTTTGATAAGCAAAGAAAAGAAAGTAGTGAAAAAAGTGAAGAAAAAGAGAAAGCAAAAAGCAAAAGAAAACATGAGAAAAAGAAGAAAAGGAAAGAAAGAGAAAGTTGTATATGCTGTGTATTTAGTTCAATAAGCTTTGATTACTCTCCAATTGTTATATCTAATTCTTGTTTGGAAGTTACTTTCTATTTTTGATATTGCCCGCATCCTTCCCATTATTCCAAGTTTTCATCTCCGAACATTTTGAATCCATACATATACCTTTCATTTCGTACCTTAACCCCAAACCTACATTACAACCCTATAAAGTCCTATGTGATCTTAAGGTGAATTTAATTTAAAAGTTTAAATAGTTTTGATAATCTGTGAAAATGCATTTCGCCTCTTTTAGTGTGCGGTATCCTTTCATTGAGATTACAGTTTTCCATTTTATATATAGCGTTCTTCATTTGTGACATGTGTGCGGCCTAGTTTCCATTTACATTTACTCTTTATGCCCGCATGTTCCGTGTGTTACCTCCCGTTCCGAGTGATTTCATTTGATGAGCGTAATGCCCGTGAGGATTGAATATATGCTTGCTTTATGTTTATCCAGTTTAATTAAGTTTTTGCCAAATCATATTTTGCATATGCTCCCCCCCCCCCCCCCCCCCTCCCACTTTTAAAGTTTCAATTCTATGAGGTGCATTCAACCTGTTAATAACAACGGACTTTAGCTTGAATTCATTCAATATGCTAATAACGCATTTAAAATCTTTTTCGTTATTGTTGAGTTTGTCACATGTTGGGTTGGGCATATTTTGAGGAAACCATATGATGTTTGTGGGTTTCATCCCTGAAAGCCCTCACGAGACAACACTCGTCCACTAGGGTAACCTAGGGGTTTAACGGCTTATTGCATATGCTAAATGCAATCGTTCGCCCGCGAAAGTGGCCTTATCTTTTAATTACTTTTTCATCCCATTTTGTACTTGTATCCTGTTTCTGATTTTCTTGTAGTTCTTGTTGTTTCCTATTTCATTGCTAGGGACTAGCAATGTATAAGTTAGGGGGTGTGATACGACGCAAATATTGCGTATTTCACCCGTTAACCTACGCCTTATTAGCCCCCTTGGGTATCTTAATCCCTATACTTATGCTCGTTAACCAGACAACCTCGAATTTCTATGTTAACATGTTTTGCAGGGGTTAATTGGGCTTTTATAGGTATTTGGATGCTTAGTATGAAGTTCGGACGCTTTCCAGAAATGTTTCGTCGACTTTTGCAGCTTCGGGGGCATTTTAGTAATTCCAGAATTCAAGTTTGAAGACCGAGCTCTTCACGGAAGTTGAAGCCCTTTGATTTTTCTTCACGTGGCCGCCGACGGTGCATGATTCCGAGTTGTAATGATGGAGTTATGGCATTTTTAGGATGATTTTTACTTAAAAAGTACACTCAAGGTCACATTCAAGGGCATTTTAGTCATTTCATATTTTGGTTTTTTAGCCTAATGTCTTCTTGGATGTTGTGTTCCTCTGAGTTATCTTCGCGTAGCCTCCGACCGTGCCTCATTCCGAGCCATAACGAAGAAATGGAGGCATTTTCCGTAAAACATGACAAAGCTGCAGATTCAGACCTGTTGATTGCGAATCGATTCGGCCAAAAACCGAATCGATTCGGTTTGCACCAGAAAGCCAGATTTTTGCTTCCCCTGTTTCCGAATCGATTCGGTCCTTTCCCGAATCGATTCGGCTACAGTAAAATTCCGAAAATCTTTATTTTTAAGTTGGTTTTTGGTTGGGTATATGGGGGAAAACATTGTATTAAGTTGGGGGATCAATTTTAGACTTGATATAATTCATTTTAGGTTAGTTTTTAGGTGATATTTTTGAGAGATTCTCTCTCCTAGGGTTCCATCCCAATTTGTATGTAAGTTGTTACTATTCATCTTCTTCCTCTTTAATAAAGCTTCCATTTCTTGATTTCTTACTTTGATAACTAGTTTCCTTTCTTTCAAATTAGTTATTTATTGTTATTTATTGCTTTAATTAGTTTATTTGTTGTTTAAAGTAGTTTAATCCATGTATTGTCCGTAGATAACGGGTTTGGATTGCGTTTCTGCCATTAATGGGCGTCGAGCTCCAAAAGTTAGGTTTTGGGTAAAATTGCATTTAATTGAAACCGCGTGTATTAAAGTTGGATTGTTATGCGTTTGACTTTATTTGTCACGCAAATTTAGTGTTTATAGCGATAATCCGAATTTAATCCGCGTGTGACCATTTTTTATTAAATGTTTAATCTCGCAACTTTGGGTTAAATTCCTTATTGTGTGATGTTTATGATTAATTAAAAATGCTCGATTAAATATTTTTGAACCGAAATTCTAATTATTAGTTGTTTAGCGGATGGTGGGGACGCGATCCCGACTCTCGTTTTATTAATTGTAGTATAGTGTTAACTTCTTCATTTTTCTCTTTTGTCACCATTTCCTACTATCACCTTTTCATTTATTTATTTTACACTTTTATTCCTGAAGTAATTAAACAATTAAAATCTAAAATTTAATCACTCCCTGTGGATTTCTTACGATACCCGACTTACCGCTTTACTTGCCTCGCAAGTGTAGTAGTAGCTTAGGTTTTTGCATCGCGGCGGCGAAACGCACAACGATTGTGTCCTCACACGAACACACTTTTTGCGCCCGATCAGCTAGCACTAGTAGTCCAGTATTGGAGATCCAATATAGGACCAATGATATGTTTTTGTTCGGTTTCAAGATTGATACGCTCCCTCTCCCAGCAGGGGACAACTTCAAAGACCGAGTCTATTTAGGGTAAAACCATCACAACAACGTCAATGTGATTTAGATATTCAAGAGCATGGACTACATGCTTGGGATGGGGATAGGATGACATCAGTAGGGAATCCTTGAGCATATAGTACTAATATAGGCCTTTACCTCATATGTCTTGGGTTACCAACCTTCACCAGATGAACTCAAAGTACTCTATCGAGCGCGATCGAAAATATGCTTAGAAGATGAAAAGACTATTTCAGGAGACTTTTTGAACAAAAGGTCTTTCAAGGAGGGTGAAGACTTCCCCTTTTGTGGATTTTAGAATCGTGAAATAACTATGTTGACGAGAAGGTAAAATGTATGCTAGAATTATTCTTTCCAAATAGTAACTCCTAGGACGAAGAATGCAAACATAAAATGTAACCACTCACTAAAAAAGTCATGACAATTATCGAAGACTCATTCGACCTTCAAACATTAGGGCTATGTCTCTTCATGATCCACTCAAATGTTGCACCATCAGACCTGTCCACTCAAATCAAAGTTGTTGACATGCATCTTCTTAACTGGAATGCCATTCCAGTCTAACCTTGTCAAATTCAACCCAACCTTGATGTTCACCCTATTCAAGACTCTTCACCTGCTCATGGTTTTCCTTTTCCCGGCATAAATATAATAGAGACATCCTCTTAATGTTATTTTTCTCAAAAATGAAATAAACGGGGATTTTGAGTATCTTGTTGTGCCTTGCATTAATTATCTTATTCTAATCAAACTCTTGATGATGATGACTTTGTAAATGGATAATTCTTAACCAATCTTAATCAGGAGAATAGAAAATAACATAATTACATTCAAACTAATGATAATGAGGCGTTATCATTAATCTCATTCCTAGTATCCATATGTGCGAGATTAAGATAGGGTCAACCCTTATCGAGTGTAAGCGTACATAATTTGAATAACTAGTGAAATAATTCGTGGATGTCTTTCCATGGTTCTAGGATGAAATGTCTATCATTGACCTAAAAATAGCTCAGTATAATATCCTGACATTCTTAGAATGTAAGATGGTCAAATATGAGCTAAGGAAACTCTATATCGAATGGTCGTTCAAGGTTAAAGAGGAAGTGGTCAAACAGTTGAACGTGGGATTCATTTGCGTGGTCAAATACCCAACATGGCTTGCCAACATTGTCCCCATGTCGAAGTCAAGAGAAAAGGTCCGCATGTATGTTGACTATCGGGATTTCGATAAAGCATCCCTAAAGGATGATTATCCATTACCCAACATTTACATGATCATGCGAAACACAGCTAGCCACACCCTCAAATAATTTATGAATGGATTCAACGAATATAACCATATCAAGATGCAATCTGACCATTAGGAGAAAACCTCCTTTATCACCCCACGAGGAACCTTTTGCCACGCAATCACGTCGTTCGGACTCAAGAACATCAGGGCTACTTACCAAAGGGCTATCATAATCATCCTCCATGACCTTATTCACAAGGAGGTCAAACTTTATATAGACGACATGATCATTAAATATAAGACTTGGGAAAGTCATATTCCCTCCCTCCGAAAATTCTTCGAACGACTGCGATAATACCGATGCGGTTAAATCGACAAAAGTGTGTTTTTGGTATCACTAAAGGAAAACTTTTGGGATTCATGGTCAGTGAGAAGGTAATCGAAGAAGACCCTGTCAAGCTGAAAGACATGCTTAAGATGCCACCACTACAGATGGAAAAGGATGTCCGAGGATTCCTGGGTAAACTATAGTACATCAGTCGGTTCATTAGCTAGCCGACTTCTATCTGCGAACCCATTTTCAAACTCCTCCAAAAGACTCAATCAAGGTCTAGAATTAATCATGCCAATAAGAATTTAACCAAATCAAGAGATAACTCACCCGACCTCCGATGCTTATGCCTCTGCATCCATGTCTACCACTACTTTTATAGTTAATTATAACAGATACTGCATCGCGGCTTTGCTAGCTCAATACATTAAAGAATCGCGTAAGGAAAGATCCATCTATTACGCCAGTAAAAAATTATTTGGGTACGAATTAAACTACACTACTTTGGAAAAAACATGTGTCTCCCTGGTCTGGGTCACGTAAAAGTTACGACACTACATGCTTGCCTTCCCCATCAGACTAGTATCCCAAATGGATACCATCAAATACTTGCTAGAAAACCTATTATGTCCAGCCATATTATCCATTGGTTGATGTTGCTAGACCAGTTCGACATCATGTATGTCACGCAAAAAGCATTGAAAGGGAGAGCCATCTCCGATTACCTTGATGATTACCCTATAGAAGGAATCGATGTTTAAGTATCTTAATTCCCGAATGAAGACATCCTCTGCACCTCTCATGAGGACCTTATATGGAAAATGTTCTTTGATGGATCTGCTAATAATAAAGGATACGACATTAGGATACTCCTGATCGCCCGTGATGACTCCCACACCCCCATTGCCATCAAATTAGACTTCCCTTGCACCAATAATATGATTAAAAATGAGGCATGTATTCTAGGCCTTAAAATATCCTTCAAGAAAGGTATCAAGAACCTAAATGTCTACGGGGACTCTGCCCTCAACATTGGCCAAATTCTCAAAAAATGGAAAGTTAAAGATGAGAAATTCCACCCTTTTACACCAACTTAGAAGATTTGGCCTCCCAGTTCAGAGATGTAACTTTCTATTACCTTCCTCGTGTAAATAACAGTTTAGTTGATGCCCTTGTAACCCTGGACTCCATGGTAGATATGCCTGAAGGAATAACAATGGTCCCTCTCCTGATTTGGAAACAATCCTTGCCCAATCACTGCTACCACATCGAGCTCATCACCGAGAAAGATTCCAACATGGTTAGGTTATGTACTACGACATTTGGTGTCTCCTCAAACATGGTGGATATCCCCAAGATGCATATCAAAAAGATCGTGTGACCCTTCGCAAATTGGTTGTGCAATATATCATCTAAAATATAGAACTTTTCAAGATAAACTGTGATGTAACCCACTTCTACTGCATTGCAGGGGCTGATATTGAAGAAATGATGCAAAAAATCCACGGTAGAGAATGCGCGCCCCAAATGAACGGTCATATGCTTACCAAGAAGATCATCGGTAAAGGGTACTATCGGACCACCATGGTTCAATATTGCATTGCCTATGTTCGGAGACGCCTCAAGTGTCAATAGTTTGCCAATCTCCAACACTTATTGATCTGTCGAAAATTGAGTGTATGTGTAGATAAGCTACTCGTTGTTATCGACTTCCGACCGTAATAAAAAAAACTAAACTTTAAATACACTCTTTTGGAGTATAGTAGTTAGTGTGGGTATCAAAAATCCATATGGAATGTTTGATACCCGTTAATTGATTTATTACTTCTCAAATAAAAGTGTAAAAGGTGATGATGGTGTATAAAAGGAAAAGGAAAAAAGTTAATTACGCAATTAAAACTAAACAAAGATTAG
Organism: Sambucus nigra; assembly: GCA_949130495.1. Classification (NCBI taxonomy): domain Eukaryota; kingdom Viridiplantae; phylum Streptophyta; class Magnoliopsida; order Dipsacales; family Adoxaceae; genus Sambucus; species Sambucus nigra. The sequence goes on along the minus strand of OX422218.1, from coordinate 296,576,343 downwards.
AAAAATGAGATTAGGATCACATCCCCACCATGGACTAATCAACACATAAAAGGGATTATGGTTCTATAACATTTAACCGAGCATACAAAATTCATTATATACATCAAACATGAAGAAACCCACTTCAAAAATGAAAGATTAAACTATCGCTCGAATATGGTCACAAATGGATTGATTTTGGAATATCTCTATAAACACTACCATTGCATGACAAACAAAGTTAAATGCCTAATATTCCCACTTGAATAATTCCCTAAACAGCAAACAGCTAGGGAGAGGTGATAGGTGATAGAGGTTGATGAGGGATGTTGGCAAACCTCTCACACTTTTTACATTGCTTGACATAACTGGCCACATCATGGGCCAAGGTCAGCCACTAATACCCCTAGGTGATAACCCTTTTCTCTAAAGATCTCCCTCCTATATGGCTAGAGAATGAACCTTCATGTATATCCTTTAAAATGTATTCCACCTCTATTGGATGGACACATCAGAGTAGAGGCAAAAGAAATCCTTTCTTGTATAGAATATTCCCAATGTCTGAGAACTTAGCAGCTTTGTATATGATATTCTTTCTTTCCAATTTGGAGTCTGGTAGTTTAGCATCCTTTATATATTGGATGAGAGGATCCATATAAGATTCTACTATCTTAAGGCTTAAGTAAAATTTGACCGTGTTGTCCTCCTCTTCGATGGTCGGTCGATGTAGAGTCTCGACAGGCACTAACCTTATTATCTCAACTTTAGTTGTTGACACCAATCTTGCCAAGGCATCGGCTCGACCATTGCCCAGACAAGGGATCCTCTTAAGATTTATCTCATTGAAGTTATTCATCATTGCTTTTACCCTGGACAGATACTTGTACATCCTTTCATACTTCGCCTCGTACGCTCCTAGGATTTGGTTTACTACCAATCTGGAATCACTATAAACTAATAACTGACTTACATTCAGTGCTTTGGTGAGCGAGAGACCGACAAGAAGAGCCTCGTACTCAGATTCATTATTGGATGGATTGAACTTGAACCTCAAAGAATACTCTATATTAGTGTCGTCTGGAGCTGACACTATCAACCCAACTCCACTCTATGCCTCACAAGAGTAACCATCAACAAATAAACTCCATACAATACCTTTTTTAAAAAAGTCTCCCTATTGCAACACTCAATTATTGAACACAAGTCTTTTTTCTTCATTCTCTATAACTAATATCCTAGCTGTACTCATCTCGGCCTTAGCTGGGAGGAGGCATGTTCTTCTTTCTAGCTCACAAGTTGGAGTCTCGATCTCTTCGGTATCAGCCATATCCCACGTGAACTCAACTACAAAATCAACTAGAGCATGCCCCTTAATGGCCATTCTTGGCTGATAGACGATGTCGAATTCTCCCAACTCTATAGACCAGGCCATCAACCTATGTGATAGGGGAATCTAATAAGATGACTATGGTATGTGCATAGAAGTAGGGCTTCATCTTTCTGGATGCATAAATGAGAGCGTAAGACAATTTCTCTATTTTTGTATATCTCTTCTCATCCCCTTGGATAGCCTTGTTGTTGAAATATATTGGCTTCTGAACACCCTCATCATCTCTCACGATCGGTGCGCTGATGGCCGATTCTAATACGCCTAGGTATAAGTATAACTTTTCTCCTTGAACGGGTCTAGACAACAAGAGTGGGGATCCTAGGTAGACCTTTAAATCCTGAAAGGCCTTCTCACACTCTTTGTTCCACTCGAAAGCTTTCCTCAGTACCTTGAAGAAGGGGAGACACTTGTATGTCACCCTAGATACGAACCTATGAAGTGCTTCCACTCGTCCGGTTAACCTCTGAACCTCTTTTGTGGTCTTCATCTCCACCAAAGCTTTGATTTTTTTGGGTTAGCTTCTATCCCCCATAGATTGATAATAAAACCCCAAACCTTGCCTACTCTGACTCCGAAGACACAGTTTGAAGGATTCATCCTCATACAATACTTATCCATCGTGTTAAAAGTGCACTCCAAGTTGGCCACATGCGACTCGACCCTAAGGCTCTTGGTAAGCATGTCATCAATATATACCTCCATGGTCTTGCCTATCTCATCCTCGAATATTTTGTTCACCAGCCTCTAGTATGTAGCCATGATATTCTTGAGTTTGAAGGGCATTACCTTGTAGCAATACATACCTTTGTTCATGATGAACGAGGTCTTCTTGGCATCGACCGGGTTCATGAATACCTGATTATATCCTGAATAGGCATCCATAAAGATCATCAGTTCATGCCCATCTATGGCATCAACCATTTGATCTATTCTCGGTAAAGAGGAGTTGTCTTTGGGGCATGCCTTGTTTAGATTTATGAAATCAACACACATCCTCCATTTTTCGTTGGCCTTTGGAATAATGACAACATTAGCTAACCACTTTGGGTAAATAACGTCTCTAATGAAGTCGTCTTTATCCAACTTCTTCACCTCATCTCTGATAACATTATACTTCTCTCTGGAATAAACTCTTCACATTTGCCTGACTGGATTTGACCCCCCGACCATATTGAGCTTATGGAAGAGGACCTTCGGATCATTTCTCATCATATCTTCATGGCTATAAGTAAAAATGATCTGTGTCTCACCAAGAATTTTATTTATTTCTTCTTTAATATCTCTCTTCAGGGCTTTGTCGGCTTGGAGGGTTTTTTCAGCTCATCCTTATTGAGGACGATGGATTCTACCTCCTCAGCAGCTTCATCCCTTTTTATCTTTTTCTATCTCTAGGTTCAAGAGTTTTTATGTTGTAAGTAGTAGTGGACCTCTTATGTGCCTCTCTCTCCTGGACGAATTAAAGTAGCATTCGCGTGCCTCAACCAGGTCACCTTGAACTTACCTTACTCTGTAAGGAGTCGGAAACATTATCATTTGGTGAAATATTGAGGGCACGAACTCAAACTCTTTGAGGGCTACTCATCCCATGATTATGTTGTAGGCCGAGAAGACATTCTCATCCATAACAAAGAAACTGATCTTCCTTGTGAGACATTTTGGCCAACTGTTCCCCATTATGACATCCATTTCATAAATTACCAGGGTTGTACTTTCTCTCCACTAAAACCAATCAGAGGTTGATGGTATGTGATAAGTCTCTTCTTGATCAACCCTAGGCCATTGTAACAGTCCCAGAATATCACATCGACCGAACTACCACCGTCGACTAATATCTCCGAGACCTTATACCCATGCACTTTGGTGGTGATCACTAGAGGGTCATCATGTGGGGCTAGGATCTCCTTAAAATCCAACCTCAAAAAACCCACTATCAGAATGTTCATATCAACCTCTCTTACCCTTCTTTGGTTCTACAGCTACCGAGTGAACCAATTTGGGCTTCGGAGGGAGAGCTTTGGCTTCTGCCACATTATCCTTTTTGTCAGTAATTTCCTTTCAACCACTTACAAGTCATTTGTAGATTATTTTTACACCCAGGGAGATTGTATGTAGCCAACCTTTAGGATCAGTGATGGGAGGAGGCAAATATGGGTCAGCTTCGTTATCATCATCCGAAGCATCATTATCTCTATTTGCTGAGGTGTTAGGTTTGTATTTATCATTCCTGTTCCTTCGAGTGTTATCTTGGCCACCCTTCTAACTACCTTTAATCACATATTTCCTCAATTTTCCTTCCTTTAACATTTTTCCAATCTCGTCCTTCAGAGTGAAACATCTACTAGTGGTATAGACATGGTCTTGGTGAAATTCACACCAATTTCTTTTATTCCTCTTATGAGGAGGGGCTTTGAGCTTCTCCGACCATCTCAAGTACCTATCATTCTTGATCTCATTTAGAATCATTTCTAGTGTGGCAGTCAAAGGCATGTAGTCAACAAACTTGTCAGTCACCGACCTCTTCTTATCTCATTTTTCCCTTAGACTTTTGGGACTTACTCCCGCTAGCTCCCTTTTCATCCTCATATTTGGCCTCCATGGCCTCCTTAGCGTTCATGACTCTCCCCATTGTAGCCAATAGTTCTTCCATGGACTCTGAAGTTTTCCTTTCTTCAAACCACCCATCAAGGCAGTCGTTACTATATTCTCGTTGTAATCTTCCACTTCTAGTTTATCCTTATTGAAGCGGGCTATGTAATCTCACAGAGATTCATTCTTCCCTTGATTTACATATAGTAAGTGAGTGGTTTTCTTTCTCGACTTAACCCTAAAACATAAGTTAAGTATGAATCTCTCTGCAACCTACTTAAAGTTCTCAATTGAGTTATCTAGAAGGGAAGTATACCAGACATGTGCAGTACCGATCAGAGTTCTTGAGAATGCTCTACATTTCATCCCGTTTGAGATCGAGTAGATATCTATAGTAGATTGGTACATCTCGACATGATGAACTGAATTGGTACTCCCATCATACCTCAGTGTCATCACCGGTAGCTTTAACTTAGCCAGGGTAAGGTAGTTCACAATCCTAGCAACAAATAGAGACCCTTCATTTTACCCTCTCTATAGAGGGTCTCAGCTCTTCAGCAAGTCTCTAATTTTGTCCTTTAACCTATTAATAGAGCTATTCTAGGGTTTATCGGCTGTAACAACTATGTAATTGTCTCCCTCGACCTGAGCATCATTCTCGCTATCCCCTTCCCTCTCGACGTGGCACTGAATGGGCTCTCAGCCTACCGTCCTCTGACATCTATTAAATCATCATTGTTCCTCATCTTGGCCTTGGAAGGGTCATCTATCATCACACCCTCCATTCCTTCAGAATCCTTCCATGCCGTGAGACCTGGATAGTTGATTTCATAGGTCACCTACAGGGCCGATTCTGTCAAATGCGAAACCCTGCTAAGCCTATCAAGTGCTGATGGACAATCTCATCCCTTTCAGCTCAGTATTGTAAGGTTTCCTCTACTCACTTAGATAGGGCACACAACATTCCCAGAAATTTTGTATGGCTCCCAACACTTAGCCTCGTCATCATCATACTCATTACCTTCAAATTCTTGACCCTGCCTCCCCAGGCATAGACGCCTAGGGTCATCAATGTCTCTTGACCTCTGCTGCAGCGGCGCATACTTATGTGGAGTTGGGGTTGGTCCGCCTGTCGCCTGATGTGCGCCTTCCTTGGAGATCGGAGTTATCATATCCGTCATCACTCTAATGAGTGTGGCTATGAAATTCTGACTGAAGGCAACCAATTGCTTCTACATCTTGGCCAGAATGGCTGCCAATGAGCACAGCGCATTTGTGATGTCTGCCATCTCATATTGTGGTGGTTCTTGACTAGAAGTAGGACCTCCACCTCGTGGGAGATCTGATGCCGTTGAATTTCGATGAATAAAAATATTAAGAGGTGTACTGGAAATGAGCTGTATGAACTATAAGCAAGCTTAAAACTCGAACAATAGCTCTTTCAATGGTTGTTTAAGATCATCCTAGTGTGAGGTTGATCCACCACCAAAGAATTAGGTATGGAGTACCTACGAATGAGAGGAAGAATATGACAACCTTGTTCCCATTGACGGCACCATATTGATGATACCAGAAATGGTATCACCAAATCAATGTGAATATATGAGCTCAATCTAGTATAATAATGGAGTGTGAACAAATATGTAAATGTAGAAGGAGGTGAGGCAAAGAGGAGATAAAACAGTATATAAGTAGTTCAGCGTATCTTAGCCTACTCCATTGTGAGATAGTGTGTGAAATCCACTAAGAAAGGGCTTTAACTTTGGATATAGATCACTCAGCTTTCTCTCTATATGTTTCCTTTTTACCAGAGTTTCAGTAGGGTTTCGAATTAGAGGGCCCCCTTAAGTTAGGAGAAGGTGAATATTTATATGGCTGGGGTGGTGCAATGTGCAACCTAGGCATGTAATAGGCATGCACAACATAGAATGGACAATGCATCATAGCCATATGTCATCACTGGGTGCAAATCATGATTGAGATATATTCTTTACATGTGAGGAAGAAGTTGTTGCAACAGTTTTGTCCATGCGGGGCTCATAACCCGTGCACACTTTCACATGCATGCTACATTCCACATGCCCTGCCAAGTGCCAAATGTTTCATGATGTGATGGAGGTGTCGACCTGGACGAATAAGAGACCCCCGGGGTCATGATGGTCGCCTGCTAATGATTACTGAATGGGGTCTCGGTTGACGTGTGTCACGTCGAGAAGAGCATATGACTAGATTGAGGAGGTCTCTACTGATGGGGAGTTGGTTGAGATGATACAAGTAAGTTTATGGTGATGGTCCATGGTCTCGTGCTGGAACATGAATGAGACTGAGACTGCTTCTTATTGGATTTCTTGCGAGAAGTGGGCTCTGTAGGGCCAATCGAGGTTGAGTTAGTCCATTGCAGTGATGTTGGTAAACTTTGGGCATATCAAGAATTCAATATAACATTGGAAAGGGATAAAGATTATTGAACACTTTATAACAAATTGAAATACTTTCTCTTTATTTTCTTTTCTTGTTTTCTTCATATTTTTCTTTTCATCTTTTTTCTTTTGTTTTTCTTTTGTTTTTTTTTCTTCTTTTCTTCTTTTTCTTTTCTTATTTTTTCTTTCTTCTTTCTTTTCTTTTCTTTTTCTTCACTTTTTCACTCTCACATGCTTGATTGCAACCACACAACAATAACATCATTCAATCCCATGTATCATTCCAAACAAAGGTATAAAGGTAATATGTGTGGTATATAACTCCAATATTGAGTTGGTTATGGGATTTTCGATTATGAGATGAAAGGCTATCTTAAGGCTCAAAGGGATTGACGAGGGGAAACATATAATGTGAGGTTAAGATCAATATGGGTGATATAACAAAGATGTCATATGATACTTTCCTAAAGCTTACGCAATTCTCGAGTTAAAACAAACTTTGAAAATCATACTTAAGTAATACATTTCAAAATATAAACTCAATTAATGAACAATCAAATGAAAGGAAAGTGATATTACCGATGAATTTAACGTTTTCAATGAGGAAATAGTAATGTATAAACACTTACAAATGAATAAAATCACAAAGCTCACTAGGTCTAAGTATATACTATGCAACAAAAGATTACCGAATTTTAAAAGCCATTAACCAAATCATTAAAACAAGAAAAGAGCATGTGCTCACGGGGTTAAAGTTTAATTCATGAAGTTATTTATAATATCAATATTTTGAGGACTAAACTCTAATAACTTCTAAAATTGAGAACATGTATCATTGAATTATCTATTGGATCACGCATTTATTGAAATTTATCATTGGAAACAAAGGCGAAACACCCAACAAGGGAGAAAAAGGAAAGAAAATATTTTTGAAATTTTTAATTTTTTAACAAAAGTATGTTTGGAATGAACATGTGATCAATTCAATGAAACTCAAAAAGAAATGGGAAGGATAAACCACACCCCCTAACTTAAATGTTGCATTGTCCTTAATGTGAATCAAGAACATAACATAAAAATAAGAAAGAAAGATGTTACCCAAAATTGAGCGATCCTCGATATGAACAAATTCATTAAATCTACAATTTATGTTAGAACCAAGCATAATTTAAGAATAACAAAAACTTTAACTAATTACACTATACTATAAGTAAAAAGAAAAAAAAAATTAACTATTTACAACCTACAATTTTATCTTTTAACTAACTATACACTAGAGGTTGAAATTTTTTAGCGTCCACCCACAATACGATTTAGCTTTTAGGGATTAATGGTGGTACCTCATTTGAATGCATGCTTCCCGAAAAATAATAATTATGCTTGTACAATGGAAGGAATGTATAAGGCATAAGAAATTAACCATCACCAACTAAAAACTATAGGCAGATGATGTGGGATTCAGATGATAAGGGGGACAAGACTAAATTAATCTCGGGATAATTAAAATCACCTCCCCAAAGTTTTTCAATTGGAATGGAAGGTGGCGAAAGTGTGAGTGAAAATCCCATGGCATGAAGCATCTCAAAATAACATTCCCGTTCAAGAATTGGGTCAAAGTCGTCAAGACTTTCATCTAATTTTTGTGATAGATTTAATGGTTCGATAATAGTGGGGAACTAAGGAAATGAAGGACCGTCATGAAAATAATAAGGACCCCCAATTTTTAGACTTTTACAAAAAGTAATTTCCTTTTAGATGCGGAATAGAGATGGTTCAACTAAAACAGTACATAAACACCAAATTTTAATTCATTTCAAATTAAAATTAAATCAAAATCAAATTTGTGATTTTTTCACTTTAAGCCCAAAAATTCAATTTAATCCAAGTCCTAGAAATTTTCCTAACAAATAATGAATTCAATTTTGTAAATTAAGCCAAACCAAATTTTATCCAATAAAATTAATGACTTGAACTAAATTAATTAAACATTACCCAAATTAAAGTAGCACCAAATTAATCATGAGTAGTGATTTAAACCAATTTTATCTTTTTACCTAAGCATGCATCTAATGTGAATTTGCAAATGATAAAATAAACAAATAACCACTACGTCGCGATGTACGAGGAAAAACCCACAACGGGAAAAAACCTCGGACAACCCTAGCCTCAAATCCACTAAGTACGGTTTTACAAATACAAGACAGTAAAACTTACAACACTCGACTTGACTCCATCCAAGTCCCGATGCTCCTTCTTGTATACACCTCTGCCTAGCGAATAATCACGGAGCTCCATCGCGGTCTCGGAATTCACCGATCGGACTTTAGGAACAACTGTCAACCACACATGATGCCTTTCACCATGTGAGAATGCCACAACAAAACAACGAACTTCTTCTTTGTGGGATGTAGAATTAAACCCAAACAGTCTTCCAATGGTAAAGATAAAATCGGTGCCAAAACTCCAAGCAAAGTATATATATCAAGGAACTTGGATAAACAAAACAATTGGGTGTAAACAAAAGTGTTTTAGAATTTTTCTTGAAAAACAAACACTCAAAACTTGAACTCTTTCATTTTTTGGAATTTTTCTCTCAAACTCTCTCTTGGAGATTGTAGTATGTGAAAAAGTTGGTTCCAAAATGTTGGTTCCCGCACTTAATAAATCTGGCAAAAGATAGTGGGGAAAATAAGTGGGAAAAGTGGGAAAATCGTTAAAAATGCCCAAAATACTTGTTCCCGCCAAATCTCGTTCTAACGACTTTTCGTTGGAACGACATTCTTGTTCGAACGAATTTACTAACGAGGTTCCAGTACGAAAAAATCAAACTCATTAGAAGTCTCATTCGAACGACCTAGAAATCACGTTTGAACGAGATTCCAATTCGTTCGAAGGACATGGTAATCTCATTCGAACGAGATTCCAGTGTGATTCGAACGGCGGGTCAGAAAATAAGAAAATAAAATAACCATTTTAAGTCCAAAACTTTTTATGGCAAGTTCTTAAAAAATATTTTCTAAGTAAAACAAAGTCGTTAAAAATGATTTATAAAAATTATAAATTACAGCCAATTAATTTCCAAGCTCCTATATATATATATAAATTGCATTCATACCTTAGGAGCATGGAACAATGTTGTTGACGTAGAAACATGGCACACTAAACCCGGCATATGATGAAGCTTTATACTCTTGGCCGCTATGTCTTCAACTAACATGTCATAGGCTTTGATGGATACACATGAACACTGTCCTATGACTCAAATGTTTTTGTTCGAAATTGAGCCAACACTACATTAAGACTCAATCGGATACTTTTGTCCTTACCAATCTCCCCCTTTGGCTATTCCGGGACAAAAACCAACCAAAAATCCTAAAGGGACGTAAAGATCTACTAGAACTAAAAAATATCCCACCCAAAATAAAAACTACAATAGCTTGACTCCCAACCCAAGTATCAATATCTTTGTCGACGATGAAAGTTGCCATTTAGAAGAATTCCTGCACACTTTAGCAAACTATCAAATGCATAAGGAATATCAAAATATTAAATGCAATTAAAATAATTACTCCCCCTAAATTAATTCTCCCCTTTATCAACTATGATCAACCTAAGAAGATAGCGATCTCCCCCTAAGTTAAATCTCCTAAACTTAGATAAGATTATAATAGGATTATATACCATTTCTCCCCCTATCATTCTCCCCCTTTTTGTTTAGGAATAAACAATGGATAAAACTAATTTAGACACGATGAAGCTTAGAGTGATAACTAATCCATACAAAGCATATGGGTATCACAATTATAACTAATCCATACAAAATAATGGATACCAAAGAAGATGCAAAAAAATGATATCAATGTGATACATGAGATACTAAGCATGTGATATCAAAAATAGTATGCAACACGATAGATACCAATTATGAATTTGAAGCATAGATGGACTAGAAAGCAAGGCAAAGAGAAAAAAATACCATATATATGTAGACGTAATGACTATCACTAACGCACACGCACATATATATAGGTATAGACACCACACATGACACAAAATACAATAAGTTTTTCACACTCGAATGGGAAAAATGTTTCATATGGAAACGAAAGTGTAGGGGTGTGAACTAGTAACAATTAAATTTATACCCAGACACTTAAAACATGTTCACGGAGTTCTCAATTGATTGCAAACTTCATCACATTTGAATATAACCTCATGTGATAATATAAATTGAACTCAATGAACAAACATACACAATGCATACAAGCCTAGACTTTTGATGATTCTAGAAACCAATAGAGTCATGACAATTATAGAACAACTAGGATAAATGGACATTGGATAAACCGTTGGTATACCATCCAATCTCCCTCAATAAGTATATATAATTTTGAATGAATATATCAATTAACCATAGGCCTTTGCAATTATTATTCTTTTTAATGCCATATTTTATTTTTAGGCCCATAGACCACGTATTTCTTTTAGGTCCATTCCAAACGGTGGCTTACTCGTAAAGGATAATATTTCCTTTCGGAGCCCTTCCCCGTGCACACACACACACACACAGATATATATATATATATATATATATATATATATATATATATATATATATATATATATATATATATATATATATATATATATATATATATATCACACAAATCTCACGTGCAACGGATTTTAACATGCACTAGTCCTCCTAGGTCACATAACATGTAGATGACAAGATTGGAAGGAGAACACCTCACAAAGCTTAAATATACATATGAAGTTAAAATTTCAAGTGATCTCGTGCATGTGTGAATTGAGTCATATAAAAATAGAATCCATTATATCAATAGAAAATCCAACTACTCCATGTAAGCATGGTAAATAACATTATAAGGATTGACAATCTAAACCAAAAGTTCTAGCCACATGGAAGCGAAAAAGAAGGGATTCGAACACAAGTATATGCCACATAGAGTGTGTCAAACTAAAATACACACAAAAAAAATATTTTTGAGTTTTTGAAATTTTTAACCAAAATTAAAAAATATGTACTCAAAAGACAAACAAAAATCATTTGCATTTTTCATTAAACCTAAATCACTAAAAATTTAAAACACCAATGATAACCAAAAATCCTTTTGTATTTTTCATTTAATGCAAACTAAAATGAAAGAACTATAATACAAAAGATAAACAACAATCATAATTCTAGCATGTGATAAAGCATGAAGTATAGACTAGAACAATGATTAAAATGAGCATACATTTAGCATAATAATGTAGCATGTAGTACGAAAGCTAAAGTATGCAAACAACTAACACATTCAACCTTTAGATTTAGCAAGTGAGGAATCATGTGAAAGTAAATGAAAATCAAAAATCTTATTTTGCAAATCTACCAAGTCGGATCTCCTAACCCAAACTAATGACGATCTCGGGGTGTAGGAATCTTGGCTACCTTTGTTTCCTTACGATGGAATTTTCTAGGAAATCGTTTAAGATTAAAACAAAATTTCTTAAGATGACCTTTTCGACCACAATGTGAGCACCTAAAGACTTGACGAAAAGACTTTTCTAAGGAAGGATCTATAAAATTGGTCCTAGAGGATTCTCCTAAAACATTGGTTTTGGCTTTATGAGATGATTCATTACAAGTATCGAAGGCTAAACCACAAGTGTCATTTTTAATTTGAAACGTTCCTAATATTTTATCTAATTTCTCCTAATGACACTCCAAATCAAATTTGACTTTACTAGAGTCTTTTAATTTATTTTCTAATTCTAAAATGTTAGACTCTAATAAAACATTCCACTCTTCAAACGCAAGAAGCTCCGTTTTTAAGGATTCCATTAAACCTTTAAGGATATCTCTCTTGCCTTCTACATACACAAGCTTCTCACGAAAAACTATCTCTCGTGTCCTAAGTTCATCAACTAACACACTCTCATCGACAACCTTGGCACGCTCCTTTAAACTCGCTTCCAACTTCAAATTTTCCCTTTTTAATTTAATAGATTCTTCATATAGTTCTTAAAATGCAAATTGAAGTTCACTCACATCAACCTATTCTTCATTTTCACTCTCTCTTTCTTCTCCACTCTCACTACCATTAAAAATAAGGGAATCATAAACTTTGACCTTGGAAGTGTCATGTATTAAAATTTCATCAATAGAAGAGTGTTCACTATCACTCACATAACTAGCCATAAAAGCCACAAAGTTGGGCTCAGTGGGGAAATCGGGTCCCTCTTCCTTATCACTATCACTAAGGGTTGCATTAAAAGAAATTGGTTGCTTACCCTCTCTCCTTAGTTTAGTGGGGCACTATTTTGCCCTATGGTCATACCCTTCACAACCATAACACTTATTTGACTCGTCCCTATTTAAATTTTCATTAAAAGTTTTAGGGATCTTCTCGGCTTTGTGATGCTTAGAATTTTCAAATTTCTTAAAATCATTTTTAAATTTATCTTTGTTAAATTTAAGAAATTTTTTAAACTTCCTAGCAAACATAGCCATATCTTCCGAGTCACTCTCACTTTCACTCTCTACTACTTGTTTTTCCTCCTTTTGGGCTTTCAAAGTAACGCCCTTTTCTACTTTCTTTTCAGTTTTGGAGGGAAACATGTCTAGTTCATAGGTTTGTAAATCACCTACGAGCTCTTCTAATTTTGTAGAGGCTAAAGTGGGTAAAGAATTTAAAATGGTCACCTTTGGAATAAATTTATCGGGTAGGGACCTTAAAACTTTCTTTACTACACGGTTGTCGGGTATTTTTTCTCCAAAATTAAAAGATGAACTAACTATATCGAAAAGTCTAGCATAAAATTCATCAAAAGTTTCTTTTTCATTCATTTTGATGGTTTCAAATTGAGTGGTGCGGTTTTGGAGTTTCGAAGCTTTTACGACACTAGTTCCTTCATGAGTGAGTTGTAAAATATCCCAATCTTCTTTAGAATGCTATGAAATTAATCCGGTGCGACTGTGCTAAACAAGGCATTTAACCCTCAGAAATTAAAATTAGATAGTTTAAATTCATTCTCACTCCATCTATCGACGGGTTTGGGAACACGCTTATTATCTACTAAATGTGTAGGTGGGGACCACCTAATAACAACAGACAACCAAACCCTCTTGTCGATAGATTTTAGTATCGATTTCATCCGCGCTTTCCAATACGTGAAGTTAGAACCGTCGAAAATAGGAAATTTTGAAAATGGGGAAAATTCCATTTTAGTCAAAAAATATTTAAAAAGATCTTAAACACAATAATTTAGTGATCCCGCTCTGATAACAATTTAAAAACGATAAGGACCCCCAATTTTTAGACTTTACAAAAAGTAATTTCCTTTTAGATGCGGAATAAAGATGGTTCAACTAAACAAGTACATGAACACCAAATTTTAATTTCTTTCAAATTAAAATTAAATCAAAATCAAATTTGTGATTTTTTCACTTTAAGCCCAAAAATTCAATTTAATCCAAGTCCTAGAAATTTTCCTGACAAATAATGAATTCAATTTTGCAAATTAGGTCAAACCAAATTTTATCCAATAAAATTAATGACTTGAACTAAATTACTTAAACATTACCCAAATTAAACTTGCACAAAATTAATCATGAGTAGTGATTTAAACCAATTTTATCTTTTTACCTAAGCATGCATCTAATGTAAATTTACAAAAGATAAAATAAACAAATAACCACTACGTCGCGATGTACAAGGAAAAACCCACAACGGGAAAAAACCTCGGACGACCCTAGCCTCAAATCCACTAAGTACGGTTTTACAAATACAAGACAATAAGACTTACAACACTCGACTTGACTCCGTCCAATCCCCGACGCTCCTTTTTGTATACACCTCTGCCTATCGAATAACCACGGAGCTCCACCGCGGTCTCAAAATTCACCGATCAGACTTTAGGATCAACCATCAACCACACATTATGCCTTTCACCATGTGAGAATGCCGCAGAAAAACAACGAACTTCTTCTTTGTGGGATGTAGAAGTAAGCCCAAACACTCTTCCAATGGTAGAGATAAAACCGGTGCCAAAACTCCAAACAAAGTATATATATTAAGGAACTTGGATAAACAAAACAATTGGGTGTAAACAAAAGTGTTTTAGAATTTTTCTTAAAAAACACACTCAAAACTTCAACTCTTTCATTTTTGGAATTTTTCTCTCAAACTCTCTCTTGGAGATTGTAGTATGTGAAAACGTTGGTTCCAAAATGTTGGTTCCCGCACTTAATAAATCTGGCAAAAGATAGTGGGGAAAAGAAGTAGGAAAAGTGGTAAAACCGTAAAAAATTCCCAAAATACCTATTCCCGCCAAATCTCGTTCGAACAACTTTTCATTGGAACGACATTCTTATTCGCACGACTTTACTAACGAGGTTCCAGTATGAAAAAATCAAACTCGTTAGAAGTCTCGTTTGAATGACCTGGAAATATTGTTCGAACGAGATTCCAGTTCGTTCGAACGACATGGTAATCTCGTTCGAACGAGATTCCAATGTGATTCGAACGACGGGTCAGAAAATTAAAAAATAAAATAATCAGTTTAAGTCCAAAACTTATTATGCCAAGTTCTAAAAAAAAAAATTCTGAGTGAAACAAAGTCATTAAAAATAATTTATAAAAATTATAAATTACACCTAATTAATTTCCAGGCTCCTATATATATATATTGCATTCATACCTTAGGAGCATGGAACAATATTGTTGACGTAGAAATGAGGCACACTAAACGAGGCATATGATGAAGCTTTATACTCTTGACCACTACATCTTCAACTAACACGTCATAGGTTTGGATGGATACACATGAACATTATCTTATGACTCAAATGTTTTTGTCCGGAATTGAGCCAACACTACATTAGGACTCAATTTGATACTTGTGTCCTTACACGTCAACCTCAATAGAATTTGAAATATTGATAAGAGCTTGAAATTCAAAGGTCTTGGATCACTCTCAATGATTTCTTCTTCGAAAAATGGTGGAGGTGAAACACAAGTTTCCACCTCAACTGAGCTTTTTGAAGAAGAAATGATCTCATCGTGTTGGGCATTTAATTCTATAGACCAAGCATTGAAACTCTCGATCTGGTTATTCAATTATTTTTTTGCTAACTCCTAATCAAACCAACAAGAAGACATTATATCTTCTTGGTAGGTTTGTTAATAGATAGAGGATTCCCCATTTCGCAAAGTTTGTTCCCAAGGGCTTTGTTGAAATCTCTCATTTTCTAGAATTTTCATGTGATCACCTATCGTCATAGGTGGTGAAGAAATTGTTTCACGCTCAACTCTTTCATTCTAAAAAATTTGGAAGCATTCACGCATAGTCTTGGGAGTGTAACTTTGAGAACTATTATCATAACAATTAAAATGAGATATTTTAAAGTGGGCAATTCAAATATATGATGAGCGCTAAAATTTTAATTTTCTTGAAACAATTTAGTGAACGTAAAAAATAAAGTTAAGACAAATAATACAAATATAAAGGAAAAAATACTATGAAATAGTAAATCAATTAAAATCTATAAAAAAAAATCCCCAACAACGGCACCATTTTGATGTGCAGAAAATCGAGTGTCCGTGTAGACAAGTTAATCGTTGTTATCTACTTCCGACCGCAATGCAAAAAACCTAAACTTCAACTACACTCTTGTGGAATATAGAGGCAAGTCCGGGTATCAAAAATTCACACGGAATGTTTGATACACATTAATTGATTTATTATTTCTCAAATAAAAGTGTAAAAGGTGATGATGGTGTAAAAAGTGAAAAGGCGAAAAAGTTAACTACGCAATTAAAACTAAACAAATATTAGGAAAAAGAGATTAGGATCACGTCCCCATAATGTGTTAATCAACACGTAAAAGGCATTATGGTTCGAAAACATTTAACTCATCATACTCAATTGATTATAAGCATAAAAAATGAAGAAATCCAATTCAAAAATGAAAGATTAAACTCTCGCTCGAATACGGCAACAAATGGATTAATTTTGGAATATTGCTATAAACACTGCCATTGAATAACAAAGAAAGTTAAACACCTATTATTCCAACTTTAATACACAAGGTTTCAATTAAATGCATTTCTAGCCAAAACCTAAATTTTAAAACTCAATACCCATTAATGGTGAAAATGTGACCCCAACCCTTAAGCTAGCAACTACATGTGATTAAAACAATAAATACAAAAAATTAAAGAGTGAATACAACTAATTAACAAAGTAATAATATAGATAACAATGCAATAAAACAAGGAAACAAAGATAAAACAAGAAGATGGGACTTGAATTAAATGAAGAAGAAGATGAATAGTGCTTACTTACAAAATTGGTACAAACCCTAGGAGAGGGAGAGAAGGGAAAGATCCAAAAAACTAACCTAAACTAACCTAGAATAATGTATAAATCCCCCCCCCCCCCCCCCCCCCCCAATAAATGAGAACAAAAATCCCATTAGACAAAACCCTAGGGTTAAACATCTAAGTAAAAAAATCAAAATCTGTAGGCCCGAATCAATTCTGCTACAGGAGCCGGATCGATTCGGCTACGGGGAAAATTCATTTCTAGTACAAACCAAATTGATTCCCCAAAATGGGCGAATCGATTCGACGCGACACTTTGCATTCTTCATCTTTGATCAACATACGGAAAATATTCTTCGTTATAAATTGGAATTCGGCACGGTCAGAGGCTACGTGAAGCTAACTCGGAGGTTTACAATTATAAGTAGATATTGGGCCAAAAAAACAAATAATGAAATTATTAAAATGCCCTTGAATGTGCCCTTGCACGTCCGCTTTATGACGAAACTATTTCAAAATGCGACCAAACTTCACGTTGTGTACTTTAATACCTACAAAAGCTCAATTATACCTCACAAAGCATATAAACATGTATACAAGAGTTCGTCTAGTTAATGAGAATAAATATAGGAATTAAGGTACTGGAGGAGGCTAAAATGTATAAGTATAGAGCGTAAATAAATGCAATATTTGATATGAATCACTTAACTCCTCGAGAACCATACAACATGACCTCTTCCTGGCCTTTCTTTACCTGGGTCATATACATCATAGGGAAGATTATGTCTAAAACTTCTAACAATCACGAGTTCATCCTAGTTTCCATTTACTACTTCACTAAATGGGTTAAAGTCGAGTCATACGCAATGCTGAATCCCAAGAAAGTGGCCAAGTTCATCAGAAATAACATCATCTTTCGATACAGCGTTACCCACAAGTTAGTATCAGATAACGGACTCCACTTTGAAGTCGAGGTCACAAAACTTGTCTATGAATACAGTATTCATAGACACAAATCTTCTGCCTACTAATCCCAAACCAATGGTGCTATCGAAGCCACCAATAAAAGCCTTAAAGCCATAATTAGTAAGATGACTGGGAGTTATAGAGATTGGGCCGATCGGATCCCATACGACTTCTGGGGATACCGCACTTCAATCAAAACACCTATTGGGCTACCCCTTATTCTCTAGTGTATGGTATGGAGGCAGTCCTACCCATTGAGATAAAAATACCTTCCCTGCGCATCATGCTCAAAAGCAAGGTCAGCAAATAAGGCTGACATCAAAGTCACTTTAACGAATTATCACTTTGTGATGAAAAAAGACTTGAGGCTCTATACCACATACAGGGGAAATTCAAACCAATTTGGAGAGACCCATATATTGTAAAGAATATTCTTTCAGGATGCACCGCTATGCTCATAGACCCCTACGGAGAAGAAATGGTGTTTCTACTCAACCTATACCATCTCAAGAAATTTTACCCTTAGTTCAAAATCTCAACGCACTACGACTCTTCTCATCCCCCTTCTATTCTAAAAAAATCTACATTTTCTCTTACCTAGAATTACGTGGGACCTGATCCTTTCAAAAACTTCTTTTTTCAAAAATAAAACTCATGAAAATTTTCAAAACCCCCCGAGGTAGGTAGGCAAGCCATACGCCATACATGGGCACGGTCCCTTTTTTCACAAATGCTATTCTTTTGTAATCTCCGATAACAATGGTCCATTTCATCATTCACATGAACAACAGGATTATGTATTCCCTAACATTGGTGTGGATAGTTAAAAATTCAAAACTCATAAAAAGGCACAACAAAATATGATCAAAATAATTTTATTTCTAATAAGGGAATACATCACCGTTACATGAAATTTCAGTGAAGGGAGTTAAATAAACCATCCCCTTTTCACCAACCAAAACCATCTTAAAACAAACATAACCCTACCAACTTCACAAAAATTATCCTCAATCCTAACCCCACATAAAAACACAAAACCCCAAAAAACAAAATACATATTAACCTAGCTTCACAAAATTTTATCCCATCTTCACTTATGATGTCTCCAACTGCAAGATGGCCTCGTTCCATCATTATTACCTACTCCTAGAGGTGCCCAGGTATCCTACTCCTAGTTAATACTCCATATGCACTCCATGGAATGATATACCCTGAAAATCTTGGATGAAATGACAACACCCTCCTCCATGGTGTCAAAGGAAACAAGCCACCTTTGACTAGTCACTTCCTCCATAACCTTCTTTAATACCCGCTTCCATAATCACTTCAGGTAGTCCTCAGACACATGCCAGACCCCTCCTACAGATTGTGATGGACAGGTAGGAGGCTTGCGGCACATCCACAAGAAACCATCATTATCCGCAGTGATTCATCCATATCCTCCATCGATAAGAAGTTCATTAAGAGAGGGGGCATAGTTTGTTCCCATCTCAATTGGCATGGAAGCCACCAGATGGAATAAAAGGAATTCTGGTAAAGGCCAACCAACTTCACATACCTGTACTCTCCTAGTTACAAAACAGGCTGCAAATATCCCCACCATAGCACCGATAATGATGATATAGGGCTCCGTGATCCATAATGTTGACCCAAAGAAATTAGGCACGCTAGCCAAGGGATACTCAGGAAGGGCCACGAGACGGAACATCTCTGCAAGCCACATGACCAACATCACTGGTCTTCCCCTAATAAAATAAAAACGTACCTCCTTCTAATCGTTTAGACCATTGAGGGTCTCCGCCAACACCATCGCTGTAGCATTACAGTGATAAGACATCCATGTCAGTATTACAGCCACTTGGGGATCAGTTTTCAAGTCCCTTATCACTAGTAAAAGCCTCGTAGTAAGGCCCAAAGAAGTATCCTTGGCAAAGCCAACATCATCAAATCCCCTTTGGCGCACTGAATACATAACCACCTGAAGAGAAATACTACCTATATTAACCAAAAATTGTGCCAGGAAGGAGAAATATGGAGCAACTTTGCCAAAAATGTCTAGGGAGAATGAGAAAAATTAGGCATGGCGATCGAGACACTGGGTCTAATCCCCAACAATGCTGAGAATTCCTCATAAGTAGGGCAGACTTCGTCCAGGTCAAAAGAGAAGACATGGTCCTCAGGGTACTAGAATTATATCACCGCTTGTAGGATGTTCCAGTCTATTGCTCGATTATGACATAGAGACACCCGACACAAGCTGAACGTATCATAGTTAACATTGTAAAGTCACATGTCCTCTAAACCTTCAAGATAAGAGGAGAATACTTCATATATTGGAAGAGCCATTTGGGGAATAGGAAATGAGAATCGAGAAAAGAAATATAGGTGTTGGTGAAGAAAACACACCCCATACACCTCTTTTTATACACAAAATCCATGTAAAAAAATAAATTTTTGGAAACCCGTTTAATTCTTAGCCCTATAAAAGTACATAAATGTGCATGAAAGTGAAATCAAAGCTTATGAGTGATTTGAGTTGACCCCATGCCAATAGACAGGCCGATTGGCAACCCCACTATTTTAGAAAATTCCCTTTTTCCTCTTTTGCCCAAAATCAATGTCTAAAAATGCTGATTTTCAAAAAGTAACCCTCGGGTTTTTCCTTTTTATTACTAATTTTTTTAATAATAAAAATTTTCCTCAAAATCATTTTCATTCTCATCTCTATCCTTTCAAAATAAAACAATCTCAATAGAAAAATAAAAAGTACATATAGGATAAGTTACTAAATCAAGAAAATACCAAAAACAAAAATGCATATTTTTTATATATATTCTTACTTCGCATGATTACATTTTGTAGGTACAAAGAAAAAACAAAAATACAAAAAATACAAGTGGTACTTTGCCCGAACCTTTAACCATCCGAAAAAACCTCAACCCACATGGCGCACGCGCTTCCCTCGGCAAAGAGCAGTGGATCCTCCACTCTCAGAATCAAAATACTCATATGAAGTGTCAGGCAACACAAAGCATGAAGGAGCCGACTTCTTGATATACTCAGACATGGAGGACATCCATTCTTTAATATCCCACAACCAATTAGTCGGCACCCAAACATACTGCAAGCAAGGAACAAAAAAAGACGATCCAGTTAATAAAGAAGCAAAGAAAGAATCAATAGAAATAGAAAAGAGAAAGAGAAGAAATATACCTCAGGCCTAGAGGCCTCATCCGTAAGCCCCATCAACCCAGATACCATCACATGAGGAGGGTGTGTCACACTCAGTGACTCCCCATTGTCCAATCGAAAATTATAAGCAGGGGGAGTCACATGAATAAGTAGAGCCTCCTCTACCGCCGCCACCGCCACTTACAAACCACCACCCGTGATGTGGGCCGACCCCACCCATACACTGGCCCCTTACCTGAATCTGTGGTGGGTGGAGGCATGTTCTTCATATAATTGATACAGGAAGGCATCAACCAGCTCGTCACAAAGTCCAAATAAACATAGCTCGCCATTGTATCCATGTAGTGCGTATAAGACTCGCCTATCATCGCTGCCGCCCTAGCATCGTTACACATTTCTCTCACCCGCCTCATATATATAGGGGAATCGTCCTACCTCTTCCTCTATGATTTACCTCACCACCCTCTATCCCAAGTATCAGACGTACCCAAACTCATGTGTAATCAAGCACCACATGCTAGTGAACCCCGTGTCCTGCGAAGACACCCCTAGGGTCAGAAGGTCACATGTAATCCCCAAGAAAAGAATCAGTATCTACTCAAGAAATAAAGATACCAAGAAGAAGTCAGGAAAAGACAAAAAGTTAACCAGCTCGCTCGTTAGGGCATTCAGGACCCATCGCACATTTGCCAAAGATAAGGATTGATTCGACCGTCGATTGGACTTCCACCACCAGAACATCCAAAAAAAGTCCCTCATATCCTCATTCTTCAGGTTCATCAACCCCGCGTTCACCTCATTGAACCTTGTATACAAAAGACGGGAATCAGTAAAAAGCATAAACGAAAAATGCAAGGAAATAAATAGAAAAAGAAAATTCAAAGTTACCTCCAGAATATACGTGGCCCTAGTAAAGGTCTACCAGCAGCACTGGATGAATGCATCTAGGGAGGGGTAAATGTATTCCAAGGTAAAGATCCTACACTAGTACATAGGTATGTCAGAAATTATCCTCAGATACGACAAGAACCAAAGATGGACGGTGTCACCACCAAGAAAAAGTAAAATAAACAGATGATTTGTCTACCTCACCTGTCGCCCGTTCATCGCGTCAACCCTCCTCTTTAGTAACAAATCCTTCAAGATAAAGATTTGGATATAATCCTCCAACATGATTCTACCCACATACCCTATAGACGCCTACACTACCTCTAGTGTCACCCTCAAAGTGTGATCCACCACTATTTGAAACCCGTACAATATAGCCCCACCAACTGCTGGACATCAATGGGAGTAAAATTAATCTCCTTGAATCCAAGATGGTATGTGTGGGTAGTGTACCACCATCTCTCCCCAAGAGCACATAACACCGCAGTGGAATATTGTGTCTCATCCATTGCATTTGACAACGTGCCAAACCCCGACATACGATACCATCTAGTGCACAATAGCAGAGAGCTTATCCCAAATCTCCTTCAATCCATTCATCCCTCGAGATCAAATGCTCAAAGGATTTATGTCAATCTATAAGAAAATAGAAGAAAAAAACTTCATTAAATGTAAGGAACAAAGAGAAAAATAAAATGGAAGACCAAAAGTCACCATACTTACATAGCCACTATGGTTCTTCACCCTAGAAGAATGATGATATTAGGGCTCGCGTAGCAAGGTATGCTAATAAGAAATAGGATCAAACCAATCGGTATCATTATCATTGCCCAATGCAAGGGGCACCCTGGATCACCACTTCAGGCCAGCCCAATCATTAACGGCCAGTCACTTGAAGAGAGAGCCATTTGAAGTCTTGAAGATGAAAGGGCTTAAGAATGATTTTTAGAAAGAGAAAGAAGAATATTCAAACACTTGAAGGTGTGAAAATGGGGAGGGATCACCCTTTTTTATAGAAGGTTAAAGGACGTACTGATCGATAGCCCCCAAAATGTACTGATCAGCAACCGCCTTTTCCTCTTCCCAAAGAAGCCCAGGATTCCATGCTATTGCCAATTGGCACCCCTATAAGCCTGCCTATCGGCAGTTCCCTAAGATTTTGTACAAGAAAATACCAAAATACTCTAAACAAATCTAGAAATTTCATAAAAATTTCCAGAACACTATTTTCTTTCAAGAAAAATCTTTTTTTGAAGCGCTAAGCCCCTTACAAACTCTCAAAATCCCCAATTGGATTAATCTAACATTCTTATTCCCATCCCACAATAATTCCCCAATCAAAACCTCAAACCTACACATTCCTCCAGCAGAGTTTCAAGATAACCCAATCCCTAGCGGAACCCCAAGTGCACCTGCACCCCCAATACAATTTAAATATCCCTAGGAGAGCTATTCCCCATGCCATAACTTTAGGTCCTTGTAAAGGCACAAATTTACAATTGATTCCATACGTATTTTTGGCTTAATTCCGGACAAAATCATTTGAGTCATAGGATAGAAGTTTGGTCCTATCAAGCTAATGACGTTTGAAGAGTTGAAGACGTAGCAGCCTAGATTTTCAAGCTTCATCATTGCCGGTTTCAAGTGCCATTTTTAGCGTCCTCAACATTGTTTCATTTTCAAGATCTCCAAAAGTTATGAATGCACTATTTTATATATATATATGAGCTTGGAAAATATTTTTGGGTGTTTTATATCTAAAATTTTAGTTTTTAAATGAGTTTTTATTTTTTAAAGAAAAATTAAAATGTTTTCGCATTATTATTCGAACGAAACTGAGATCTCGTTAAAACGAGAGGCCCAGGTCGTTCGAACAACATTTCTGATGACAGTATTTTTTAATCTTCTGTTTTTTCATTAGAAGTTTCATTTCGAACGAAGTCATTCAAACGAGCTCGTTCGAACAAGATATCAAACGACATTTGCCTCTTAAACACTGAATTATCGTTAGTAATGTCATTCGAACATGATCGTTCAAACGAGACCAAAAAGTCATTCGAAAGACATTTCAGCGGGAATTTTTATTAGCAGTTTTCTTTTAACCACCCACTACCCCATTTCTTTACCAGTTTTATACATTTTAGGGCAACATTTTTTTAGATGACTTTTGGGACTTCTAAAGAGCCTTTTGAGAGGAAAATTTCCAACAACAAAAGTCCTTTTATGTGTTATGATTTTTAGACAAAATCTTTCCCAAAAACACATGTTTGTACACCCATAGTTTGTTTATATCCAAGTTCCTTTATATATATATATATATATATATATATATATATATATATATATATATATATATATATATATTTCTTGGGGAGTTTTGGCACCGGGTTTTCTCTACACCAATAAGAAGAGAAGTTTGGATTTATTTTCTACCCACAAAGGAGAAGAACTTGTGTTTTTTGCGGCGTTATCACATGGTGAAAGACACCATGTGCGGTTGACTATTGTTGTGCGTCGATTGGTGGACTATAAGATTTCGGTAGATTTCGGAGTTATCTACATGGCAAAGGTCGAAGAGCGAATGGAGCGTCGGGGCTTGAAGGAGTCAAGTCGAGCGTTGTAAGTCTCCTTATCGCTGTCTTTGTAAAATTTCCATATCTAGTGGATTTGTTAGGCATGGCCATCCGAGGTTTTTCCCATTTGGGTTTTCCTCGTACATCGCAGTGTAGTGTGATATTATTTATTTTTATCTTGCAAAAATCACCATAGATGCATGCTAGGATAAACAAGATAAAAATTGGTTTAATCATCACACTTATTTAATTTGGTTCTAATAAATTGTTGGGGTTGTGTTAGATTAATTTAATTCAATTCATCATATTTAATTCGTTAAAATTAGGGTTGGCCTATATTGAAAAATTGAATATTTTATTGTTAGTCAAATTTTAGGACTTGGATTAAGTTAATTTTGTGTTAAAAGTGAAATTGACATATCTGACTTAGTTTAATTTTAATTTGAATAAATTAAAATTTGATATATATAATTGCGAATTTGAAAAAGAAATTTTAGGGGCTTTTGCATTTTTGAAGTGGTATCAGAGCTAGAGCGCTAATTTATTGCATTAAGATCCTTAATTTAGTTTTGTTTAAAAATGGAATTTTCCGAATTTTTAAAATTTCCAGTTTTTTATGGTTTTAATTACGCGTAGTGGAAAATGCGTATGAAATTGACACTAAAGTCCATAGATGGGAGGGTTTAGCTATCTGTCATTACCGGGTGGTCCCCATCTACATGTTTAGTAGAAAATGAACGTGTCCCCAAACTCGTAGCGAGATGGAGTAAGAATGAATTTAAACTAGCCAATTTTAATTCCCGAACCTTGAATACTTTGTTTAGTGCAGTCACACTGAATGAATTTTGACGTATCATGACATGTGAAATCTCTAAAGAAGCTTAGGATATTTTACAACTCACCCACGAGGGAACTAGTGTCGTAAAATCTTCAAAACTCCAAAACCTCTCCATTCAATTTGAAACCATTAAAATGCTTGAAAGCGAGACTTTTGACGAATTTTATGCTAGACTTTCTGATACTGTTAATTCATATTTTAATTTGGCAAAAATTATACCCGACAACAGTGTAGTAAAGAAAAATTTGAGGTCCTTAACCGATAGGTTTATTCCCTAAGTGACCGTTTTAAATTCTTTACCTACTTTGGCCTCTACGAAACTACAAGAGCTCGTAGGTGATTTACAAACCTATGAAGTTGACATGTTTTCCACTAAGACCGAAATGAAGAAAGATAAGGGTATCACATTGAAATCCTAAAAGGAGGAAAAATAAGTTTGGGATGATGAGAGTGATTTTGACTCGAAAGATATGGTAATGTTTGCTAGGAAATTTAGAAAATTTATTAAGACTAATAAAGAGAGTCTAAAAAATAAATATAAGAAATTTGATAAATCCAAGTATAACAAGCCCGAGAAGATCCCTAAAAATCATAATAATGATCTTAATAGGGATGAGTTAAATCATTGCTTTGGTTATAAAGGGTATGTCCATAGGGATTTTAAATGTCCCACTAAACTATGGAGAGAGGGTAAGAAACATATTCCATACAATGACACCCTTAGTGATAGTGATAAGGAAAAGGGACCCAATTTCCCGATTGAGCGTAGCTTTATCGCGTTCATGGCAAGTCATGTGAGCACCGATAATGAATCTTCCCATGAAGATATACATTTACATGACCCTTCTGAGGCCTTTGTTTGTGAATCCCAAAAATTTGTTGGTAATGAGAGTGGATTTGAAAGTGAGAATGAGAATGATGAAGAGGTTGATGTGAGTGAGCTTAAAGTAACATTTCAAGAATTGTATGCCGAATCAATTAAATAAAAAAGGGAAAACTTGAAGTTAGAAGCTTATTTAGAGAGATCTTTAATGGAAGACCTTATGACACATGAGAGAGATCTTCAAGAGAAGTTTGAGTATGTTGAAGGTGAGAGAGATAGCCTTAGAGGTGTATGGAAACAATGAAGAAAGATATTCTAGTTCTTGAAGAGAGGAAGGTTTTACTAGAGTCTAGGATCTTAGAATTATAAGAAAAATTGAGAGACTCTAGTAAAGTAAAATTTGATTTGGAATGTAGGTCCGCTAACTTAGAAAAAATATCAGGAACCGTCCAAGTTAAAAATGACACTTGTGGTTTAGGCTTAGATTCTTATAATGCTTCCGCTAATAAAGTCAAAACCACTATTTTGAGAGAATCACCTAGGAACATTACCAAAGGTTAATCCTTAGGTACTATTTTTCGTCGAATCTTTACTTGCTCACATTGTGGTCGAAAAGGTCATCTTAGGAAATTTTATTTTGATCTAAAAAAGGATTCTAGGAAATCCAAGAGTAAGGTCACCAAGGTAGCCAAGGTCACCCAATCCCAAGATTATCACTCTTCACTTGTTTGGATTAGGAGATTCGACTTGGTAACTTTGCAAAATAGGGATTATGATTCTCATATGCTATCACGTGAAACCTCCCATGTTAAATTTAATGGTTAAATGTGTTAACTTTGTTTTCATACTCTAGCTTTTTTGTTCTTCTTGATATATTTATGCTAGTTGTATGTATGTTTGTGGTTTTCTAGTCTATGATCCATGATTAATCACATGATAGAATTATGATTTGTGTATATCTTTTGTATTTATTTTTATTTGTTGTGTCTTATTAAAAAAATAGAAAAAATAGTTTCTTTGTTTTCTTTTGAGTTGAATTTTTTTGTGTTTGGTGAAAAATTGGAAAAACTCAAAATGATTTTTTTGTGTGTATTTTAGTTTGACACACTTTACGTGGCATACACTTGTGTTTGAATCCTTTCCCTTTCCGCTTCCATGTGGCGAGAACTTTTGGTTAAGATTTTCAATCCATAAAATGTTCTTTGTCATGCTCGCATGGAGTAGTTGGATTTTGTGTGGCCTAATGGATTCCATTTTTATATGCCTTGATTCACACATGCATGAGCTCATTTGAAATTTAAACTTCACATGTATATTTGAGCTAAGTGAGATGTTATCCTATCAATTTAGTCCTCTACATGTTGATGTGACTATGCAGGATTTGTGAATGTAAGAACCGTTTCCCGAATGTAAAAATTAGAAAAATATATTTATCTGGTGTAGTTATTTAACAATGGAATCGGGCTGCGAAAGACAAAATTACTTTGCGTGAAAAGCCACCATTTAATATTTGGCCTTAACACTATGGCATTATAAAATAAAATTTAGCCAAGGCCGATTTAGTTTAGTTGATATGTTCAAAAGAAAAAGAAATAGAAAATTCTGAGGAGTTGGTGGGATATATCAACGAGTTTGCACAATGACTTTGTATCCTAGTTATGCTTTTATTGTCATGACTCTATTGGTTTGTAGAATCATCAAAATTCTAGGCTTGTGTGCATTGTGTATGTTTGTTCATTGAGTTCAATTTATATTGTCACATTCGGCAATATTTAAATACGATAAAGCTTTGCAATCAAATGAGAAGTCCATGAACATATTTTAGGTGATTGAGTTGATATTCCTTTAGTCTCTAGTTCACACCCCTTCACTTCCGTTAACCACGTGTATTTGGACATATTTTTTTCATACGAGTGTGAAAGCTTAATGTATTTTTTGTCGTGTGTGGTGTTTATACCTATGTATATGTGTGTGTGCGTGTGCGTTATATATATATATATATATATGGTATTTTATTTGCTTTTGAGTCTTTGCCTTGATTGCTTGTCCATTTATGCTTTGAAGTCATAATTGGTATCTATATTGTTGCGAATTTTGGTTGATATCTCATGATTGTGTTTAACACACTTTAGTTGGGATCATTTTTTTGTCATCGCATCATAAATGGTATGGTTTATTATTTTGTGGATTAGTAGCATTTTATTGTTGCCATATGTTTTATTGTTTTTGTTTATGCACCATTGCATGTTTAACTTGTTTCTTCTTAATTCATATCACTTGATTAGACTTTAGGGGGAGATATAGTATTTTCTTTAAATAGAGGGCAAAATAAGTTCATTTATAACTCTTTAACCTTTGTCTATTCCTGAACAGAAGGGGGGGTGGTATCTAAACCTTTAGTTTGGGAGATCTAACTTAGGG
This sequence comes from Sambucus nigra, assembly GCA_949130495.1. NCBI lineage: Eukaryota > Viridiplantae > Streptophyta > Magnoliopsida > Dipsacales > Adoxaceae > Sambucus > Sambucus nigra. The sequence continues at coordinate 296,547,936 of OX422218.1, read as the reverse complement.
GGAGTTGCTCAATCTTCTTAGGTAGACATTAGTAGATAAAGGGGTAGAATTAATTAAGGGGGGTATTTACTTTCCCCATTTAATATTGTTATATTACTTATGTGTTTGATGGTGTGCTTAAGTGTGCAGGAAATTCCTTTTAGCGAAAAATTCGGTAAAGCAGGCAAAGCATACTTGGGTTGAGTCATCGCGTCTGTAAGTTTATTTTTTTGAGTAGGATGTTGTGTATAGACGAGCATGATGGACAATAGGATTATTTTCCCAAAATATCCAAGGGGGAGAATTATAAGAACACAAATTTCCAATTGAATCCGTATGTAGTTTTGACTTAATTCCAGACAAAACCATTTGAATCATATGATAGAAGTTTGGTCATATCAAGCCTATGACATTTGAAGAGTTGAAGACATAGCGGCCTAGATTTTAAAGTTTCATCATTGTCGATTTCAAGTGACATGTTTAGCATCCTCAACATTGTTTCATATTCCAAGATCTCCAAAAGGTATGAATGCACTATTATATACATATATATATAGGATCTTGGAAAATATTTTTGGGTGTTTTATATTTAAAATTTAAGTTGAAAATGAGTTTTTATTTTTTAAAGAAAAATAAAAATGTTTCTGCATTTTCGTTCGAACGAAACTGGGATCTCGTTCAAACGAGATGCCCAGGTCGTTTGAACGACATTTCTGACGAGATTATTTTTTAATCTTCTGTTTTCCCTTTAAAATTTTTTTCGAACGAAGTTATTCAAACGAGCTCATTCGAATGAGATATCAAACGATATTTGTCTTTTAAACACTGAATTATCGTTAGTAATGTCGTTCGAACAAGATCGTTCAAACGAAACAAAAAAGTCATTCGAACGACATTTCAGCGGGAATTTTTTTTTAGCAGTTTTCTTTTAACCACCCACTACCTCATTTCTTTACCAGTTTTATACATTTCGGGGCAGAAGTTTTTCAGATGACTTTTGGTACTTCTAGAGAGCCTTTTTAGAGGAAATTTTCCAACAACAAAAGTCCTTTTATGTGTTATGATTTCTAGAAAAAATCTTTCCCAAGAACACATGTTTATACACCGATAGTTTGTTTATATCCAAGTTCCTTTCTATATATATTTTGCTTGGAGAGTTTTGGCACCGGGTTTTCTCTACACCAGCAAGAAGAGAAGTTTGGGTTTATTCTCTACCAACAAAGGAGAAGAACTTGTGTTTGATGCGGCGTTATCACATGGTGAAAGACACCATGTGTGGTTGACGGTTGCTATGCCTACATTGGTGGACTCCAAGATTTCGGTGGACTTCGGAGTTATCTACAAGGCAAAGGTTGAAGAGCGAAGGAAGCGTCGGGGCTTGAAGGAGTCGAGTCGAGCGTTGTAATTCTTCTTATCGTTGTCTTTATAAAATTTCCGTACCTAGTGGTTTTTCCCATTTGGATTTTCCTCGTACATCGCGACATAGTGTGATATTATTTGTTTTTATCTTGCAAAAATCACCATAGATGCATGTTAGGATAAACAAGATAAAAATTGGTTTAATCATCACACTTGTTTAATTTGGTGTTAATAAATTATTTGGGTTGTGTTACTTTAATTTAATCCGAGTCATCATATTTAATTCGTTAAAATTGGTGTTTGATTATATTGAAAAATTGAATATTTTATTGTTAGGCAAATTTTAGGACTTGGTTTAAGTTAATTTTGTGTTAAAAGTAAAATTCACATATTTGACTTAGTTTCATTTTAATTTGAAGAAATTAAAATTTGATATATTTAATTGTGAGTTTGAAAAATAAATTTTAGTTTAATAGTTTGTGTGTGTTGAACCATCCTATTCCGCACTTGAAAATTTGAATAATTTAAAATTTAGGGGCTTTCGCGTTTTATAGTCCTTATAATTGATCTCGACCCTCAGAATTAGTCGTCATAACTTTAGGTCCTCAGAATTGACCTCACCCCGTGAAATTGGTCATCCTAACTATAGGTCCTCAGAATTGACCTCGACCGTAGAATTGGTCGTCCAGACTTTAAGTCCTCAGAATTGACCTCGGCCTTCAGATTGGTTATACCAATCATTAGCCTCAAAATTGACATCAGACCTTTGATTGGTCACTATAACTTTTGGTCCTCAAAATTGACATCGGCCTTCAGAATTAGTCGCACCAACTTTAGGTTCTCATAATTCACCTCGGCCCTCATAATTAGTCTTCACAACTTTAGGTCTTCAGAATTGACCTCGACCCCCAGAATTGGTCATCATAACTTTAGGTCCTCGAAATTGACCTCGGCCCTCAGAATTAGTCTCCCAGCCTTTAGGCCCTTAGAATTGACCTTGGCCCTCAGAATTGGTCGTCATAACTTTAGATCCTCATAATTAACCTTGGCCCACAGAATTGGTCGTCATAACTTTAAGTCCTCGCAATTCATCTCGGCCCTCAGAATTGGTCATCGAGACTTTAGATCCTTAAAATTGACCTCCATCCACAAAATTGATCATCACAACCTTAGATCCTAAGAATTGATCTCGGCCCTCAGAATTGACCGTCCCTAGCACAACTTTAGGTCCTCAGAATTAACCTCAACTCCGTAAATTAATCATGATCATCTCCTTAGGTCCTCAGAATTGACCTCGACCATTGAATCGGTCATCTTCGTCTCCTTAGGCCTACAAAATTGACCTCAACCCCCTGAATTGGTCACCCTAGCCCCTTAGAATTAACCTTAACACCTCCTCACCACCCTAAATCGATCATCCTTGTCCCTGACCTACTGAACCAGTCATCGTAGTCTACATAGGTCCTTATAATTGATATGTACCCTCTAAATCGATTACCCTCATCCTCTAGGTCCATAGAATTGACCTAGGATCTTCTTCCCCAACGTCGATGTGGTGTTTATCCTTCGATCTCCTCCACTTGTTCCAAGCTCGGCCGTCGAGGGTCCCTCTATAAACACCCCATATTAGGATCATCCTAATCATCTTCTTAGGACTTTAGTTCTCATCCATTCACCATAAACCATGATCCATGCTCTCAGTACTGATCTGAAGTCCACCGGGTGCGCCTGATCCTCGTGTGACTCTGATCAAATCTCTCTCGCTTGAGAATAAGCTTAATAAATCCTTGGAAGTCTCTGAATACCCTTTCTAACGGTCCACCCCATATGCAAATTGGCCTTATGATTTCGACGAGCGGTCCGTTTCACTCTAAAAATTGATCGAAAGGCCACCATGCACTCCTGGGCCCCATTTGACTCCGATTAACTTGTCAGCTTGAGAAAACCTAAATGAAATCTCGAAGGGTACTGAATACCCTTTCCAACGATTCATCCCATGCACATATTAGCCTCGTGGTATGGACGATCGACCCGTTTTACTCCAAAGTTTCACTAGGCGATCCCAGGCCCCATTTGAGCTTGGTCAAATCTCCAAACCGAAAGAAGCTAAATAATATATCGAAAGGCCCTGAATACCCTTTTCGACAGTTCTTCCCATGTACGATTCGACCATAAGATATGGACGAATGATCCATTTTCCTCTACGGATTTCCTATCTAGATACCAACGTGTGCTTCCAAGACCTATTTGACCTTGGTCAACTCCCAGACTCAGGAGTCGCTCAGTGGATTCTTGAAGTGATCTAAATACCCTTTCTAACGTTCCACCTTATGCTGGATTCTGACTAACGGATTTTATTTTATAACCTTTTTTCGAATAACCTGTCCTAGACTACCGAATGGCACCCTTAGGACCCTTCCTATCGACAATGTGCCTGAGGTTCTGTGCTGACAGGAAGGTCGAGGTATCTATCGATCAGCAGTCCCCTTGGCCCTATAAATAGAGGTCATGACCTCATATTGAAAGTCACCCCCAAACACCCCTCTCAGTAATTCAAAAAACATTATCTCAAATTCAGAGTTGTTCTATTCCTAAAAAGCCCATTTCTCACATTCCAATCCATCACTTTCTTACTTCAATTACTAAATTCTGCCCATCTCTTCATACCACTTTCGCCCTATTGCAAGATCAACATATCTATACTCAAGATCAACATCAAGCATTCATAAGGAGGTCCAATTCTCCATCATTTTCTCTAATTCTCTTATTTTAGTATTAGTTTCTTTATTTGTACTTTAGCGCTTCAATTGATTACATCACATATATTAATCTCAAACCTTTATTAGTTGTAGTTCCACATACTCTATTTTTATAGGAAAAAATAAAAACAAGAAAAAGAGGGTTTATCTATAAATTCCAAAAGAGGGAGTCTCATCTCAAATTCTCACTTTTAAAATATATCTTCTCTACACACGCACATAAGAGAAATACATTATTTGGATTTATGGATTGAACACCGCCCCATGTTATATTCGAACTACGTGGGCTTTAATGCCCCTTAAGCTACTTAGGCATCTTGGGTAAATCCCGAGACTCGAGTCCTCTCTTATTTGCGTTTATATATATATGAGAGGAGGGTGTTTTACTGTTCCAAAATATCAATGGTTAAGGCTATATTTTTGGTGCGATCTAAGGCTGTGAGAGTGTGCCATGTCCCAACTTAAGCATTGTGACATAGCAGATGGGACAAATGAACCCATGAACCCCCAAACCATACACAAATTTCTCATTCTTACACTATCACTCAACAATGTTTCCCCCCAAATCCTACCTCTCCTTCGTACAGACTATCTCCGCTCTCTCTCCCCCCACTCTTGCTCTCATCGCTCTCTCTTCTCTCCACACATATTCTCTTCTCCATGAGGCAGGTCATTTTTTTTAGTTTTTTTTAAGATATAATAATTTGATTGTGTTTTATTTTATTTTTGTTCTTTTTCCAAATCGAAACCTAATCAACCTAGTCAAAAACTGATCATTTTACTTTTATTTTTTAGGTTGTATAATTTGATATTATTTTTCTTTTGAGAGATTTTGGGGTGTTCATTAAACGATTATGTCTTTTGGGATTTTCAATTTCACCAAAAAGGTACATTTATGGTTGATGGCAGTCTAATCATTTTAGGTCTTTGGATTTGTGGTTTAAATCAATTTTATCTTTGTGTTGCTTTGCCAAGTCGTTTATATCTTTTTAATCTTCAAATTTACAGTTGATGTGATAAACATATATCTCACACTCATTATTAATAATAAATTTTTTATGTAGTCATTAATAGAGAAGAAATGGTAAGATGTGGTGAAGTTTATGAGTGTTGAATATAAAATACACTCGGTGTGTATAGAAATAAGTTCGGGATAATACAAGGTCGATTTGTGGTTCGATTTTGGGTAAGTGTTTTTTTGGAAGATCTAATGTTTTTTGAAATATGATGATCTATTTTAATTTGATCATCTTATTACCTTTGGTTAGTTTTTGGGATTGGTTATTCACATTTAATTATTAAAATTTGGTTTGAGAACTGTTTCACTTATTTTATTTCTAATTTGATGGGTTTTCAGTTTAAAAAAATCTAAAAAATTAAAATATTTGTACGTTTTTTAATTGGAAAGGATGATGTAGATATCAAAATATAGGCAGATGTGTGCTCTCTCCAAAACCTGTTCAGGTGACAATTTTATTTACTTTCATTCTTTCTATTATTTAGTGCTTTTGTATATTTTAATATAAGTAACAACGGTGTTTAATCAGTAAAAAAATAGAATAACAACAATCAATTTTTTTTCACTAGAATATGTTCAACACTCACATGAGGTACATCTCTATGCTCTACCGTTTATCTGCTCTCCTTTTCTCTCATCTATTCATCATTTGTACTTTTAATTTAAGTATTTTTTAGGTATTCTCTCGAATGTTTTTTTTTTGTTTTGTGGTTTTGATTTTTTTTTTTAGTTTTGATATTTGGTATTTTGAAGCCCTGATTCATAACTTGGGGTTTCTTAAAATTGAGGGTTTCTGAGCCATTTTTCATTAATTTGGCCTCTAAAACCTTTGTTGTTACTTCAATAACCTTCAATTTTGTCTCGAGCATTTTAGCCTGCTCAACCACCTTAACCAATTTTGCAAATGCATCCATCCACACGCTAACAATTTCCCTCATCATTTCCAATATAGCAGATATCTGACATGCCCATGACAAGTCTGATAAATATGATTGAAATGACAGCATATCTGACTGTTTGGGCTTGCATAACAATGCCTCTATTAGATTGTTAAATTTGCCTCTATTAGTAGGAAATTATTGAGAACCCATAATGCTTAGTTTATTTCATTTCAAAACTTTGTTTTTTTGATGTGTTCCAACTTGGTTTCTTTTCTCTATGTATACTCTTTATCTTTCATAAATCAGTTACATGGGGGTTGAAATCTATGTAACTGTTTATTCTTCTTATCAAAGTGCTAGATGTTGCAATTTAATTTGTGGTTTGACTGCATATACCGAATTGTCACCTGCGTAAACCTAATGCATGGATTTTGTGACGAGCTTCAGTTATTTGGTGAAGCATATGAATGGAACCGTTGAATATGCAAGAATAGGATTCTGTTATAAGCAAGGATCACATAAATAATACATTCTATTGTACCAAAACAGTTAGTGAAGAATGTAGGTACACATACGACTTCAGTTGTTAAGATTAATCTATCTCGTAGAAATGTCTTTTAGCTCATTTGTAATTGAACGGATGTACTGCCATCAGGATATTATTTGTTATGTATAATATTGCCATTTATCAGCATTTATATGACATTAAGTGTATGTCGATGATATGAGGTTTTGACATTCTAAAGATATTTAATATGCATAGCAACCCACATAGTATTAAAGATATTGACTTTTTACTAATATGAGATGATTGTATTGTTTTCTAATATCATTATTTGAATATCTATAGGTTGATGTACACATTGGCATCCATACAATTATTTTTTGACATACGATAATTCCTTTCGAATGAGAAGTTTAAATATGGTGCTTAACAGGAATTGTTTACATGGGTTTATGGTGAGGTTTCTGATTCATCGTAATGTTCATGTAATTGTTCTTTAGTATTTTTAGCTTACATTGAGTTGCAACAACGCTTTAGTACTTTTAGCGCTATGTGTTAATGATGTCTATTCTTTCACTTAGGTTTAATGACACTTGAATTAACACCATAAATTCGTTCTTACATGAAATTGTATCTCTGTTTTTTTTGTGACTGGGTTGCATGTTCAGTGTTATTAAATTATTCTCTTTTAATTTTAATATGGATCCATGATATTTGTTTTTTTCTCCGAGGAATCTCAGATTTTTAATATGGAATTTGGTTGCTTAAATGACCATTATGACATTCATGGAAGTTAACATGGTTGCTTAGCACAATTATTATTAGATTAATAGAGTTTGAAATTAAAAATACTACTATACAGGGCCATGTAAGACTAAATTTTGTTTTGTCAAGTTAAAGCAAGTGGAGGTTTGATTTAGCAACTTACTTTGATATTGACTGTTTGTATGTTATTTACTTTATAGTCTGTTATTCGAAATTGGTTTAATTTGAAATGATATTTGTTGCAATTGATTAAATATGGCTACAACCATCCTAAAGCATCATTATTTTTGTGTTTGAGACCATTTGCATGCTAATTGTTTGATGAGTTCCCATAAGTTTGGCAATGTAAATAAAAAAGTTCTTTGATTGAATTCTTCAAATGGCTTATGATAAAAGGACCTAGAGACTTTAAGTTCATGACATCCAAGAACATAATTTACGTCACCAATAATAACCCAAGAATAAGGATGTTGAATATGATTTTGATTAATTGATCTCCAATGATTTCTCCAAATAACATAATCACTGGATTCATAAGCAAGCAAGAATTGATCAGTTATTGTTCCTCATTATCTTTAATTACACAAACTTTTTGTGATAAGGATTCTTGGAGTTCACGAGTACCATTCGAGCGGCATCAACCTGGAAATAGATTCAATTTTCAAAGAGTTTATACAAAATGTTTATCTACATTTGAAGGTACCCATCATTCTTTCTATACATGGGATATAAAGTAATCTTTTTCCATTTGTTTTTTATTAGCATGACTTGAATATGTTTTTATTATTCTTTAGGTGCAAAGTGAACCCATAAGTGCTTCTCATCGGCAAGTCAAAACGAGCCCCCGAGGAGATTGATATATGGAAATATTAATAAAAGGTAGACTTTGAGAAAGTCCAGTTTTTTATGTTATTTGAGTTTTAAATTTATTTACACGATTTCTTTTCTAAAGCATGGGTAAATTATATTGATGGTTATTTCAGTTATTTTTTATTTCTACTTATATATTCTTAATAATCAAATTGTTGCTTTGTAGGTAAGCTCGAGTTAGATAGGGATTGAGGTTATGGGTTGAACAAAAACGAGGCAAGAAGGAAAGATATAGGTGCTGCGTTGTTGGGTTGTTCCTATGTTTTTTTTAAAAGGGCTTACTTTGTTATTGTATTTCCATTGTTTCTCACTATTTTTTGGAATTATATATTTCAAATTATTGGACCCCACAAACTACACTTTGCACATGTGCAGTATGTATAGTTGTGTATAAATACACTATGGGTTTGTGTAATCTAAGTTGAAGCATTTTTTAGATGAATTTGGGCTCTTTGAATATTGTTGGATTGGTTGTTATCTCTTAAGTAAGGTGGATAGTCCAATAAATAAAGGAAATTATGTCCATTTTTTAAATTGACACTTTGTTTATCTGAGGCACAATGTGAATTTGGTTGATGAATATTTTAAATTTCATGTTATGTGTGAATTTGTTTGATGAATTTAGACCATTTCAATGTTGTTGGACTATTTGTTATTTGTTAAGAAGGGTGGATAGTCCTATAAAGAAATGAAATTATGGCCACTTTATTTTGTTGGGGAACAATTTTTTTCCAGTTTGCAATTATGTACTTTAGATATTTTTATGGCTGTATAATTACGTACTTCGAAACTTTTCGTTGATCCTTCATGCATGGGTATTTCGCTAGTATATATATATTCTTAATGAATGTCATATTCTTGCATGCTTGTTTTTCGTCCGATATATACATTTGTTCTTTCTTAACGACTTGTGATCCGCAAATATTCATATTATACTTTGAATTATTATTTTCGAGAACACTCCTAAGGATGAATTCACTCCGTCCTTTTCCATGACGCGAGTTGAATGATTGCATTATTTATCTATATTATGCACATAAGCACACACTTCACGAAATCTAACAGGATAATATTAACACATGACCATCAGAGACCAAAAACAGACCAAAAGGGCAGGATGGGTGCCTAACACCTTCCCCTTCCGTAACTTAGTCCCCGATCCTTTGAATTACTTCATTTTTCAAGCATCAGTATTGTCTTTGATGTCGTTCCCTTCAGGCAGCGACATTTCTTTTCCCTATTTTATGCAAAATAGGATGGTGACTCTATCCCTATACATTATCCCACATTGACGATGGTCGAATGCTCCGATAAAGGGTGAAATCCCCCGTGCGCGCCGAAAGGAACCCCAAAAAAGAAAAAGGAGGAGCCCCAGGATGAGCAGAGTTATATTTTCGTATATATTTATATTCCATAAATTACAATTGGATTAATTTTTGACAACTTTGCACCTTGTAGATGTCATTGTGTTTGGGTTATAATAGACTTTATTTCCAACAACGTGTTTTGGATGGATTCTTTATAAGAGGAACTGACTTCGGATTTTAAACTCTATGTAAACATGTGAGTAATGTCTTAGTACCTATTTCTTTTCCTTCAATTTAATTATAATTTTAACTCTTTTGTTGTAGTGGATTAAGATAATTTTTTGTAGTCAAAGGAATAACATTACTACTACATTAGGAGAATGTTAAGGTAATTTAATCCTACTAAAATTCTCTTAACATATTTTTTCAGTGGTTAGACATCTTTAAGATTTTCATTGTCTTTGTTCTTAGGGTCAAAAAGAACCGGGGGCAAATGAATGTGGTTTCTTTGTGTTGAAGTTCATGCGGAAGCTAACAGAAGATCCATCTAAATCTACCAAAATAATGGTTATATGCTTTTAAATATTATTTTTCTTCTCCTTTGATTTATTTATGCTAAGTACACTTCAAATTGTTCGTTGAATTATTCGAGTGAAGGAGTTAGTCAAGAAAGTGTCATATGATACTTATGAGATCAATGAACTTCAACACACACCGAGTTCATTAAAAAATATATCATCTAAATTGGATTATGTTGATCTCGAATTGCGTTGTTAGAACATTCGAATGGATGGTAGGTAAGAATAGTTGTAGTTCAATTTTATGTTTACAGTAAAAACTTGTATTGAACTCAACCTTGTTCACGTGATTAGAGTTTGGAAGCTAAGTGGATTTCAAACTACGTGGAACACTTGGTGGCTAATGAAATCATAGTGCCCATTGAATCACATGAACATGACACAAATAAGTAACATGTACATGTTTATCTTTATTTTTGGATGTTTATTATGTATGCGCTCTAATGTTAACTTCTTATTACTAGACGGGATTTATAATTTTTGAAAGAGAGATAGCCGTGTATTTTTTTATGTCGTTATAAGGAGATTATTGCATACATGCACAATTATGGACAAACATATAGGATCTAGGATTAATTTCTAAATACCCCAATTTTTGTGAATGGTGTACATTGTAGATATGACCCTTTTTTGGAATATGGGTTAATTTTGTACATTTTTTATAATATAGGAAAGACTTGTGATAACATTATTAGATTTTCGTTTGATATTAGAATGCTTGGATTGTGAAATTATGTTTTCATTTTGTGATTATATAGTTGACTTTCATTTAACATACAAATAAATGAATGTTTGGATAACAATGATTTTTATAGCGACAATTATGAAATTCAATAACATAAATGACGGTTTTACAAATGCATGGACACATATTATGATGGTTCTAAGTGGTTTTTATTATGATTTTAGGATTTAGTGTAATATTATATATAGTTAATTTTATGATAGTTATAAAATCCCCGTCATAAATCATGTCCCATTAATGTCAGTTTTTAAAGTTTCATGTAACAATCAGATGAATATAGCATGAATTTTTATGATAGTTGCATAAAAAAGGTCATAATTGATGTCTCATTCAGGAAAGTCTTAATATCTTTGAACTTTTGATGACAATCAAACTTATGACATGTTTTGAGAATATAAAACCCATTACAAAATGATTTTTATGACTGTTAAAACCTGTCATAAAATGTTTTTTTTATAGTGTATGACTATCCCTTCAAAGAGGTGGTTTGTGAGTGCTTCATCAATTTCATTAATTATTACTCATGGTATGGATATGTTTACCTTATACACAACATTTCTGAAGCCTTTGATTAGTTAAATGTGTATAAGACTAAGGTAGAGCATAGGTGAGGTAAACTAATTCAAAATCTACGATCTAATCGTAGGGGTGTATACCTCTTGGGAAAGTTAAGGGATCATTTATCAAAGGTGGGGTATTCCATCCCATTTGTTTACATTGAGTATTCCACTTCAAATTGACGTAGAATAAAGGACGGAATAAAATCCGTTTGGATATGATAAGGTCCATGGTAAGTTAATCGGGACTGCGACATTCTAGTTGGGATTTTTTATTAAGAGGTGGACATATACATTCTGAATTTAGTTTCTTCTTACTTGGTCTATTCCCATTGAACATTGGAATGGGCACAAGACATTCTAGGGCATGTTTAGATCTAGGGTTGTCCGACACTTGTGGTGTGGAAAAAGTCAAGAAAGTTGAAAATAATAAAAGAGGTATGTATCTTTGTTGGTTATCCCAAACCTTATAAAGGTCATTTATATCATATTCCTATTTACAAAAAGGTTATTAATTGTATCAATGCTTAGTTCTTGAAAAAGGATTATATAATAAACCACACGCCCAAGTGTAAGCTAGACTTACAATATAAAAAGGAACATCTTATTATCGATATTGCTATAAAACCTAATGTCGATAATGCACTACCTAGTGGTAATGGGAGCATTAACAATGATAGGGATACATGTGTCACTTATACTGAATAACAATTGGTGCCACGTCATAGTGGATGCATCAGGAGAAATCCTGAAAGGTTAGTGTTTTGGGTGATCATTTCAATATGAATCCAGGCAAACACAAATCGGATCCAAAGAACTACAACGATACATTCCAAGACAAGGACTTGATTCCTTTATTGAATTTTTTATGCTTTATAAAAAAAATTATAAGTGTGATATCTATTCCTTCAGCGATGAGCAACCTCACATATTTTATATTGTGTACTATACCGAATATCTACAATGACTTTTGCATTGTCAATAGTTTATAGCCTAATCATCTTATAGTTTTTAGGTTCAAAGACTTGTATTTCAGTTGGATAAGGATTACAAGTTTTTACCTAAGAATATGTATTTACCCAAGGGGGTTGAGTTGTATGTTGTAGAAGTGTGAAACAATCTTGCATTGCTAACTCCACTAAGGAGGGAAAAGTTGTTTCCACTTCAGAGGAAAGTAAAGAAGTTGAATGTCCCGGGTAGTCCCGAGTAACTTGGGTGAGGTTACCTGAAGTGTGTAATTGGTTATTACACCTTTTAATGTTCATAGCGGTGTACATTGAGCGTAGGTTTCACCTAGTTCGATGGATCGAACTGGTAGATGATAATTTATGATCAAGTATGTATCGAATAAAACACGGTTAATCGTGCTATAATTAGGGCTATAGATTTTCGACTAAATGGTTTGGGAGTTAAATGCATAGGCACATGGATTTAAGACTAAGTGGGAGATTATTGGTGTTTTATTTTTAAGGTTATGTAATGACATTTTATTTATAAATAAAATGATTATACAGTTCATTTGAAATGATAATCATGTTTGTGAGAATGCTTTAAATTTATGTTTTAAATATATTTTTTAATATATTTCGATCAATTGTACTTAGTAAAAATTCAATGGGTTGGGGCAATGCATAACCTAGATAGGGATTTGACATCCTATTGATGGTTTGGCAAAGAGGATTTTGACCGGTGCATACATCAATATATTAAAAAGGACCACCCATAAGATTTAAGTCAAAGGGATGTCTTACTTAGACTTAGATAATCTCACACCAATTGTAAAAGATGCATAAATTCTTAATTTCGAGATTTATGATGATTGGAATGCTTGCAGAACTGTCGCTTTGATTGCTATAGTGCGATTTGATTTTATATTATGTCAATAGATATTCGCAAGTCAAGAAATAGTTATGTGAATAAGTCTGAGATCACAATTCGGAGGAATCCGCGTCGAAGAATGATTTTGGATTACGATACCCCCTTAATATACTTATAATATTTGTTTTCACCTGTTGAACCTGATTAGTGGATCATTTATTATCTGATGGAGTAAAAAAAATAAGTTAAGTCAATCAAGGAATTGATTAGATGTTGGTTAAAATTGATTAATGACGAACTGATTTGACCAAGCATGTATCAGAAGCTTAACATGGAGAATCACATTGTGTAACATAATCAAATTTGCAAATAAGACCCCCTTATATCCAAATGATTTTTTAGATAGTTAAATTAGAGTGCACTCATAATTATTTAGTGTAATTAATTATAATTTAAATAAATAAAGGTAATAAATTAAGGAGTTATAATTTTGGATTTTTGAGTATTTATTTGGAAGCCAATTCAATTATTTGTCTTGGGTCTTTAGTATAATCCATATGCCCAAGTATTTAGGCCAAGACTCTCTGGAAGCCCAGTTCATACCAAGCCCGCAACTTATCAATACTTATATATAAAAACTAATGCTCTAAAACTAGAAATCTCCACGTGGCATTGGATATTAAACCAAAATGCAATCTCTCTCCTAGTTAGATACACAATTACATTTCTTATACACCGAAAATCAATCTCTCTACCAAATATCCTCATTAACTCCAATTGAGTCCATTGCTCTCTCATAATCTGAATCAACATCCCACTCGCTGGATTTTTACACAATCGACCCTCAATTTCTATTTGTCAAACCATCTTGCTCCCTATATGTAGTGAAATAACACGAATCTCCCTCTTTATCGCCCTCCATTAGGCGACAAGATCCCATGAAAATCTGCCACCAACACCTTGAGTTTATCTTATGCTTCAACAATCTCCCCTTGATCAACTTAATTATATAGTTATATTTGGAATCAATTTGTTATATAGTCTCTAATTTCTCCATTGAATTTATCCATCTTTGGTTGTTTATCACCAATTCCTTTGTTGTTTGGATGTTCTGATTTGATTAAATATTTTATTTTAGAAGTGAATCTTAAATACGTGTAAGGGTTATTTGAATTTTCAGAGAGACGGCTGCTTAAAACAAATAATTTTTAATATTGGGATTTTTTTGGGTTGAATACTTTTTTTTGTACTTCGTGATCAATTTGCATTTATTTTGTATAAGAAGTTTTGTTGATTTTATTTGTGATACTTTTCAATCATATTTTTTTCAAGCTAACATTCAAATTGTTTATAAGAGTCTCGAATTTAAGGTGGTATTTAGTCATTGTTTTGTACATGTACATGCTTTCTATTTGCTTGCAATCTAATTATGGTAGGTTTTATCATTTGGTATTCAGTTTTCAATGTATACAATAGTAAAACGTAGTATATAAATATGTCTATGTTTTTCATAATTACTAGTTGTGCCCACTTGCGTTGCACATGTGGCCGTTTCCAGATATTAATCTTCCACTCCAAATCTGTGAAGGAAAAAGTAATAAAAATACATGCAACATATTATGTAGAATCTTTTTTGTTAGAATATAACATAAAGTACCTAGTATGAAGCATCAATCCCCCAAAAACCAAACCTCCATTCAACTGTAAACTATACAAGATATTCTTGTGAATACTCTAAATCTATCACAAAAGAACTCAGAACTCCCTACTCAAAAGCAGGAAGAAATACACACAAACATGTATTTATATATAATCCGAATAAATATATCACAATGAAATTAGCTTGATATGATTTACAAGGAAATCTCATTAAAAAAAAGAAGTTAAAAAAAGCTTCAGCAAGCAAATTCCAAACCGCAGTTATTGAAAGATGACATTTGATAAAAAAACAGTGTGTAATCCTAAAAACTCAAAATTTAATGCTTAAATATGTTGCTTTTGACGTTTGTTAGGATTCAAAGGTTCTTCTTACTCTTCAACTTTATGAGCGACGAACATGGATGACATTATCCGAAGAACCTTTGTACGACATTCTTGTTCCGTTACATAATCCATTTCATGGATTTATATTGCGTTGAAGAATGGTTGGACAATTATGTTTAAGTTTCAATGCGTGTGGTGGCAATCCATTCGGCATCAAATAATTTAAAAATTCTTCTTGGTAATAGTTGTGCGTGTCATCCACAACTTCATCAAAGCTATTTAATGTCTTCAATTCTTCGAGGAACATATCAATCATCATATCATTAAGTGAGTCTACATGCTCATTTGTTGTTGCAAGAATTGCTCGATCTGTCAAGAAGTTTGGTGAGTTGGCATTTATATTTAATGATGGGAAGATAACGTCAATGAGAGACTGTTCGGGGCCCTCATCATACGTTGATGCTTCCGTCCCATTGCCAATCCTTAGAAGGAATTCTCTAAGTGAGGAATTGATACCCAAATATTTAATTACTTAATCATCACTATGAAGTTAAACAGGGAATTAGTTCTTTTTAGTCATTACATTTACATAATATGATGGATGGATTTTCAGTCTTAACATATCAATACAACAACTTTCAAAGATAAATTACGTGAGACAGAAAAACTGCATTCATGTTCATTGAATAAAAATTACAAAATAATAAAGAGAATCCATCCGGTTAATAAGTATGGCCAAACCTAAGTTTCCAAGAAATTAAAACAATTTACTCATAATAAGATGAATTGAAAACAACAATTGTAAATTAATTTTAAAAAATTATAAAAAATTATGGTACTTTTATAAGTGCAATGTATTCCATAAGTATCCATAAACCATGAACTAATTAAGTGACATTCGGTACTAAATATTAAGAGTATGGAAGAACAAACTGAAATTCTTTGAATACTATGTATCTAAATATGCTAAAGATACAGTTTAGAGTGTGTGTTTGAGTTGACAAAGATAATTTAACCAAGACATGTAATTGCAACTTCAGTAAGGTCATTTGGACTCATTTTGCTCACTTATTTGGTTGTTCTTGAAAGTTATGTTTTTCTTAATTGGGGGGTTACAACCGGAACCGACGTAAGACTTAATAAAAAAAAATATATGTATGTAGAGAGGCAAAATGAATACATTGAACCATACAGTGTGAAAATATTCCAACATAAAGGAATTTCAAAAATAATATTTTTACTATTTAAAAAAATGATCCGCGCCAGCAGTATGCATAGGCCGGTAGGCCTGTAAATGGGTCGGATTTGGACCGAATCAGGCCAATCCAAATCCTAATCCGTTTATGTTAATTGGATTCGGATCAGAGCTGATTATCCGACAGATTATCTATTAGGGTTCCGAATCCGAATCCGTTTATCCCATCCGATCCGATTATAATATTATAAATAACTATTATAAATTTTAAAATACAGTTTATATTATAAATAACTATTATAATATATATTTCAAAAAATATATTTAAATAACTATTATAATATAAATTGCAATTATAAATAAAAATAATATATATTAATATAGGACTATTATAAATAACTATTAAAATATATATTGAAAATATTAAAAAATTTCTAAATACAATATATATATTAATTAAAAATATTATAAATATATAGATATATATTAATCGAATCGGATTATTAATGGATCGGATCATATGAATCCAAATTCGCTCCATTTAATAATCGGGAATCAGATAATCGGGTTTCAGGGGTGATCCAAATCCGTGTAAATGGATCGGATTCGGATTCGGATAAAATCCGATCCGTTGACAGGCCTATAGGCGGGGACCATTTTTTTAGTATCTTGGTACGCGTCAGCAGTATGTATAAGTGGTATTATAAAACATTTTAAATAAAATGTACAAAAAAATAGTTTTAAACAATTTTTTAAGTGCCTAAAGATTTTATTTTAAAAAATTGTTTTAAGTAAAATCCAAGCATAGGAGTGTTTTAAGAAAATTGTTACAAAAATTCTAATAGTTAAAAAAATTGCATTATAAAAATAAAAAGTCAGTAGTTCCAAAACAGTAACTATTACAATCTTAATTTTTTTTAAACAAAATCTTTAGGCACTTAAAAAATTGTTTAAAACTTTTTATTTTAAAGAAAATCGTACATTTTATTTAAAATGTTTTATAATATGTGACCAAAATAAAATTAACACGACATGACACGACACACCTAAAAATCTTAATTTTACGTAAAATGAATATGACACATATTAAAGTGACATGGTACGACACAAAATCCCTTTTTTTACGAAATGCGAACACGGCCCACTTGTCGTGTCGCATTTTGAGTGGGTTGTGTTAGTATTTGGTAAAAAATGAGATTTCGTGTTGTGTCATATTACTTTTATAGGTGAAAATAAGATTTTGAGGCGTGTCGTGTCATTTTTATTTTGGTTGGGTTCTTGTTTGGTTAAAAAAATAACATATATTATGGCGTGACACTTTTACTTGGGTCGTGTTCGTGTTTTGTAAAAAAAAAATATTTCATGTTGTGTTGTGTCACTTTTATTAGGATCGTGTTCATGTTTGGTTAAAAAAAAATTGTCGTGTCGTGTTGTGTCGAGTTTCTTTTATTTGAGTCGTGTTCGGTTATAAAAACAATTTTCAATTTAAAAAACAGTTTATTATTTGTTATTTTTTTCCCAATTTTATGTAAAAAATATTTTTTTTGAAAAAAAAATAGTTTTTAAATCTATCTTAAAAAAAAACTTATATAAAAGTATCATAACAGTTTTTTAAATAAAAAAGGTTTTTTAAAACTATCATAACAGTTTTTTTTTTAACAGTTTTTATCAAAAACCGTTATTTTTTAATTTTAAAAAATAAAAAATATTCTAAAAAACAGTTTAAAATACTGTTTTTTATTGAAAAAAAAATTAACAAATAAAAAAATATTTGTTTGATCTGCAAAGGGCAAGTTTGTCTTTTAAAAAGTAATTGGAGTCTTTTAAGAATTTTTAGAATCTTTAAGAAATAACATGAATACAAATATGTCGAACTCAGAAATACATATGAATGCATAAAAAAGAATAATTTAATAAGGTGTGAACTTGATAATTTCTTAACTTAAAAAATATATCTAATTTTTCTGAAATTAACATTGAATTTAGAATTATTATAAAACATGAATAGAACAACAATAAAATTGGAAATACAAAATCTGAGCACAAAAGAGAGACGACATTCCTGAATGAGATAAATATACTTACAAAAATTATGTATTTGCTTTCAAATTAACAAATGAATACTTTTGATGGAAAATGAAAAATGAGTAAAAAATTAGAGAGGAAATTCTGAGTATTGACCTTATTTTTTGGACGAGAAACAACAACAATAAAGAAACTATGCAATATGAATCTAATGGGAAGATAAAGGAACTTGGGCAGCTGACTTTTGATTTCTAGGGTTTCAAGATGAATGTATTTAGAAGTTTTGTTAGATGAATGTATTAGGAGAGAGAACGTATTAAGTTAAGATTCATGGAATGATTTTAATTTAATGAATGTATGAGATTGATATTAAGGGTATGATAGGAAATGTTAATTTAATGAGGGTAGTTTAGTACTTTGAAATTTAAAGAAGAACATCTATCTTTTTAAGTAGTAGAGATGTATACACAAACCATGCTCTGTTATAGTAATGCATGGTGACTTATTGACATTATCTCATAGTATTACCTAATAAAATATTTGTTAAAACAACTTAAAAGTTATCTTGAATGTTGCCATGTACTTCCACATTTTTTATGAGTTTCCACTCCTGAACAGAGTCAATTTTAAAATTAATTACAAGTTAGTAATTCTTTAAAAAAACAATATCCCCGAGGATGGTAGCAAATCATGTTATTGGCTAACAAGGTAGCATGGTCTGTTGGTCAGAACGTTAGCCCCTATAGCTTCAAACAGTAACTAAAAAGGTGGAAAACATGTTATGTATCTAAAAATTTATTTGCGTGGACATGGGTGTAATGGTATGTCAAAGCTAGATTGTGTAAAAGAAAATTCTAATGATTCATTAGGATCTATCATATTTATATTTTATTGGGTTTGTGTTTTTTACTACTGTGAATTTGTAACATAGCAATAAGTGATTTTGTTAGGTTAATAATCTTTGTGAGATGTGTTGACTATGAAGTCAATGGTTTTCTCCTAATTTTGGTTCCACCTCTTTGTATGATTCAATATGCATTTTTTTACTTAGCCAACTGTTCTTAATTATATTCACAACATGCTTTATTGATGTTAATTTTTCATTATATATTTTCCTTGAATTCATACTATATCATGTTTAAGTTTTAGAGTTTGAATTCACTTTATACAACACGGTTGATAAAAAAAAGGTGGTATGTGCAATTAAATTTGGTTATTCTCTGTCGAATCTTAAATTTGGACATTTTCCTCACCATGCTTACATTAAGTTTGTCTACTTCCAAATCTATAAAATTACCCTTGATTTCATGGAGATGCATCCCATTATGGATTACTAACTATATACATATATTAACAAATCAATATTTTAACTCAAACGAAAATAAAACTCCTAAAATTTAACTGTAAAATAAGATTAAATAACCTAAGCCTTGAACTTTTATAATGATTAGGTGACGTAAGTTTTCAACTCCTTAAAAAAATAATGTAAGATAATACTGTGGGGATCCTTAAAAAACAAATATCTTGAAAATATGTCACCTACTTATGTATTTTGTTTATGTTTGTTTTAAATAGGTGAAATCTTTTCTTTACTAAAAAGATTCATATTAGGAGATGCATTTCACACTTTGTTTGAAAAAAAATATAAACAAGGAAATTTAAAAAATGGACAATTATGTTAAGACTTATTTTGACAAATGTCTGCACTGTTGGAAAAAATGCATTATTTACAAATCCAATGCTTCAGTATATAAACTCAGTACATATTGTGATATCTGAAGACTTCATGACGTATAACCTCGATATCCTTGATATACTATTGAATTAAATAAGAATATTCCATTCAAATTCATATTCTTACGTCTTGTACGCAAAAAAGTTTGCTCAAATCATTTAATATAAAGAGGATCACCACATGAAATTTAACAAAATAAAGATCTCATCACTCGATTATTTCAATCACAATCTCTGTTTACTTTTCGCTAGCTATTAATTCCTTGGTAGTGTCATAATGACTACAACAAAGTCATTAAAAAATCATGGCTTCTTTAATAAATTACGTATATTTTAGCACATCGAATTTTTCATATGCTTTATATTATATTTATATTAATCATCTACATCGCAATCTCGCATTCTCATCAGTGATAATGTACCTTACATGCAGAGTGAAGAAATCTTATTTATGGTCACATGATTCACTGCAGCATCTTCATATATTCCGTCATTTCATTAAACCTTCTGGAATATTTCAAAATTCTTCTTTTACATTAAACAATCTACAACACCACATCGTTGTAAATGATTACTCGTAAGATCTCTATTTTTGCAATATTATTATCGTTGCTACTCATTTATATGACTATGTTGATGCATTATTCTTTGTTCATTTCTTTTTCATCTTTACCCTAATCACATATCCTATGCTACCTAACCTTATTATGTCTTGCACATATTTTTGTTGGTTGAGTTCATATACATAATCATCTGCAAATATGTACATAACCCAAAATGTTCACGGCTCGCACATCGTGCAAGGCTACAATCTAGTACTAATATATATTTGTGTAATCTAGGATTTTAAGCTGGATAATCATTATTAAGGGTTAAAGAGGGGGAGAGAAAATAATATTCACATTTTTGTGAAGAGGCTAAGAGAGAGAGGTTCATATCTCACTCAAAACCTAAAGTTTTTATCTTAAAAGGTACCTGCACACCTACCTAGATTTGGGAGGATGATACAATAAAAGATCCAAGAATTTTAATGGACACAATAAAGCTTTTGGAGGACCAAAATAAGACATTTCTTTATCTTCAACAAATACCTTTCTCTATATCGGATTGCAATCAGATCTGCAAAGGTATTGTATTCGTAACCCTAGGTTTGGGTTTTCAAACCTAGTTTTTTTTTTAATTTCTATTTCATAATCATTTCAAGATTCATGGGCTAAAATTTTTATTCCGCGTATATCGACCACCATCAATAAATTGTGTTTTTACCCCATAAACTTTATAAAAATGGTTCTGACTCCAAACTTTCATGAAATTACAATTTGAACCTAGACTTGTAAAAAAATGTGTTATTACGGTACTAAAAATGTGTTTTTAGGGACATGTAAAAATTTCCCCTAAACTCTGGGACTATTACAAAATATCCACTAGACTTTGTAAATATTGTGAAATAACCCCAGATTTTTAATAAAATTATAAAAGTGCCCCTTAAATTGTGGATTTGTGAAGGCCCCTTTTTCTATGCGGAATGAGTTTTAAGGATGACAAAAATAAACTTTCTTCTTATGAAAAGCCTTTTTCCAATTTTTAAACCACACCAAGTTGTGAACCAATTTTAACTTGACCAGATTTTATCTTGATTAATCATAAACATACATCTAGTGATTAAAGCAAGTAAAGTAAAGTAAAGAATACTCACCATGACGAATGTACAAGGAAACCACTAAGGGAAAAACCCCTCGGACGGCCCAAGCCAGATAATCACTATGATATGGAATTACAAGGAACAGACACAAGTCTTACTCAACGACTCGATCCCCATGATACTTGATGCTCTTCTGATCTTCAACCACTCCTCCATAGTGCCCACGCAGAAAGTCCTTCTTCCACGATGCTCGTCCACAACACACACGCTCACGTATGTCTCGGTGTCCACTGATATGGCTTGTAACATCTACGACGTTGAACACGGCTCTTCCGCTTCTTCACCATAAAACCTAGCAAATTTCTTTGTAGAACAAACTCTAAATGGCGCCAACAAAGATCACTATACAATATAGTAATGAAAACTCAGATCTTTGAAACTCTAAGGATTTTTTAGACTTAGAAAACATGAGAAAACTTCTTGCAGAAAACATAATGGCTTGTAAACTATTTTTCAGACTGCACCCTTACGAAATTCTGAAGAAAACACGCCTTAAATAATTTTATTGAGGTGGAGACTCGCTCGAACGAGATGGCTATGTCGTACGAATGACATCGTGTGACACCCCGCCTAATTAAATACCGGGTGATCAATCCTTTATTAAATTAAAATCAAAGTATCCGATTGGTTCATTCTTAGCGTCACTGTTGAAAATAATTTTCATTATTAATCACCTAATAATTAATTAAGCTAAGTGTCAAAACATTTTCCCAAATTAATTATACCTAATTAATTCATTAATAAATTCCATACTTTAATATATAAGCCCATTCCATTCCATGAGAATAAATACTGAACATGAATCAAATACTGAAATAAATGAGACTGGATAAAATATTCCAATTCAAAGTCTAAAACCAAAGTATCATAATACTCAATCCAACAGTAAGGAAATGTTAATAAAAAACAAAATCCCCGAAATAGTTAATCTGGAAACTGGCGACACATGTCTTAAATGAAAGATCTGAACTAGGAATAGAATGAAGAGATAGTAGCATCTAATATCAATAACCTACAGCTTCAATAATAGTTGCAGCTTGTCGAATGATTCACGTGTCTAAGTCTGGTGGTGACCCTATGGCTGGACACCTGGTGTAATATATATATAGCAAAAGAGAGGAGAATTGCAAGCGACGGGTCAGAGCCCGCTGTTTTAAAAAAATGATTTAACAAGTATTTAAAACTGCGATGAAGCAAGTATTATGTGCATGTAAGATATCAAACTCTCACATGAAATTCTCACCTATCATCTATTGTTCACGCCTTACGTACATTTAAAAAGAGCATAACCTGCAAAAACGTTCGAAAACAGGAAACAAAACTAATAAAATAATGTGAGTTACATACTAACATAGTACCAATGTGCTCAAACATGAACATGGAATGTATGGGCATCAACTACAATAAATGAATCACAATTCCAACACATCAAAACAATCAAGAAGCTCTAATTGATAGATATAAATGATCAAACTTTATTTTAGCCATATGTGACAATTAAAGTACGAGATAAATTAACTAAATAATCAAACATGCACACGAACCCGGAGTATTGACGATTCTACAAACAATAGTGTCATGATACGATTTTTCAAAGTTAGGATTCGTTGTGCAAACCCGTTTAAATTTTCTCCAACCAAACTCCCTCATATATACATACTTTATAAGTTCTTTTGAGGTCTCAATCATTTTTAACTTAGAGAAAATCCTATTGGACCTATTTTTGGCATTTGATTATTTTCATTGCCTTGATTTTCTTTTTTGGCTCTTTTAAACGGTGGCTTTCACGATGAGTCAATTTTGCACTCTCGCAACCCTTTGTCGTGAACACTAGTCATTTTTTCATTACAATCATCATGGTAAACAGTTGTTACATGCACACCTCCTCCTTAAGTCTACTTACGCATAGATGACAAAATTGAGATATGAACGTCTCATCAAACTCAAATATGCAAGAGATGTCAAACATCCATATAAACTCGTACATTTGTGCAAAGATGGCATATATACAAAGTCGAATCAAAATGCATATTAACTTCGAAACAACCCCATAATACAATGGTTAAGGTCATTCTAAGCATCAATAATTATGAACAAATGTCCTAGCCACATGGATAATGAAAGGATTGGGGTCCAAGAACACCAATATGCCACATCAAACATGAAAACTCAAAAACATAAAACAAATTGAAAATATCTTTTATTTTTCAACATATTTTGACTCAAATGAAAGAAAAATCTTTTTGAATTTTTCAAAAACATATTTAGAACCAAAAATCTTTTTGTATTTTCTCAGAAATTTTCTCAAAACCAAAATCTTGTTGTATTTTTCAAATAAGATTCAAAAAATGAAAAATATAATACACAAGTCATAACAGTAGCAAGATGTAAGTCATGATACAAAGACTAGCGTATAACAACATGGCAACACAATATTCCTTCAGATCTAGCATGGTAAGAATCAAGTGCAACCAAATAAGAAGCATGAAGTTTAAGTCTTAAAGCCTCTAAGTCTAATTTCCTAACCCAAGTAGGTGTGCCATGATGCATGGGGTTTTTGGGAATCGACACAACTTTATTCCTTAACTTCCTAGGAGCATTCCTACTATTATATCATAAACGTCTAATGTGACCTTTCCTACCTCAATGTGTGAAAGTGTAAAGACAGTGAGAATGATTACCAAAATATCGACATCTCTTCACGTTCCTAGTGGGCTCTCTCACACGGTTGGTAGTGGCTTTGGGAATGGGAACAACTCTATCATAGTAGCCTATACCAAACCTATCACTTTTGACTTGGACGGTGACTAAAATCTTATTCAACTTCTCTAACCTAGATTCCATGTCAAACTTAACCTTACTCGAGTCTTTTAACTTCTCTTCTAACTCACAAATTCTAGACTGAAGCACACGGCTAGACTCCTCAAACTCTAACACCTCTTTTTTCAACTCCTCCATCAACCCACGAAATTTATCTCTCTTTTTCTCAACATACTGTAGCTTCTCCTAAGCATCTTATCCCGTTCCCTAAGATCCTCAATCAAAACATCATTTTTTTTTCTACGTCATGCTCATTCAACCTAGCTTGCAATTTATAATTTTCCTTTTTCACTTTTATCACTTTGGAATACAACTCATTAAAGGCAACTTCCAACTCTTTCATGTCAACCTCCTCTTCCTCACTCTCTTCTCCCTCACTCACTTGGGATTCAATGGCCTCGGAAGTGTCATGCACATGATAATATTCATGGGAATATTTATCATCGTCGCTCACATGACATGCCAAGAAAGTAAAAACTTTCTCTCATTGGGGGAACTCTCTCCCTCTTTCGGATAACTATCACTTAAGGAGGCACTGTAGAATATCGGTTTCTTGCCTTCTTTCTTAAGTCTAGTGGGACACTCGGTAACTTTGTGACCATACCCTCACACCTAAAACACCTATCCGACCCAACCCTATTAAATTTCTCACTCTTATCCTTAGGTCTTGAATTTCTCAAACTTTTTGGTATCTTTCGATTGCTTTTGAAATTTAAGAAACTTTTTGAACTTCTTTGACAACTAGGCGACATCCTCAAAATCAAAATTGGAATTGGCAGCCAAAACTTTAGTCTCCTACGCAATGCTTTTTTTTCTTTCTTTGGCACTTGCTTGAAGGTAAACATATCGAGTTCATAGGTTTGTACATCACCTATAATCTCTTCAAGTTTTGTCGATTCAAGCATACCTATGGAGTTTAAAATGGTCACTTTCGCATCAAACCTACTCGGCAAAGATATAAAAAAAAACATTATCACACAATTGTCAGGAATCTTCTCTCCTAAGTTAAATGATGAGTTGACAATGTTAGACAACATAGCATAAATCTCATCAAACGACTCACTTTCTAACATCTTAATCTTATCAAACTGTGTAGTGAGGTTGTGTAGCTTAGACGCCCTAACCGTTCTAGTGCCCTCCTGAGTAAGTGCAAGTGTATACCAATCCTATTTTGAAGTTTCACAAGTCCTGATTCTATTATACTCTTCCGGTGTGACATGTGAGAAAATAACGTACAAACCCTTTAGATTTGTAAAGTTCAAATCTATGTTCGGCTTCAATCCATGACTCAATGGGTTTTAGTGTAGTGTCTTCACCCTCTCGTGTAACCGGTGGAGTCCAACCCTTTTCTACTGCTAACCATACACGCTCATCAATTGATTTTCAAGCACTACTCCTTCGTATTTTCCAATAAGCTTAACTTGTGCCATAAAAAATAGGAGCAAAAAAACTTTCAAAACCTTCAAAATTCATCCTTAAAAACATAAGGGATCAACACACACAAAAATATGTTTCTAGCTCTGATATCAATTTTACGGCCCCTTTTCTATGCGAAATAAGTTTTAAGGATGGCAGAAATAAAATTTCTTTTTATGAAAACCGTTTTCCAACTTTTAAACCACACCAAGTTGTGAACCAATTTTAACTTAACCAAATTTTATCTTGATTAATCCTAAACATACATCTAGTGATTAAGACAATTAAAATAAAGTAAAGAATACTCACAACGCCGGATGTACGAGGAAAGCACTAAGGGAAAAAACCTCGAACGTCCCAAGCCAGACAATCACGATGATGTGGAATTTTAAGGAACAGACATAAGTCTTACTCAACGGGTCAATCCTCACGAGACTTGACGCTCTTTTGATCTTCAATCACTCCTCCATAGTGCCCATGCATAAAGTCCTTCTTACATGATGCTCGTCCACAACACGTGCATCTACATATGTCTCCGTGTTCACCAATATGGATTGTAACGTCTATGATGTAGAACATAACACTTTTGCTTCTTCACCGTAAAACCCCGAACAGTTCTATGTAGAACAAACTTCGAATGGTGCCAACAAAGATCACTATTGCATATATTAATGAAAAATCGAATCTATGAAACTCTAGGGATGTTTCAGACTTAAAAAACCTTAGGAAACTTTGTACAAAAAAATGTATTATTTTGTAAACTATTTTTCAGAGTGCACCCTTACGAAATTCTGAAGAAACCACGCATTAAACAATTTTCTTGAGGCGGCGGCTCGCTCGAATGATATTAGCTATCTCTCGAACGATATGGCTATGTCGTTCGAACAACATAGTGATCTCGCTCGAATGATTTTTGATGTCATTTGTGGTCATTTGAGAGACGAGGTGAAATAGAGTTTTATAAAACACAATTCTAAACATCCTTATCAGAATAAAATGAAGTGTAAACGCTTTGAAAAACTTTAAAAACATTTTAAAATATTTTCTTTAGTAAAATAACATCCTTAAACAATTTGAAATAAATTTAGAGTCCCGTTAAAATTACACATTCATACCTGAGTGATCTCGGAACGCAATTTGACTTGAAGACGAAATATGCACCATAAACCGGCATGATAACTCTTTGAAGCTTGTCGCGATGTCTTCAATAAACTTCAATACGCCATAGTCTATATGGGATCGTGACAATAAAAATATGACATATGTCTCAAACATGTTTTGCTCAAGGGTACGTCAAATATACATACAATGGACTCAATTGGAAATTTTTTCCTTACAATTTAGGAATTATCGCTTAATATTTCGGCGTTATTGGAATTTAACATTGTAATAAAATTACGATGTAACCTCGATATTTTAAAAACTATGAGATTAACCTTAAATGTTGTGTTAAATAAATTTAACTCTAAAGAAGTTTAAAAAAAAGGCAAAGATGTATGTTGAGTATATAAAAGGGGATATAAAGAGTAAATTACGAATAAAGTGTTTTGGGTCGTTTAGCCCTTGAGCTCGGTATAAAATGTTAAATTTTAAAACTAACTTCAAAAGGGCTTTATACAAGTATTAAATAAGGCGATAAGCTAAGTGTTTTGTTAAATATGGCATAAACCGAGTATTTTGTCAAATACGACGTAAGTTGGGTGTTTTGTTAAAAATGGAAGTTAGGCCACAAGTAATTGAACTTAATGAAAAGTGATAATAACACATTTAGTTCCTTTAGTATTCTAAGGATTTTTTGTATTTTACTCTCCCTTACATAGAGCATGAGGTCCCAATGCCTACTAAAGACCTGCACCAAATGGTTTATAATCCTTAATGACCATGGTTGTCCCAAGGGAGGGTCCTCAAATGAATTGAAGACTATAGCAGAACTGCCAGTGATACCAAGTACTCACTATTATGATTTAAGCTTGAAAACCAATCTTAAAGAACTAGGGAGGAACACACCAGTCCTTAGATGTGTCTAACAGACCTTTGCCTAATAAAGGTTCACCTTTGCTTAGCTCCTAACCTCATCCTTAAGGATGAATTGCCTTTTATGTCAAAGGAATGAGCTCTGAATACACCAAGATGACCATAGCCACATCAAGATACCTTAGACACCCAGGATGACCATAGCAAACTCACGATACCTTGGACATCCGATAAAGCTTCTGCCTCTTCTCTTGTGAGTAGGTAGAAGGTACAGACACTATTCTACCTACCTCCACCACTTTCTTCCACTAGCATTGAATGATCCAATCTGCAATAAATGATCATATCAACTACCTTACACCACTTACAAGTATTTCATCAACACTCCACTATGCTTAAATAGTCATTAGACCTCAAGGAAGCCCTGCCCATGCTGCTATAGTCCACTCACACTCTCTCTAAGGGAGTGCCTATATATTAAAGACTTGGGAAAGGTTAAAAATCATTCAGAAATCATCAAGTAACCACTATATTAACTATAGATCTCTATATATAACTAGATAATCTATATATACTTGATGTTTATCATTTAGTAATAGTGTACTCATTCTTGGATTTACATTTGGGAAGGACTGGACCACTTTCTTCCTATCATACTTGTATGTTTTATTGAGTCCTAAACTAAGCTAAGAATACCTTTGAAGAGTCAAATAATTATTCCCGAATAGTTCTTTTATTAGTTACAAACACCTAAGATACCTTAATGAACTAGTCTCTAGATTGTAATATTCTATTTTACAACTCAATTACAAAGTGACACGGTTCATAGTGGATGCAGGATCCTCAGATAAGGTTTTGAACCACTCTATATCCTTATATTTCATTTTGACACACCTTCTCACTACCTAGTCTAAGGTCTTCAGAGGAGCATCTGTTGGAGCTAAGGTCTTCAAAAATATTTTAAGCACCATTAGAGTGGTACTTTCTATGGGAATGATTGATTCCTTGAATAAAAAATCCAAAATAGTTTTTATTTGCTTCAAAGATGATCACTAATGCTAAGTTGGATAGATCCTTTAAAAATGTTAAGAAAAGATAAAAGGAGCTCTAAGATCGGTTGAGTGACATTATTCGAAGGCTTCCCCTACCCTAGTGGTAGAGTCACCTGTTGGGCCAGAACATAGGGGGACAGGGGAAAACCATTCCTTTTAATTTAAAAGAGAAAAAAAACTTGAAGGTGTGGACCAAATACCTATGAGGTTAGTGACTTGTATTCCTATAAAAAACCTCTTATCCCTCCCCGATGATAAATATCACTAAGTTTCTAAGTTAGAAAGACCATGGGATAGTGAAATTAAGAAAATGAAAGACGGGTTGGGGGACTTCATTAACCAATAAAATATACAAACTTCAACATTATACTCTTCCCCCTAAGTGGAAGATTCCTAACATTGATCCCTTTAATGGGTCCAAGGATATCATGTTTCTTCAGGACACCCCAAATGAGGCCTTATGTCGATCTTTTCCTACCACTTTGAGGGGGAAAGAATGGCACTGGTTTTCCAAGCTCAAACTAGGGACCATATGGAACATCACTAAGCATGTAAGATCTTTTGTTATCCATTTTATCAAAGCTCATAAGATAAGAAAGTTAGTCACATGTTTGCTCCACTTCAGATAAAAATCAAGAGAAACTCTTAGGGAAAATGCAAAAAGGTTCAACCAATAAGCCTTGAAGGTCGATGATATGAGTGACACCATTTGTTTTGTATTTTCATCTCTGACCTTACTTTTGAAGATTCGTGAGGTCTTTCAACAGAAGACAACCTAGTTCCCTGACTGGTGATATGCCAAGTATCGTCTCGTCTATGACATGCAACCTCGATAGACTACCCTCACCAATCCTCCAGAAGTGTGCCGTTTTGACCCAGCTTGATAAGACTCGGCCAACACTAGCATAGATGCCTTGGCCTCGACCTTGATATTGTCCAAGTATGAACTATATGCATCGTTCCTAGTGAATGGGTACCCTAGCCCTCGGCCTCATCTAGGCCAATGAGGATAGGCCTAGACTGATTAACATCACATTTGTCAGATCTTCAGTGGTTCGCGGGTCTTCAAGTATAACCTCGACCAATGTGGTCGGCCTGGGTCATATTACTGACACAGCGCGTGCAGTAGGAGACACGTGGAGATGTATGTGTGGATATGTGACACACATGAACTAAAACTGTTATAGCCAGATCATTCTCTCATGTGAAATAATATTTGATCTTCATGACATACATGTGACGAAGACTGTTGGCTCCTCCTCATTGTCTAGGAACATCCTACACATGCTTATTGCATGCTTAGGGGTGAAATACACCCCCAATGCACTATAAATACATCCCATATTCTTCATTGAAAGGGATAACTTAATTAAAACCCTAGAAAAACTATGCTCATTTGTACCTAGAAGAGAAAGAAAGCTTAAGTGCTGTAAGCCAGGCCATTAGTTCCATATTTGTTAGTGGATTTCACTCACACACACAGTGGATGTAAGCTACGGCTAAACCACTTAAATTCAAGTGTTCATCCTCTTCTCCACACTTCTTTGTCTACTGATATATTGTGTGTTTTTTGTCATTTTTAGATACTTATTTGAGCTTCTTATATCTATGACCTGGTGGTGCCATTTTTGGTATCATCAGTTTGGCGACGTTTATGGAAATGAGAAGTATCATCTCTTACTTATTTAGCTTTTCCTTACCGAAGTCTCTGGTGGTGAACCAGTCCTCCCCTCTTATGGACAGATTTAACCATTCAAGGAGTTCTTGTTGAGCTACTAAGCTTTTACTCTCCAGTTATAGCTCATCCATCAGTTTTAATACATGGCATCATAACTTCCACCACCACTAGTAGTTAGTGGTCCTAATTCTAGCAACTCACCTCCTCAATCAGAGATGGCTGAAGTAGCGGTGACATTGAATTCCTTGGTGGCTAGCCGACAGGCAATGCGAGAATAGTTGGCTCCTTTCAGCAAAAATATGATAATTAGGCTTGCTGTGGTACAATTGGAGATGATTACTTTGGCAGACGTGGAGCACCATCAGAATTCCACTAGACCACCCCAGGCAACACGCAAAGACCTTCCACCTCTTCAGTGAAAGAGGGACGTTACTGACCCTAGGAGTTTACGCCTCGGGAAGAAAGGTGAACCCTGCTCGGAGGACACTTATGATGATTATAAGTATGAAGATGCTCAGGCTGGTTGTTGGGATCCATATGAAGTATCTGGGAATATGGTACACCTCATCTAAAGAAGCCGAGGCCGTGACAGGAGGCCGAGTCATGACGCTTAACCAAGGGGCTCAGCTTTTGATCGATTAAGTAGAGGGTCAACCTTTGAGAGTCTCAACCCCGTTGGTGATCTGAGACAAAGGTGTCTAGGTTAAGGAGTAATGTTAACTCAAGGAGAGAGGGGACATATTAAAAACCCCCATGTAGCTGAGACAAGGGCTAAAGAGAGGTAAACAGCCATCATAAGTCATTAGCCATGGAACCATCTATTCGACCAATCGAGGTGACAGGGGATAATATCGTCTAGATCGATATTATGCAAGCGACCAAGAGGCCCTAGAATGACTCCATTAAGAGGTTGTAGAATAAAATTGGTGACATTCTTAAGAGCTGAGACCCCTCATAGAGGGGCTATTTTAAAGGGTCTCATTTTGTAGCTAAGATAGTCAGTTTTCTACCCCTGCCAAGTTCAAGCCACCAGTGGTTACTCCAAAGTATGATGGGAGCACCAAACCTGTGTAGCATGTAGAGATGTACCAATCGGCTGCAAACATCTACTCTATCTCAGATAAGATGAAATCATGTTCATTTTCAATCACTTTGATTGGAGCTACCCATATATGGTTCACTTCACTCCCGAAAAACTCCATTGAAAATTTCAAGTAACTCGTAGAACGATTCATCCATAAATTTTTATTTAGGGTAAGACACCATAAGAACACTACCCACCTTCTGTATGTTAAACAAAGGAAGAATGATATTCTCTGGGAGTACATTGCAAGGTTTAATAAAGAGAAGTTGGAAGTTTAGGTTTGCGAGGAAAGTATTACAAATGACACCACTAATAGGAGGTTTGCAGAAAGGGAAATTTCTTTAGAAGCTTGTTAAGGACCCACCAAAATCTATGGTCGAGCTATTGGCGATGGCCGATAAGGTCATAAACTCTGAGGAAGTTATGGCAGTTAAGTATGAGGATGAGAAGGGAACTAGGAGTGGGAGAAAGTTTTAAAGGAAGAATAAAGATGGAAACAAGAGATCAGTTGATGATAACTTTGTCGGGTACACTCCTCTCACGGTCAGATATGAGCACATTTTGAATGAGATCAAGAATAACCAATCCTTGAGGTGGCCTGAAAAGCTAAAATCTCCCCCTCACAAGAGGAACAAAAGCATATGGTGTGAATTTCACCAAGACCATGAGCACTTGACTGATAAATGTTTCGCTCTGAAAGACGAGATTGAGAAGATGCTTAAGGCTGGGAATATGAAAAAATATGTAAGCAGTGGTAGCCTAAAGGGGGACGAGACGACCCTAGAAAAAGAAGGGTCGATAAGTGCAAAGAGGATGCTCCTAGGAAAAAAAGATAATACCTCGAACAACGATGATGCGAACAACCCAGATCTTCCACCAATTGATGATGGCCCTAAAGGTCATCTTTATATGATTTCGTTCGATATGAAGATGATTTGTGGGGGCCTAGCAGGAGGAGGATCACAGGTGGTCGACGTAAAGACACATATTGCAGTAGTCAAAACTCTTCCTAATGTTGAAGCGGTTAACTTGGCTGCAATTGGTGTTAAGCCAGAGAAAAGGAAGAAGGTGGATACAGACACTTTGATTGTGGGTTTTTCAAGACTCGACTTTAAAGATATCCTATCCCCTCAAGATGACCCCCTGATGATTACAACCAGTATTCATAGGTATGACGTGCCAATAATACTAGTTGATGACGAAAGTTTGACCGATGTTATGTTTTGGCCATGCTTCAAAATCCTGGGACTCAGCAAGAAGAGGCTCGTGCCTTATCATCACCCATTGATAGGATTCGGTGGTGAGAAAGTTCATCCGTTGGGAATGTATAAGATGGACGTCGGGATGGGGATGTTTGGCCGATGATGCCCACAAAGAAGTTCAATTTCTTTATAATAGATGAAAGTGTATACTCGACTTATAACATTATTATAGGAAGAGTGTCCCTCAAACAGTTTGAGGTCGTGCCCTCCACTATACACCAAATGGTGAAATTTTTGACTCTTTATGGGGTAGGGGAGGTCCAAGGTGATTAAGTGTCAGCATGAGAATGCTACTTAAACTCAGTTGAGGAGAGGGAAGCTCATAAAAAAGCAATTACGACCTACAATATCGATACCTTGGACCCAAGAGATGAGAAGAAACTCAAGAAGGGAGAAGCTTCCGAGGAGGTAGAATCTGTCATCCTCAATGTTGATAAGCCAAAAAAAACCATCAAAATTTGCAAAACCCTAAAAAATAGGTTAAGGAAGAATTGGTGAAGATGTTGAAGTAGATGCAAACCATCTTCACATGGAGCCACGAAGACATACCAGGTATTGACCTAGAAGTTATGTGCCATAAGCGCAACGTAGTCAATGATGCTAAGACGATATGATAGAGAAGACAAGTCTACTGAAGAGAGAAATCTGAAATTATCAGAGGAGGTTAAGAACTTAGAGAAGGCTTACTTTATCTGGGAGGTCATTTATCCCTACTGGTTGGCAAATACTGTCATCATCCCCAAGGCCAATGGTAAATGGAGGATGTGTGTTAACTTCACAGATTTAAACAAAGCATGCTCAAAAGATAGCTTCCTTTTGACCATGATCGATCAGATGGTAGATGCTACAGCCAGCTATGAATTGATGAGATTTATGGATGCCTACCCAGGACACAACCAGATATTCATGGACCCAGTCGACGAAGAAAATAAAGCCTTTATCACTAACAAGGGGACCTATTATTATAAGGTCATACCCTTTGGGTTGAAGAATACTGGGGCAACATATCAGAGGCTGGTCAATAAAATGTTTGAATACCAGATTGGGAAAATGATGGAAGTCTATGATGATGATTTTCTAACTAAGAGCTTCAAGGCCAACAACATGTGGCCGACCTTGAGCGCACTTTTGACACGATGAAAAAGTACCCGATGAAGCTCAACCTGGCCAAGTGTGTCTTCGACGTAGGATCATGAAAGTTTTTGGGATTCATAGTGATTTAGAGAGGGATTAAAGACAATCCCGAGAAGATCAAGGACTATTGGAGATGAACACTCCTACGACGATAAAGGATGTGTAGAGACTAACTGGAAGAGTGGCAGCGCTAAATAGTTTTATCTCTAGAGCAACTAATAAATGCCTTCCTTTGTTTCGAGTATTACAAAAATATTTCGAATGGAATAAGGAGTGTTATAGAGCCTTTAAGGATTTTAAGTCCTACCTCGGCTCTCCACTCCTATGATCAAGACCAGTTCAAAGGGAGAGATTGTGTCCTTATTTAGCAGTATCTGAGTTGGCCATTAGTGTCGCTATTGTAAGAGAAGAGGATGTAATCCAAAAAATAGTGTATGTTAGTAGTAAGTCACTCCAAAGGGCTGAGCAGAGGTACCCCAATATGGATAAGTTATCCTACGCACTGATCCATGCCTCGAGGAAGATGAAGCCCTACTTTCAGGCACATACCATGGTGGTCCTCACAGACTCACCCCTCAGACAAGTATTTCACAAGCCTGAGAAGTCAAGAAGATTGATGTCTTGGGCAATTGAATTTCCATAGTTCGACATCATCTATCAATGAAGAACGACCATCAAGGGGCAAGCCCTAGCGGACTTTCTGGATGAGTTCACTTGGGAAGAGGTCGACACTGAAGATGTTGAGGCTACTTATGAGCAAAAAAGCAAAGCATGTCCTCCCCCGGCTAAGGCACGAGACGAGTTCAACAAGAATCAAAGTATCTAAGAATGAGGAGGAAAAGTATATTTTCAAGAATGGAGCCCTAGAAGAGGGTAATTTTTCACCATATGGTACTGTGTGGAGTCTCTTTATTAATGGGTCTTCATGTGAGAATAGAAGGGGGGCAGGATTGATAGTGTCGGTCCCAAATGGGATCGATATTGAGTATGCGTTAAGGTTTAACTTCAAAGCTTTCAATAATGAATATGAGTAAGAGGCTCTCCTAGAAGGTCTCTCCCTTGCCCGGGTACTAAATGTCAAATCCTTGTTTATAGTGATTCCAAGTTGGTTGTCAATTATGTTTTGGGGGCATACGAGGCTAAAAATGATAGAATGGCAAAGTACATGGGAAAGGTTAGGATATCATTGAAGCATTT
Source organism: Sambucus nigra (assembly GCA_949130495.1). NCBI lineage: Eukaryota > Viridiplantae > Streptophyta > Magnoliopsida > Dipsacales > Adoxaceae > Sambucus > Sambucus nigra. The sequence continues at coordinate 296,512,539 of OX422218.1, read as the reverse complement.
TGTTGAAGTAAAGTTGAAGAGGATACCTCAGCTGGACAATGGTCGAGCTGATGATCTAGCAAGGTTAGCCGTACAACCAGAATAGAAATTAGAATAACAACCCCAGTAGATATTCTCCATCAATCGACAATTAAAGGAGAAGCAAATACCGTGGAATTTTATTTAAATGTGAGTGTGGGGGCCTCTTGGATGGATCCTATAGTCCATTATATTAGATATGGGGAACTACCTGAGATCAAGGCTGAGAAGAAGAAACTTAGGTATAAAGCTGTTAAGTTCTCCGGAGACATTCTATAGAAGAAAGGGTTCCTGCTTCCTCTCCTCAGATATGTTCATCCATCTGAGGTGGAGTATGTTTTAAAAGATGTTCATGAAGGGTTATGTTCCATCCATATCAAAGGAAGACCGTTGTCTAAGAGGATCATTATGTAGGGTTATTGGTAACCGACATTGTCCAAGGACACAGTTGCTTACGTAAAGAAGTGTGATAAGTGCCAGAGGTTTGCTGCCTTACCTCACCAACCTCATCAACCTCTTACCTCCATCACATCTCCTTGTCCCTTCACTATTTGGGGAATCGACCTAGTTGGGACACTTTCTAAAGTTGTGAATAATTATCGCTACTTGATCGTGGCGATCGATTATTTCTCAAAATGGGTAGAGGCCGAGCCGATGATAACAAATACGGAGAAGAAGACCTTCTAGTTTATCTCAAAAAACATCATTTGTAGGTATGGACTACCCAATACAATAATCTATGATAATGGAACACAGTTCAAAAATGTCTCCCCAGAAAAATATTATGAGAGAGTAGGCATAAAATAGTTCTTTTTTGCTCCTGGCTGACCCCAGGATAATGGGCAGACAGAAGTAATAAATAGGACGATCCTTGAGGGGATCAAGAAGAGGTTAGAAGATGCCACAGGCAGGTGGGTTCAAGAACTATATGTTATCCTCTGGGCATACACAACAATGGATAAAACTCCTATCAGGGAAACTCCATTTATGTTAGCTTACGGTTAAAAGGAAGTAGTGACTACGGAGATAAGTATACCTACTCATAGGATTCAGACCTACAATCGAAAAAGAACATTGTTGAGATTAGGCTCGACCTAGATCTTATGGAAGAGAAAAGAGAAGACGCTGAGGTTAGGCAAGCTTCCTACCAGCAAAGAATGATAAGTTTTTAAAACAAGCGAGTAAAGGCACACCCATTGAAAGTAGGGGACTTAATGCTGAAGAAAACATGGAAAAAACCCAATAAACTCCATCCAAATTGGCATGACCAATATAGAGTAGTTGAAAAAGTGGTGACGTGGACGTATAGATTGGAAAATTTGGAAGGAGAGCCATTCTCCAACCCATGGAACCACCTTAAGAAATTTTACCAATGAGATTTCAATCAGTTGTAGTCTCTTTTTAATTACATTATAATACATGTCTATGAGACTCAGAGAGTGAAAGAAATGTAAATGAAATTATATAAAAGTCTCAAGTGTTCTCTCGTATGTTGTCCATTTATTTTAATATTTATTGTTTGCATGTATCAACTCATCTTAAGATACAAATCATCAGTCGTGGTGAAGTAGACTTAAATGTCCCTCGGTGATACGATAGTCCAGACGAGGTCAAAATCATCCATGGGTTGTCAATAACATCAAAAGACATTCATTATTAAACATCATTAAGTTGGTGGCTTTACTCTCTCGGGAGAGACGACAGTGTATGGACCAGACGACTCTCATCCACGCACTCTCAAAACGACGACAGGGGACTTGTGCTTAAACACACAATTTGGCAGATGAAAATTAAAAATCACTTAGTTGTGGTTCATTATTAAACATCATTAAGTTGGTGGATTTACTCTCTCGGCCGGGACGACAGTGCATGGACGAGCCGACTCTCATCCATGCACTCTCAAAATGATGAGAGGGGACTTGTGCTCAAACACCATAATTTGGTGGATGAAAATTAAAAATCACTTAGTTGTGGTTCATTATTAAACATCATTAAGTTTGTGGATTTACTCTCTCAGCCAAGACGACAGTGCATGGACGAGACAACTCTCATCCATGCAATCTCAAACTGACGAGAGGGAACTTGTGTTTAAACATTATAATTTTGCGGATGACAATTAAAAATCACTTATGTGTGGTTCATTATTAAACATCATTAAGTTTGTGGGTTTACTCTCTCCACCGAGACAACAGTGCATGTACGAGACGACTCTCATCCATGCACTCTCAAAACAACGAGAGGGGACTTGTGCTTAAACACCATAATTTAGTGGATTCAAATTAAAAATCACTTTGTTGTGGTTATTAAACATCATTAAGTTGGTGGATTTACTCTCTTGGCCGAGACGACAATGCTTGGACAAGATGACTCTTATCCATGCACTCTCAAAACGATGAGAGGGGGCATGTGATCAAACACCATAATTCAGTGGATGAAAATTAAAAATCACTTAGTTGTGCTTCAATATTAAACATCCTTAAGTTGGTGGATTTACTCTCTCGGTCGAGACGATAGTGCATGGACGAGACGACTCTCATCCATGCACTCTCAAAACGACGAGAGGGGACTTGTGCTTAAACACCATAATTTGGTGGACGCGAATTAAAAATCACATAGTTATGGTTCATTATTAAACATCATTTAGTTGATTCATTTACTCTCTCGATCGAGACAACATTGCATGGACGAGACAACTCTCATCCATGCACTCTCAAAATGACGAGAGGGGACTTGTTCTTAAACACCACAATTTGGCGGATACAAATTAAAAATCACTTAGCTGTGGTTCATTATTAAACATCATTAAGTTGTTCAATTTAATCTCTCAGCCGAGACGACAGTGCATGGACGAGACGACTCTCATCCCTGCATTCTCAAAATGACGAGAGGGGACTTGTGATTAAACACCATAATTTGGTAGATGCAAATTAAAAATCACATAGTTATGGTTCATTGTTAAACATCCTTAAGTTGGTGGATTTACTCTCTCGGGCGAGACGACAGTGCATGGATGAGAGTCATCTCGTCCATGCACGTTCAAAACGATGAGAGGGGACTTGTGCTTAAACATCATAATTTGGTGGATGAAAATTAAAAATCACTTAGTTGTGGTTCATTACTAACCATCAATAAGTTAGTGGATTTACTCTCTCGGTCGGGACGACAGGGCATGAGCGAGATGACTCTCATCCATGCACTCTCAAAACTACGAAAGGGAACTTTTGATTAAACACCATAATTTGGTGGATGAAAATTAAAAATCACTTAGTTATGGTTCATTATTAAACATCATTAAGTTGGTGGATTTACTCTCTCGACCGAGACGACAGTGCACGGATGAGATGACTCTGATCCCTGCACTCTCAAAACAATGAGAGGGGACTTGTGCTTAAACACCATAATTTCGTGGATGAAAATTAAAAATCACTTAGCTGTGGTTCATTATTAAACATCATTAAGTTTGTGGATTTACTCTCTCGTCCGAGACGACAGTGCATGGACGAGACGACTCTCATCCAAGCACTCTCAAAATGACAACAGGGGACTTGTGCTTAAACATCACAATTTGGCGGATGAAAATTAAAAATCACTTAGTTGTGGTTTATTATTAAGCATCATTAGGTTGGTGGATTTACTCTCTTGGCCGAGACGACAGTGCATGAACGAGACGACTCTTATCCACGCACTCTCTAAATGACGAGAGGGGACTTGTGCTTAAACACCATAATTTGGTGGATGTCAAATTGTGAAAATCGCTTGATTACGATTGATTTATAGCATCGTTTCATTTGAAGACAAGACAATAGTGCATAATTTGGTCGGTTCAAATTAAAAACCATTTCATTATGGTTATGGATAGTTTACTAAAACATCCGATGATGACATGCATACAAAGGTAAATATAATTAAGAAAATATGAGAGTAGAAACATTATATACTCAGGTCAAATGGAAGCTATGATCAGCTATGTTAAAAAATGAAATGAGTTTGTCAATAGTAAATTAAGATGTTACAGATAAGAGGGTATGGGTCACAGACGACCACCTTATGAAGTTGGCTCTATATTTGTAACTCTCTTATCAGCAATGGCTTGCTCAATTACCACGATCGACCCATCGGTTGTCCCCTCGACCTGAGTAGGGATGACTAAGGCATTGGTATCCATAAGAGTGGGTCAGGAGTCACTTCATCAGCCTTGGCTGTCTGTAGTTCCTCAATGTATTCTAGGGCATCGACTATAAAAGATTCCTCCATGTCAGGAGACTCCAACTCGGAGCTGATGGAAGAGACTACTTAAGAAAACTTGGTGGTGACCCACCTCCAGGCTGTCTTGAGTCCCCTCTCAAAGTACTCCATGTTGAAACCTCCATACTCTTCACTGGACTTGTATGCTTTAATGTCTTTATCCCTTATATTTTATAGAGACTTGATCGATAAATCATCGGCTTTGGCCTGGGAAATGGTGGATTCAAGATCTTTGGCATATTGGGCAGTCCGAGTTGAGAGGTCTTCATCCTTTTTTAAAAGAAGCTTGCCCTGGGTCTTTAGAAGGTCATCCTTTATTTGCAAAGTCATACCCCTTTGCTTCAGAGCGTCTAGAGCCTTATGATAGTCGCGTTGTAGGTCCTCGAGCTTTCCCTTCAGCTCCTCTTCAGACCTCAAGGCCCTGTCGGCCTCACGAACCTTGGGATAGTTCTTGGCCATCCATTTGGAAGTTGAGGCGAGACCACACAGAGCCTTTAAAATGATTAAAAAAAGTCAAAATGTATTTTGTCAAAAAAATGCCAATACCTGAACCAAGGAGTGAATGCTAAAGTCAATGACTTGGGGAGCCGGTACTTTGGACAAGAACTCGTAGTCCTATTTAGAAGGGTAATGCATCATGGCCCTCTTAGCCATTGATGATGATGGTAAGATATTACCAGGAGTAGACCTTAGCTGAGTGATGTTAGCTTACCAATAATGATCAAAAGTCTCACCAGATAATGGGCTGGGGTCCGAGGATGAAGGAATAATTTGCGAATGAATGGATGGAGGAACTATCCTCGACCTCATCCAGCTGTCAAGATGGGTGTCAGCTGGGGGAGGGGGTGCCTTTCATTTTTTTTCCGACCTCAGGTTGAGCCGACCCACCAGTAGTAGTGTCCTTTGTAGGCCTCTTTCCCCCTTCTTCAGAATGTTTTTTAAGCTTGGGGAAGTCATATTCTAGAGATCATCTGAAATGTGTGATGGGTGGTCTGGAGTTTAGAAGAAGAAACGATCAGTAACAATAAAGTCAAAGCTGACAAAACACTTGAAAGATAATATCAAAAATAAAAATCACTCACATGGCTCATCCCGGGGTCAACCCATAGGTTGGCATTCTCCAAAAGAGCAGGAGTCACCATGTCTTCAAACTTGGGAAGAAGACCTTCCTTCTCCAAACTCTGCAAGTAATTCACCCTCTCCTGGTTTGGTATGCTTAGGACGGGGTCCAGTTTGTACCACCTTGAAGGGTTCTCCCAAATACGGGGAACCCTCGACTCGTCCTCTAATATATCATCATAGGCCAAGAACTCCCAAGCTCCAGAAATAAAAAAGAACCTCGGTTTCAAAAAAAGGTTAAAGGTTTGGGTGACTTGTATTATCTTCTTATCAGGCTTTCTTGACCCCAAATGATAATAGCCTAACGGGGTCTTCGAAGATGATGTCTGGTAGCAAGCTTTGAAGATCTCTATAGAGGGGTCGTCCATGTGTTTGTTCAGCCATAGTGTTATGTATCCGAGGATGGCCCGCCAAGAGTTGGGTTCCAGTTGGGTCAGAGCTAACTCCAATTTGGAAAGAATGGCTCATACGACAGGGTGAAAGGGTAACCTGAAGCCGAGTTTGAACATTTTCTCATAAACTATGATCTTGCCTTTTTGGCCACTGTAGGTCGTCTCGTCCTTAGACTGTACGTGCATGATTATGTCAAATTTAATGTCATAAAGATGTATACAGAGGAGGAGGTTAATTTCTTTTACTTATGAGGGAAATCGATCAATAAAATTATAGTAAACACGGACCTTTTCCTCAGAGCTACTATCTTCACCATTTTCATGCTCATCTCCTGCCTCGGCCTCATTTAACCTATGATGAAATTCATCACCTGTCATGTCACTTAAAGGGATGATAAACGACGAAAGGGCAATGTTTATGATCGGCTCAATAGATTCAGAGATGACCTGGACTGAAGACCCACTAGAAGCGTCCTCGTCTATGATTTGGAGAGAAGATTCATCTCGACCAGACGACTCGGTTTATCTTGATGATGTGGCGTGAGTGGAGGTCTCGAACACATAAGGTCGACAACATAAGATGGGGGCACCCTCATGTCCTCCTCGAATGAGTTCCTCCTATCGACCTATGGAGATGACGACCCGATCATCTCGGCCCTTTCAGCCTCAGAGGGAGTAGGGTATATTGTTTTCAAAATGAGGTCGTACCCAAATGGGATCGGCCCCTTACCTCATAATCTTCTTCTACCCTTCCTGAAAGAACTTCTCCCTAAGTGATGGAAACTTTAGCTAACCTATAAAGCTTTTGTAGCATACGAAAGACGAGGTAAGACTTGATAAGTTTTCAGTAAAATTCCTAAAGGGCAAACAACTTAAGACTTTGACTGGTTTTGACTTAAGAATCAAAATGGGGAATAAATCATTTTTTCCAGAGAACACTCAAGAACAGATTGAGTGTACGCTAGAGAAGATGACTGAAAAAACCACTGGAGTTAATTGAAAGGCTAAATAAGGCACAAATAAGCCCGCGGCTAATGAATATGGTCCCTAAAAAGCCTATACCTACCCAATACTACCCCAAACCACCTAGAAAAGAGCCCTACCCACCCAATACAATCACTGGAGTGTTAAATAATCTTACCGAAAAAATTATAAACCTTATAACCAGATGGAATACCAAAAGAAAGCTTGAAAGAAATAGTAGAAAATGGTTACCTGGAGGAATGGAAGAAAGAGTGTCCTGAAGGATGCTTGGAAGCACAACGACAGGAGGCGAGCGCTCTGGTTCTAGAGATAGGCACACAAAAGATATAAAGCAAGGAAAGAGAAAATAGTTTTGAAAAAACCATTTAAATACTAGTAATCATTTGTGCACATTTTATAAAGTGACACACAGTTTCCCATATGCCTCATCATGCCAAGCACAAAACCCTAAGCATTTAAGTTGTCATCTACGCCTAGATTGGATACAACAATATGATAACTGTGACACTTGTCACAAATAGCTGCCACTCACTTGATGGATGACATGTCTCCTCCAAATAATCATTAATAGTCACCAGACGACACAAAATTATTACCCCTCAACCTCATCCACATGTCAGAGGCTAAGGTATGAGATACAGAATCCAATCCTAAACCATAGCCGACCCTTACTAATCATCCAGAAGTGAGACCTTGTGACTCAACCTAATAAGACTTGGCCAACACTGACTCAGTTGCCTTGACCTCGGACAGGATATTTTCCAAGTATGAGATACCTGCATCATTCCTAGTGAATGAGTACCCTCTTCCTCAGCCTCATTTAGACCGACGAGGATAGGTCAAGATTGATCCAATTCACATTTGTCAGCTCTTTAGTGGTTCACGAGTCTTCAAGTCTAACCTCGGCCAATGTGGTCAATCGGAGTCATATTGCTGACAGAGCGCGTGCATTAGGAGACGCGTGGAGATGTGTGCGTGGATGTCTGTCACACGTGAACTAAAACTTTTATACCCATATCATTCTCTCATGTGAGGGAATATTTGATCATCATGACATATACATGACAAAGAGAGCTAGCTCCTCCTCATTGGCTAGGAACATTCTACATATGCTTATTGCATGCTTGGGGGTGAAATACACCCCCAAGGCACTATAAATGCATCCCATCTTCTTCATTGAAAGGGATCACTTAACTAAAACCCTAGAAAAAACTCTCCTCCTTTATACCCAGAAGAGAAAGAAAGTTTGAGTGATGTAACCCAGGCCATTAGTGCTATTTTGTTAGCAGATTTCAATAACACACACAGAGTGGATGTAGTCTATGGTTGAACCACTTAAATTTAGGTGTTCATCCTCTCCGCCTCACCTTTTTATCTACTGATATATTGTGTGTTTGTTGCCATTGTTATATACCTGTTTGAACTTCTTACATCTGTGGCCTAATGGTGCCATTTTTGGTATCATCGATTGAGATTCTAAAAGGGCTCAAAAATATATAATTATAAAGGATGTTATTAATGCCAGGAATAGGATGGCCTCCTTTCAACAAAGGAAGAGAAATAAGTTTTCTCCCACATAGGATAATACCTTAACGCCTTCGAGTACAAGTACATGAATAATAAAGGAAAGAAGAATTATCCTCTAGAGCATAAGCACTTCACTCCTCTCATAATTACCATAAAAGGGGTCTTCTTAGTTGTGGAGTTATAATATATCTATCCTCCACCCAAGCCCATGAGGGATCCATAGGATAACAAACAGAAATTAAAGTCTGCTAGTTTTATAAGGACCATCATCATAATATCATTGATTTTTTGTGCCTTAAGGAGGCCATCAAATGGGTGATCGAATAGGGTACTTCAAAGAATTTATCAATAAATATGTTGGCAAATCTCAGTGAAACAACAAGAACAAAGATGTCACCCATTTGATTAACAGAAATACTATCTTAAAAGGATTCACAGGTGGAGGACCTTATTCCATAGCTAGAAAAGATTATCTCGAGAACAAGCACTAAGCTAAAATCGACAATGTCTATTTCCAATACAATTCACCAAGGGAAGATCCTATGATAATATTCATAGACACTAACCTTATATGGATTCCCCTTCCAACCAATGACCATTTGGTCATCATGGTCATTATTAGCAATGGAAATATGAGGAGAGTGTTGGTTGATATTGGGAGCTCAGTTTAAATTCGAGAGAGCTTCTGGGATTTTATCTTGAATAGATAACCCGGTGAAAGATAAACATATCTAGCATGAGATAATCAATGAAGTGTATCTAGATAAACATGAATCAACCAGCTAATAAAGATAAAAAAATGTCAAATCCATAGCTAGCAAACAATAATCACACAATAGGAATCAACAAACTAATCAGGTGTGACTATATGAACACAATGCAATAATATATGTAATCAATGAGAATCTGCATATAATAAACTGCCCAGACACAGCCCAACAGTACCAAAAAAAATGTCAATGTGAACAATGTACTGAAATAACAGGAGAATAATACCAGAAGCCCGCTCGAATGAGACAGCCTTGTCGTGCAAACAACATAGGCTTCTCACTTGAAGGCTTCGCACGAGATCTATATCTCTCTCTAATGAGAAAACCAAAATCTCACATCCAGATCTAAATATCCTGAAGTTTCGTCGAGTGAAAAAATTTCCAGAAAAAACTAACTAGAAATCGCAGAAACTACAAAACAATAGCAAAACAGAAAACAAAACTACTAAAACAATGTGAGTTACATGCTAACATAGTACTAATGTTATCAAACATGAACATGGAATGTATGGGCGTCAACTAAAACAAGTGAATCACAATTCCAACACATCAAAACGATCAAGAAGCCCTAATTGATAGATATAAATCATCAAACTTTATTTTAGCCATATGTGACAATTAAAGTGCAAGCTAAATAAACTAAATAATCAAACATGCACACAAATCTGGAGTATTGATGATTCCACAAGCAATAGCATCATGATACGATTTTTCAAAGTTTGAATTCGTGGTGCAAACCTGTTTAAATTTTCTCCAACCAAACTCCCTCATATATATATACTTTATAAGTTCTTTTGAGGTCTCTATCATTCTCAACTTAGAGAAAATCTATTGGATCTATTTTGGCATTTGATTATTTTTATTGCCTTGATTTTCTTTTTGGGCTCTTTTAATCGTGGCTTTCATGACGGGTCAATTTTGCACTTTCGCAGCCCATTCCCGTGAACACTCATCATTTTTTCAATACAATCGTCACGGTAAATGGTTGTTACATGCACACCTCCTTAAGTCTACTTACGCATAGATGACAAAATTAAAATATGAACGTCTCACTAAACTAAAATATGCAAGAGATATCAAACATCCATATAAACTCGTGCATGTGTGCAAGGATGGCATATATAGAAAGTCGAATCAAAATGCATATCAACTTCGAAACAACCCCATAAAACAATGGTTAAGATCATTATAAGCATCAATAATTATGACCAAATGTACTAGCCTCATGGATAATGAAAGGATTGGGGTCCAAGAACACCAATATGCCACATCAAACATGTAAAATCAAAAGCACAAAACAAACTGAAAATATTTTTGGTTTTTCAACATATTTTTACTCAAATAAAAGCAAAATCTTTTTGAATTTTACAAAAAAATCTTTATATATTTTTTCAGAAAATTCCTTAAAAACCAAAATCTTTTTGTATTTTTCAAATAAGACTAAAAAATGAAAAATATAATACAAAAGATACACAAGTCATCACACTAGCAACATGTAAATCATGATGAAAAGACTAGAGTATGACCAACATGGCAACATAATCGTCCTTTAGATCTAGCATAGGAAGAATCAAGTGCAACCAAATAAGAACCATGAAATTTAATTCCTAAAGCCTCGAAGTCCGATTTCCTAACCCAAGTAGGTGTGACATGATGGAGGGAGTTTTTGGGAACCGACACAACTTTATTCCTTAACTTCCTAGGAGCATTCTTAATGTCATAGAAAAAACGTCTAATGTGACCTTTCCTGCCACAATGTGTGCAAGTGTGAAGATGACGGTAATGATTACCAAAATATCAACTTCTCCTCATGTTCCTAGTTGGCTCTCTGACACGGTTGGTATTGTCTTTGGGAATGGGAACAACTCTATCATAGTAGCCTATACCAAACCTATCAATTTTGACTTGGGCGGTGCCTAACAACCTACCTAATTTTTCTGACCTAGAATCCAAGTCAAACTTAATCTTACTCGAGTCTTTCAACTTCTATTCTAACTCACAAATCCTAGACTCAAGCACACTCCTAGACTCCTGAAACTCTAACACTTCTTTTTTTAACTCCTCCATCAAACCACAAAAGTCCTCTCTCTCTTTCTCAACATACTGTAGCTTCTCCCTAAGAATCTCATCCCATGCCCTAAGATCCTCAATCAAAACATCATTATTTTCTACGTCATTCTCATTCAACCTATCTTGCAATCTAACATTATATGCATCGTTGGTGAACGTGATGGTTTGATGTTACTTGTGACCTCTAATTTCAAGACTACTTATGGAGAAAAAAAATCAAAGTGACAATATGAATTATGTAATAGATTCCTTGTAATACCCCGTATTTTTGTGGGATTCTATTTTTATTATGGAATTGGGATTAATTAACTTAAATGGAGAAATTTATTTTTATACCTAATCTAAATTTTATTGTAATAATTACTAGCGTGACGAGAGTTAGTATTTATTGGCGATAATTATGTTGAATATTACCTAGCGAGTAAAGTAATACCTAAAGTTGGGACGCACGTGTAAGTCGTGTCAGTATTAATCTATTGAGCTAAATAGGATAATTTATTTTTAAGTAACTTGTATGTCCGTTTTGAGTGCGCCAGTGTGTCCGAAAGGGTCGAAATAGTTAGAAAACACTACGCAGGTGCTTTATTTGGATTCCGGGGCACTTTAGCTCAAAATGACACCCCGGAGAGGTATTTTGGTCTTTTGGGATTTTGGGACTTAAAATGGATGAAAATCAGGAATTAAATTAGGAGTGTACGTGGGTTAGAAGAGAGTTGTCAGTTTCCAACTTATATGAGAGATAGGGAGAGAACCAAGAGGAAGAAGGAGAACTCAATAGTGCTTTGAGCTAAGAAGTCAAGCCCTTCCACCGAAAATCACACCAACGCTTTGAAATACAACTCATTAAATATAACTTGAAACTCTTTCACGTCAACTTCCTCTTCCTCACTCGCATCTCCCTCACTCACCTGGGATTCAACGGCCTCATAAGTGTCATGCACATGATAATATTTATGGGAAGATTTATTATCGTTGCTCACATGATAGGACAAGAAAGAAACAAACTTGCTCTCATTGGGGGAACTCTCTCCCTCTTTTGGATCACTATAACTTAAGGAGGCACTATAGGTTATCGATTTATGTCCTTCTTTCTTAAGTCTAGTGGGACACTCGGCAACTTTGTGACCATACTCCTCACACCCAAAACACCTATCCGACTCAACCCTGTTAAATTTCTCACTCTTATCCTTAGGGGTGGATTCTACCTTGTTGTTCACGAATTTCTCAAACGTTTTGGTATCTTTTTATTGCTTTTAAAATTTAAGAAACTTTTTGAACTTCTTTTCCAACAAGGCGACATCCTTAAAATCGAAATTGGAATCGTCATTCAAATCTTTAGTCTCCTCCTTCCGGGATTTCAAAGCAATGCCCTTTTTCTTTATTTGCCACTCGCTTGGAGGTAAACATATCAAGTTCATAGGTTTGTAGTTCTTCTACAATATTTTCAAGTTTCGTCGATTCAAGCATGCCTAAGGAGTTTAAAACGGTCACTTTCGTATCAAACCTACTCGGCAAAGATCTCAAAAATAGGAATCTAATCGCCTGAGTTAAATGATGAGTTGATAATGTTGGCCAACCTAGCGTAAAAATCATCAAACGACTCACTTTCTAACATCTCAATCATCTCAAACGATGTAGTGAGGTTTTGTAGATTAAACGCCCTAACCGTGCTAGTGCCCTCGTGAGTAAGTGAAAGTGTATCCCAAGCCTCTTTTGAAGTTTCACAAGTCCTGATTCTATTATACTCTTCCGGTGTGACATGTGAGGAAATAACGTGCAAACCCTTAGAGTTGTAAAGTGAAAGTCTATGTTCGACTTCGGTCAATAACTCAATGGGTTTTAGTGTAGTGGCCTCACCCTCTCGTTTAACCGGTGGAGTCCAACACTTTTCTGTAGCTAACTATACACGCTCATCAATTGATTTTAAAGAACTTATCATTCGCATTTTCCAATAAGCATAACTTGTGCCATAAAAAATAGGAGCATGAAAACTTTCAAAACCTCCAAAATTCATCCTTAAAAACACAAGGGATCAACACACATAAAATATGTTTCTAGCTCTGATATCAATTTGAAGGCCCCTTTTTCTATGCGGAATGAGTTTTAAGGATGACAGAAATAAACTTTCTTTTTATGAAAACCCTTTTTTCAACTTTTAAACCGCACCAAGTTGTGAACCAATTTTAAGTTAACCAAATTTTATATTGATTAATCGTAAACATACATTTAGTGATTAAACCAAGTAAAATAAAGTAAATAATACTCACAACGCCGGATGTATGAGGAAACCACTAAGGGAAAAAACCTCAGACAGCCCAAGCCAGACAATCACTATGATGTGCAATTACAAGGAGTGGACATAAGTCTTACTCAACGGCTCGATCCCCATGAGACTTGATGCTTTTCTGATCTTTAACCACTGTTGCATAGTTCCCCATAGAAAGTCCTTCCACGATGCTCGTCCACAACACATGCGTCCACGTATGTCTCAGTTTCTATCAATATGGATTTCAATGTCTATGATGTAGAACACGATTATTTCTCTTCTTCACCGTAAAACCCAGCAAAGTTCTATGTAGAAAAAACTCTGAATGGTGCCAATAAATATCACTATATCATATAGTAATGAAAACTCTGATCTTCGAAACTCTAAGGATGTTTTAGACTTAGAAAACCTTAGAAAACTTAGTGCAGAAAACGTACTGGTTTGTAAATTATTTTTTAGACTGCACCCTTACAAAATTCTGAAGAAACCACGCCTTAAACAATTTTCTTGAGGTGGAGGTTCGCTCGAAGGATTTTATCTGTCGCTCAAACGACATGACTATGTTATTCGAACGACATAGTGATCTCGCTCGCACGACTATTGATGTCGTTTGTTGTCATTTGAGAGACATAGCGAAATAGAGTTTGTATAAAACACAATTCTAAACATCCTTATCAGAATAAAATGAAGTGTAAATGCTTTGAAACACTTTAAAAACATTTTAAAATATTTTCTTTAATTAAATAACATCCTTACATAATTTGAAATAAATTTCGAGTCCTATTAAAATTACGCATTCATACCTGAGTGATCTCGGAACGCAATTTGAGTTGAAGAAGAAATATGCACCATAAACCGGCATGATAACTCTTTGAAGCTTTGCCGCAACGTCTTCAATAAACTTCAATACGCCATAGTCTGTGTGGTTTTGTGATAGTAAAAATATGACATATGACTCAAACGTGTTTTGCTCAAGGGTACGTCAAATATACATACAACGAACTCAACTGGAAATTTTTTCCTCACAATTTGGGAATTATCCCATAATATTTAGGTGTTATTGGAATTTAACTTTTTTATAAAATTACAGTGTAACCTCGATATTTCAAAAACTATGAGACTAACTGTAACACCCCGTATTTTCATGCATTTAATATTTAATTAATTCGGGAATTCAAAATTACTTGTGTGTCATAATTTTAATTGAATTAATTATGGCAATTTATATTTAAATATTAATTGGGGAGTGAATGGTTAATATTTAGGGAAATTCATTTACTAAGTGAGTAGTAATCATGTATTTACGTCATTTCGGGTATTAATGACGGGATACGTACTTATTTCAGGTGGGAGTCGGTATAGACTAATTTGGGTGTGAAATAAGGATTTTCATAAATTAATTCAGATGTCAATTATGAGTATACGGTTGAGTCCGAATGGACCGAGATAGTCGTAAAAGTATACCCAGGGGTAGTAAACGGGTCATGGGAAGTTTTTAGGCATAACCGGACCCATACGGGGGCATTTGGGTCACTTGGGCTTGGCCCATTAGGCAAAAAACGGGATTAAGGCTAATTAAACAATTATTAGAAATAAGGGAACGACTAATGTAAGTTTAGAAGAGACTTAGTGGGTTTGAAAAACCTAATAGCAGTTAAAGGCAAAATTGGGGATCACAGGAGAGCCAAAAAGAGTCATTTTCAACCTTGGGCCAACTCCAAAATCAGACTCTACGAAACCTAAGGCAAGTGGTTAACTTGTTGTAGCATGTAAATTGTATTTCGATTCATATTCACGTGATGTGTGTAATCGAAGAAATTCGTATTGGGATTTAAAGGGTATAAACATGGAGTTTCGCAAACCATGAATCTGATTTCTAAATTGAGTAGAAATTCACGTATAATCTGAGTTGTGTATTTGTATCTGGTAAAGATGTGTAAACCAGGATGAATTAGAAATGAATTGGTGATACGGAATTGATGTTTAAATGGGTTCAAATATTAAATTGGATTTTACCCCAAACTTGTGGAAACAGTAAAGGAAGTGAATTAATTGATGTTTTTGGACTTTATGGAGATTCCTCATAAGATATTTGATGTCTGTTGTCGATGGGAAAGCTTATTTTTCAGTGTAGAAGAAGCTAGGGTTTGGAGGTGTGCATCCATGGCTGAAACAACCAAATCGGGGAAGACGAGGGCCTGATCGATCGAAGGTGGACCATCGATCGATCGATGGTCCGGAAACTTTGACAGTTCGCCCAGTTTTTAATATATAGGGAAATTAAATATAAATTCTTCCATGCCTTAATTGTTGAGTAATTAATACATGGGTTTAAATCTAATTAATTGTAAATAAAAATTAATTAGGATTTGAGGGCGACTTGGTGTGACATCATGATTAAAATTAATTGGGATTCGGAGGAAATTAGGTGTGTCACACTAGGGTTAAATTTTGGAAAGTTTGTTCAAAATGATTAAATACGGATGTAGTAGACAAGTCTGGGAATAATGGTTGAGCGATACCGAGATGTAAATTTTATTTAGGTAAAGGCTAAATAATTTAGAGTCGGGGATTTTGACTCGGGTGGTGTTATTTCGGGCCACGAGAGTAAGTCCGAATATATTGGTTGGGGCTATACCAAAGGAAATTAATGTGCAAATTAATTAATAATTAGAGTTGGGCCATAAACTCAAAATAAAATGCAATAGGCTTGTGTCACGCACTTAGTGCACGGTGTAGCCGGGATATTTTATATTTGTATATATACGGTGTGTGATAGTATGTATATATGACGTGTGCATTAATATCGGTGGATATATATTATTATTATTATTATTATTATTATTATTATATATATATATATATATATATATATATATATATATATATATATATATATATATATATATATATATATATATATATATATATACACTCTAGTGCTATAGGGGGAGGTTGCGCGTAGTGGATGAATCCCCTAGCTTCAGGAGTAGGGCGAGTATAATCCCAGGTCATAGCGTCCGTTATATGGGTGAGGGGCATCTCACTTTCAGGGAAGGAATATGACCGCCTCCAACATTTATGTATTAACCAAGTTAGTGAGCGATTCAGACTTGGGGTAACTAGGTTATGTGAATATACCTAGTGGGATAGCACTTTAGAGGGTTTATACCCGGTGAGAATTTACTCGTAGGAAATACTATTATTAAATGTTAGTTCAGTATGTTTGTGAATACTGTAATATGATTGAGTATATAACTAGGTAAATAACTATATACGGGGAAATTAATACAAACCATGAGTTGTATTATATGTATAACAGATGTGGAAGTTATATGAAATTAAAAAGGGAAATGATTTAATTAAGTTGATGATGATAATAGCTTAAAAATCATAATTAAGGCATACTCGGTTAGAGTAGGGTGTTTGCAAGGGGTTTTATAATTTATCTAGTCATAAGATGAAGAACTAGGTGAATTTATTTAAGGCGTTAGTAGTGCACATTAGAGGAGGGGTGAGGATGTCCTCAAGGGAGTACGACACTATCTAAAATATGGAGAGCATGCATATTTATTTATTACTGCAAGTTAATCATTTGCTAAATGTTTTTCAAATGTTTTTGGGTACTAACCCTGGCTATAAAAATTTTAAAAACCTTTTAGGTGTCTAGCCACAGGGATGCCAGGTTTGACTCAATTTCAGGGATCCGTTGTTGCAGCATATGTGGATGTTGTGGGAGTTTGATTGATGCCTCACTCTTTCATTATAGTATAGAGACTTTTATCAGTTATTTCGAGCATGTTGCTCACAGTTCATTTAGCTTTTGTCAGACTTGTTGAGATTGATTACTTGTCTTTATTTTATATTTGTTGGAGTTTGGGCCGATGGTTTATTCGGTCAGTTACTTAATTGTGAATGGTTGTTTCAGTTAATTGTGATCATTGTGTAGTTTTATTTCCGCATGGAATTTTCATTTAAGTCAATGAAAGATAAAACTTGGCACCAGTCTAAATTTCTCACTTAGGTGGTTAGTAATTAAAAAGGCGACAGTGATGCTAAGAATGAACCAACTGAGAAACCTGTTCTAACTTAATTTAGGACTGATCACCCGGGGTTAATTAGGCGGGGTTTCACACTAACCTTCAATGTTGTGTTAAATAAATTTAACTCTAAAGAAGTTTAAAAAAGGTAAAGATGTATGTTGAGTATGTAAAAGGGGATATAGAGAGTAAATTACGCATAAAGTGATTTGTGTCTTTTGTCCCTTGAACTGGGTATAAAATGTTGAATTGTAAAAGTAACTTCAAAATGGATTTATACAAGTATTAAATAAGGCAGCAAGCTAAGTGTTTTGTTAAATATAGCATAAACCGAGTATTTTGTCAAATACGGCGTAAGTTGGGTGTTTTGTTAAAAATGGCAGTTAGGCCACAAGTAATTGAACTTAATGAAAAGTGATAATAAAACATATAGTTCCTTTAGTATTCTATGGATTTTTAGTCTTTTACTCTCCCTTACATAGAGCATGAGGTCTCAATTCCTACTAAAGACCTCCACCAAATGAATTATAATCATTAATGACCATAGTTGTCCCAACGGAGGGTCCTCAAATGAATTGAAGACTATAGAGGAACTCTCAAGGATACCCAGTACTCACTAGTATGATTTAATATTGAAAACCAATCTCAATGAACTAGGGAGGAACATACCAGTCCTTAAATGAGTCTAACAGACCTTTGCCTAATAAAGGTTCACCTTTGCTTAAATCCTAACCTCATCCTTAAGGATGAATTGCCTTTTATGTCAAAGGAGTGAGATCTGAATATACCAAGATTACCATAGACACATTAAGATACCTTAGAAACCCAGGATGACCATAGCAACATCAGGAGACCTTAGACATCCGATAAATCTTATACCTCTTCTCTCGTGAGTAGGTAGAAGGTACAAACACTATTCTACCTACCTCCACCACTTTCTTACACTAGCATTGAATGATCCAATCTTCATTAAATGATTATATAAACTACTTTACACCACTTAGAAGTATTTCACCAACATTTCACCATGCTTAAACAGTCATCAGACCTCAAGCAGCCCTGCCCATTCCCCTATAGTCCACTCACACTCTCTCCGACGGAGTGCCTATATATTATAGACTTGGGAAAGGTTAAAGAGCATTCATAAATCATCAAGTAGCCACCAGATTAACTATAAATATCTATATATAACTAGATACACTCTAAATCCTCGGTGTTTATCATTTAGTAATAGTGTACTCATTCTTGGATTTACATTTTCGAAGGACTCGACCACTTTCATCCTATCATACTTGTATGTTTTTTAGAGTCCTAAGCTAAGCTAAGAATACCCTTGAAGAGTCCAATAATTACTCTCGAATAGTTCTTGTATTAGTTACAAACACCTAAGATACCTTAATCGACTAGTCTCTAGATTGTAACATTCGGTTTTACAACTCAATTACAAAGTGACACGGTTCATAGTGGATGCAGGATCCTAAGTTGAGGTTTTGAACCACTCTATATCCTTATCTTTCATTTTGTCACACATTCACACTACCTAGTCTAAGGTTTTTATAGGATCATCTATTGAAGCTAACGTCTTGAAAAAAAATTAAGCACCGTTAGAGTGGTACCTTCTATAGGAACGATTGTTTCCTTGAATCAATAATCCAAATTAGTTTTTATCTACTATAAAGATGATCACTAATGCAAAGTTGGATCGATCCTGTAAAAATATTAAGAAAAGATAAAAGGATCTCTAAGATCGATTGAATGACATTATTCGAAGTCTTCCCCTACCTTAGTGGTAGAGTAACATGTTGGGCCAGAGCATAGGGAGACAGGGGAAAACCATTAATTTTAATTTGAAAGAGAAAAAAACTTAAAGGTTTGGACAAAATCCCTATGAGGTCAGTGACTTATATTCCTATCAAGAACCTCTTATCACTCCCCGATGATAAATATCACTGAGTTTCTAAGTTAGAAAGACCCTGGGATAATGAAATTAAGAAAATGAAAGACGAGTTGGGGATCTTCCTTAACCAATAACATACACAGACTCCCAATATAATATAGTTAGATCTACAGAATCCCTTATATCCTTTCCCTAATGAGATTCAACATTATACTCTTCCCCCTAAGTCGAAGATTCCTAACATTGATCCCATTAATGGGTCCAAGGATCTCATGCTTCTTCAGGACATCCCGAATGAGGTCTTATGATGATCTTTTCCTACCACTTTAAGGGGGAAATAACGACACTATTTTTACAATCTCAAACTAAGGACCATATGGAACCTCGCTCAGCTTGTAAGATCTTTTGTTAACTATTTAATCAAAGCTTATAATATGAGAAAGTTGGTCACCTATTTGCTCCACTTTAGATAAAAATCAAGAGAAACTCTTAGGGAAAATGCAAAAAGGTTCAACCAATAAGCCTTGAAGGTCGATGATATGAATGACACCATTTGTTTGGTCTCATCATCTCTGGCCTTACTTCTAAAGATTCGTGAGGTCTTTCAACAAAAGACAACCTAGTTCCCTGACTGGTGATATGCCAAGTATAGTTTCATCTATAACATGCAACCTCAGTTATATCCAACCCTCACCAATCATCCAAAAGTGAGATGTTGTGACCCAAACTAGTAAGACTGACTCGGATGCCTTGGCCTCAGCCTTGATACTGTCCAAGTATGAGCTATTTTCATCGTTCCTAGTGAATGGTAACCTCATCCTCGTCCTCTTCTAGACCACCGGCGAGGACAACCCTAGATTAATCAAAATCACATTTATCATCTCTTCAGTGGTTCACGGGTCTTCAAGTCTAATCTCGAGAAACGTGGTCGGTCGGGGTCATATTGCTGACAGAGCGCGTGCATTAGGAGACGCGTGGAGATGTGGGCGTGGATATGTGACACACATGAACTAAAAGCGTTATACCCATATCATTCTCTCATGTGAGAGAATATTTGATCATCATGTCATACATGTGATAAAGACAACTGGCTCCTCGTCATTGGCTAAGAACATCCTGCACATGCTTATTGCATGCTTGGGTGTGAAGTACACCCCCAATGCACTATAAATACATCCCACCTTCTTCATTGAAAGGGATCACTAATTAAAACCATAGAAAAAACTCTCCTCGTTTTTACCCAGAAGAGAGAGAAAGCTTAAGTGTTGTAACCCAGGCCATTAGTGCCATATTTGTTAGTGGATTTCACTCACACACGCACAGTGGATGTACGCTACAGCCGAACCACTTAAATTCAGGTGTTCATCCTATTTGCCTCACCTCTTTCTCTACTGATATATTTTGTGTTTACTGCCATTATTATATACCTATTTGAGATTCTTATATTTGTGACCTGGTAGTGCCATTTTTGGTATCATCGACTGAGCTGCTAAAAGGGTTAAAAAATATATAATTATAGAGGATGTTATTAGTGCCACGAATACGATGGCCCCCTTTCAACAAGGGAAGAGGAAATACGTCTTCTCCCACATAGGATAATCCCTTAAGGCCTTTGAGGACAAGAACAAGAATAATAGAGGAAAGAAGAATGGTCCTCCAAAACACAAGCACTTCGCTCCTCTCACAATTACCACAAAATGGGTCTTCTTAGTTGTGGAGTTATTATATATCTATCCTCCGCCCAAGACCATGAGGGATGGAGAGGATAACATAAAGAAATTAATGTACTACCAGTTTCACAAGGACCGTCATCATAACATTATTGATTTTTTGTGCCTTAAGGACGCCATCAAATGAGTGAACGAACAAGGGTACCTCAAAGAATTTATCAATAAAGATGTTGGAAAATATCAGTGAAATAACAAGAACAAAGATGGCACCCATTTGATTAACATAAATACTATCTTAAAGAGGATTCATAGGTGGAGGACTTTCTTCCATAGCCAGAAAACCTTATCTCGGGAACAAGCACCAAGATTGGGCTAAAATCAACAGTGTTTATTTCCAACACAATTCACCAAGGGAAGATCCTATGATAATCTTTATAGACACTAACCTTATATGGATTCCCCTTCCAACTAATAACCATTTTGTCATCATGGTCATTATTAGCAATGTGAATATGAGGACAGTGTTGGTTGATATTGGGAGCTCAGCTGAAATTGCGTTCTAAGATGCTTTCAAGGCCACGGGCCTCACCATGAAGCACATGATGCCCATTATCGCTCCATTAATTTATTTGAATAAGGAGCGAACATAATCATTGGGTTATATCACTCTCCCCCTCACTATTGTCTCTAGATATTTTCTCTATACCATTTGTAACAAATTCTAAGTGGTGGATCCACCCTCAACTTACAATGTCATAATGGGCTGACCCTCGATTAAAGAATTGGATGATGTTGTGTCTACTCAGAAGATGGTGATGAGGTTCCCCGCCCCCATGGATGTGGTAAAAGTGTATGGAGTTCAGAAGAAGGCCAAGGAATGTTACATAAAACTATAAAAAAGAAAAATATATTTTTAAAAATAACCTATAGGGTTCCTGAAGTCCCGAAAAGCTCTTGTAAAAATGTTCAAGACTTAATAGAGACCTTGTCTCCCACACCTGAATTATCTGTGCTCCCACATGAAAATTTGTGCATAGAGTTGATTAATATGGACACTCTGGATCCATGAGACAATGTTAAAGAACATAGAGGTGAATCTCCTGAGTACCTCATCAATATTTTCATTAATGAGGTGGATATGACCAAAGTAATTCAAATTTGATCCGGTGTTAACTCTTTCCTCTGATAAGAGATAACCAAGTTCTTGAGAGAAAATAGAGATGTGTTAGCATGGGGCCACTCAGTATGGACCCAACCCACATTCCAGTGCACCAAAAGAAGAGTTTCATTGACCCCCAAATAAAATAATGTTGCAATCAAAGATATCAACCAGCTCTAAGAGAATAACTTCATTTGAATAGTATAATATCCAAAATGGTTATCCAATATGGTTCTAGCCTCTAAGCCCAACCACAATTAGAGGATGTGTGTGAATTTCACTGACCTTACTGAGGCCTGCTCAGAGGATTTCTACCCATCACCCCACATTGATACTTTGGTGGATTTTACTTTTAGTCACGAGCTTTTATCCTTTATGAATGCTTATTCTGGTTAGAACCGAATTAGAATGTCCCCCATAGATGAGGAAAAGATATCATTCATCACTAACAAGGGTAGCTACTATTAAACAATCATGCCATTCTATTAAAATGCAGGGAACACATATCACAGGGTGTTGAACCCGTTTTCAAATATTTGATAGGAAAATCTATGGGGTTTATATTAATGACATGCTAGTCAAAAGTCTAGAGGCTCAATATCATATTAGAAACCTCATAGAGACCTTCGTTATCCTCAAGGGGAATCAAATGAGCCTAAATCCAAAGAGGTTTGCCTTTTGGGTAGAAGGGGAAAGTTCTTCAGCTTCATGGTCACTAGGAGTGGCTTAGAGCCAACCCAAAAAGATCCAAGATATGATGGACTTAAATTACCTTATAATAATGAAATAAGTTCAAAGCCTTATCGAGCGAGTTGATGCCCTCAATCATTTTGTCTCCAAAGGCACGAAAAAGTATCTTCCCATCTTCAAGGGATTAAAATCTTTTTAATGGACTCTAGAGATGGATTAAGCCATCTAGATACTGAAGAAGTATCTAGGTTCTCCTCCCCTCTAATTACAGACCATTACTAGATAATATTTATAGTTGTACTGCCTTATTTATTATAGTCAGTTGAACATTAATGAGAGAGGAATATTGGGTCCAATACCCTATGCACTACAACATCAGAACTCCATAGGGGCTGAAAGAAACTACCCAAAAATGGAGAAGTTGGACTTTTTTATCAATTAAGACAGATGTCTAAGTCCCTACTTTTAGTATCACACCGTAATGGTCATGATCGATCAACCACTCCGCCAGATCTTATACAAGCTTAACACTTCGAGAAGGCTTGTTAAATGTTTTTTGAAGTTAGTGGAATTAAACCTCAAATATCAGACATTGATCTATTTTATACAAGTGTTCAGCAACCTAGAGGAGGTAGAGGAAAATCCAAAAAGATCAAGGAAAGAAGAGGTAATGCCCAAGGATCCCAACCACTTTTAGTTTCAAGATATAGAACCTAGTTTACCAAAATGGTTATTAAACGTGTATGGATCCTCTAATAGCTATGGAAGTGGTGCTATTATTCCTCTTTTAATTCTAGAAGGGGGTATAATCTCTCTTGTCCTCTTCTTTTAAATTCAAAGCCTCTAAGAATGAGGTAGAGTATGAAGCCTTGGTCAGTAGACTAGGATTTTTTATCCACTTAAAAGTATAAAAGGTTAAAGTTGTTAGTGATTCCCAATTAGTGGTCAATAAGGTCATTGAGGTCTATGAGGCCAAAGGTGATCGAATTATAGAGTAATTGACAATTATTCGGAACTACATCCACAGAATTCATAGATCAACCATTAGGAGGTTCCTTAGATCGAAAAATTTAGAGGTTTCTTATTTGGTAATGGTAGTCTCATCATACGAGGTGGACCTAAATGTTTCGATAATCACTATAGATCAATTTAGTATTACCCAACTCCAGATCAACATAGTTGAAGAAGAACAAAGCTCAGATCGAACAAATCCCATTGATAGATACCTTAGAGATGGAAGTAAGCCTAAGGCCAAGCTCCAAGCCATGAAAATATAGTCTTTGGCATCAATATACTATAAAAAAGTGAGATCCTACTCAAGAATGGGTACTTCTCACCACAACAACAACGCCTTATCCCTTAGGATTTCATATATATTCTCATATATCTCCATTAATGTGTATTTATGATGCCCACACTAACCCTAAGACCTTAGTGTACAAGGTCATGATGTAGGGGTACTTTTGTCACATCTTGGGAAAAGAATCTAAAGATTTGGTACAGTATTGTGACTAGTATCAGAGGTTTTCCTTCATCCCAAATGATCCAGTAGAACAAATGGCCCCAATACTAAATCCATGGACCTTTTCTCAATGAGGAGTGGACTTGGTATAGCTATCGATTATTTCACTAAGTGGTATGAGGATGATCCTTTGGCTACCATCATGGAGAGGAAGACCACCAATTTTAAATGAAATGACAACATTTGTAGGTTTGGCCTACCAAGATCCATTACCTCTGATAACAGGGATCAATTAGATAACCTAGACTTTAGAGGATATTGTTATGATTATGGGATTATTAATCACTATTCCTCACTAGGTCATCCATAATAAAATTTTCATGTGATGGTAAATAGCATGACCATATTTCACAGTCTGAATAAAAAGCTTAAAAAGACAAAGGACAATGGGTTGAAGGGATGTCGAGCATATTATTGGCCTACAGAACCATTTTCAAAGGTCCTATTGGGGAAACTATTTCTCCTTGACTTATGGCACTGGGGATACTATGCCTACAAAGATCGAGATCCCAATGCAGAGGTTATCTCAGTTTGATCCAAAGGCTAATAACGTATTCCTTAAGAGGTCCGTAGATTAGTTTGAGGAAATATGCGAAGCTCCCTTAGCCAGAATGATTCTTATAAGCAAAGGACAATATCTTACTCCAACAAAAGAAAATGTGTCATAGAGAATTCAAAGTGGGTGACTTGGTACTAAGGGAGGTCGTCATTGCCACCAGAAAGCCATGTGAATGGAAATTGGGTCCTAAGTGTGGAGGCCCCTGTGTGGTTACCAAAATTATGAGGTCGTGATGTTATTACTTGAAAGATATGGAAGGATATGAGCTTCCCCATCCATGGAACATAGAAGATATCTAAAATTACTTCCACCGATGTACTTTATTTTTTAAATGTTATGATACCATATCTAACCCCTAGTATTCCAAGAGTTCTTATATATCTCCCTAACTTCCTTTGTGCAAGGACTGGGGTTCTAAGGTCAGCCCCTAACATGTGTCAGACCACTATTAAGTCTCTAAGACCTTCGTTACCTTCAATAAAGGACCAAAGAAGTACCATAGGCCTTATCTACCTCTTTAATATTCTAAAATTCTTAGTCGTTCCAATAAATCTCTATAGCCAATCCCAGAGACCCTAGCGCTAGCATCCCGTCAAGTCTAATGTTCATAGCAGACCTCAACCTGAAGAGATATGGATTCCAAGGGTCATATAACCGTTATACGCGAGGTATATCGTTAAAATATATCTCCAAGACATCCAGTGCCAAGCCATCGATGGTTCCAGACCTCGTAGATGTCTAGTTAAATTACCACATTTCGAGTAGGTGAAAAGCACAACATTGTTCCACCTACCACTACCACTTAGCCCCACTTGCATTGATGACACCCATCCAAATTAAATGTGACCATCAATTAACTTACACTACATGCAAAACCTTTAACCCGCACTCCACACCCCAGCTAATGTCGTCAGACCTACGAGATATCAAGGCCATGTTATGACAATCCACTTTTTCTCTCTCTTAGATAATTCATATATAAGGGGAGTTGGAGAACAGTTAAAGAAATGTTCAAATCATCATACATTATCAAAAAAAGAGTTTTAGATTATATAATTATTTTCTTATTATTCTAGAAACTCTTAACCCATTGTTGTGAGCCTAAAACTATAACTTATATAAGTTACAGTTATCTTACTTATTGTATTCCTTGTTGAGCCCTAAATTGATACTTAGGATACCTTAGATAAATCCATCGGTTACTTCCTAAGGTCTTTATGATTATTGAGAAAGGCCACAAGGACGTCAGACTCTATTGACCACATCCCAATAGGTATTTCATATTGTAATAATGCTTTTATGATCTAATAAATAAGTGAAACACCCTTTGACAGTAGATGTAGGATCCTCAGTTGAGGTATGAACCACCTTACATACTTGTCTTATACTTTGACACTCCTCCCCTTAACCTGTCTGAAGTTCTAGTAGGAGCACATGTTGGGTCTGAGGTCACTCATGATTTCAATACCCACCAGTTTAGCACCACTCGTGTAAATGAAAAGTTACATTTCTTTCATAAACAAACCTCACTTTTTTTAAGATGCCGAACAATGTTGTCCTGGACAATTCTTTCAAAGATATGGAAGATTGACAAAAGGATCTCAAAGAGAATCTAGTTTACATTATCAAACTACTTCCTCTACCAGGTGGTAGAGGAACGAGCTTGATCACAACATAACGAAACCAGTAAAAATTGGGAGCCCTGATTGAAGGAGAAAATGATTTAGAAGGTGAGCCTAGGCCCTCCCCCTAATAGTCGGTGTCTCGCATACTTATTAAGGATAGGTTATCACTCATCAGATATCAATCTCAAGGAGGTTATAGTCTAGACAAGAGGTCCAACGAGATGAAAAAGATGTAGTACCAGTTAGTTAATTTCCTCAATCGGTATGCAAACTCCTAGCATCATTGAGATAGCTCTCCAGAATATGTTATCTCCTTTATCCAATGAGGTTCATCACTATGATCTCCTCCTAAGTGGAATATTCCCACCATTGAATGTGTCTATAAAAATGTAACATTTGTATATAATATAATTAGATATCTCCTATGTCAAAATATTTTAGTCATGCATTACGTCAAGGACAAACACTTGATTCATAATAAGTGAGTCAAAGTGTATTTGTCGATGGAGATTTTAATCTGAAAAGATAAATATCACTCAACTTTGAATCTATCCGTTTTTGAGTTTGAAGTATATACTTTTACGTAGTTTGATAAAACGTTGTCTATTGCAAACACTTGCAGATTTTGAAAATTGAGATAATTTTTCATAAAATTATTTGTGAAAAATACTTTTCTCATTATTGTTGTAAGGACACAAATTTCCAATTGAGTCCTCTTATAGTTTTGGCTTAATTCCGGACAAAAACATTTATTCATAGGATTTTATTTAATTGTAATATTCAAGACATATGAAGTGTTTGTTGAAGACGTAGCGGCAAAGACTATAAAGCATCATCAACATGCCGTAGTTTATTTGCCTCGTTTGTACGTCATCAACTTAGGTTCCATGCTCCCAAGGTATGAATGTATTTATATGTATATAGGAGCTTGGAACAATTTGTATTGGGTGTTAGGTGAATTAAAACTGCATTTTATTTTTCAGAAAGAATCAATTAGAAACTTAAAAATAAGTATATAAAAGTTTATAAAAGTTTCTGGGCCAAAATCGTATTTTTCAATCTTTCTGTTTGTTCGTTTGAAATGTCGTTCGAACGAGCTTTTTCATTCGAACCAGATTTCGTTCGAACGAGTTTTGTCGTTCGAACCAGGTTCGTTCGAACGAGTTTTGTCGTTCGAACCATGTTCGTTCGAATGAGTTTTTCCAACGACCCTAACTGGACAGTCGTTCGATATGTCGTTCGAACGAAGGTTCGTTCTAACGAAGTATCTAACGAACCTCTAACGAGCCCAGGCTGGTCACTCGTTAGAAGTCTCGTTCGAACGAGAATCACGTTCGTTCGAACGAACTTCCAGCGGGAACAGTTATTTGGTAGTTTTTTTTGCAGTTTTTCCCCACTCCTCCACTTGGTTTTCAACCAACATTTTTCATGCAATATTATGTGCGGGAAACACATTTTCCAAGACAACTTTTCCAACATTGTTTATCTCCTAAAGAGAGTTTGAGAGCAAAATTAGTTTAGGAAAATGTTCAAGTTTTGAGTGTTAATTTTTAATGAAAAATTCATACACACTCTAGTTTACACCCAACAATTGTTTATCCAAGTTTCTATAATTATATCAATTGCTTGGAGTTTTAGGCACCGGTTTTCTCTACCGATTTCAAGAGACGTTTCGGGTTTGCTTCTACACCCCATCACAAAGAAGACTTTTATTGAGATTCTACCCACACGGAGAAAGGCTCCATGCTTGGGTGACGGTGACCATATAAAGTCCCATCGGTGAATTCCGAGACCACGGTGGAGCTCCGTTGGTTATCCGCTAATTGGAGGTTGATACAAGAAGGAGCATCACGGCTTGAGAGGGTTCGAGTTTAGGAAGTAAGTCTTTTGTCTTGTATTTTGTAATACCGTTTTTAGTGGATTTGAGGCTAGGGCCGTTCCGAGGTTTTTTCCCGTTAGTGGGTTTTTCCTCGTATATCGCGGTGTAGTGTGACCTTGCTTATTTTATCTTGCACAATAATTTAGAACGCATGCTTAGGATGATTTCAAGATAAAATTTGGTTTAATTATCACACTCATTTAATTTGGGACTTAAATTAAATATTGGGTAAAATTGGTTTATTCAAGTCATTTACTAAAATTGGTTTCGCCTAACTTTTGTTAATATTGACTTAGGCAAATTCTAGGACTTGAATTATGTTGTTTTAATTTGTTTCTTAAGATATTAAAACCTGGCCTTGTGTTGTTTTGTTGAACCATCACTCTTGTATTCAACGCTTTCGCATTCATTGAGTTAAAAAGGAAATTAAATATTTTAAATTTGTGATAAATTAATCACCGGGGATCCAACTTTACGCGTTTACAAATTGGTATCAGAGCCAAAAACGATAATTTATTTCGTTAAGATCCTTTAATTTTTTAGCTAAATATGGATTTTTCTCCATTTTCAAAATTTCCTATTTTTGATGGTTCTAACTACGCGTATTGGAAAGCGCGAATGAAATCGGCACTTAAATATATCGATGAACTTGTTTGGATGTCTGTTGTTAAGGGTTGGACTCCACCAACACATTTAATTGAAAATGAACATGTTCCCAAACCCGTCGATAGATGGACTGAAAATGAGTTTAAGCTAGCGAATTTTAATTCCCGTGGTTTAAATGCCTTATTTAGCGCTGTCGCACCGGATGAATTCCGACGTATTATGACGTGTGAAATCGCTAAAGAAGCTTGGGATATTTTATATTTAACTCATGAAGGAACGAGTGTCGTTAAAGCTTCTAAACTCCAAAACCTCACCACTCAATTTGAAACTATCAAAATGGATGAAAAAGAAACATTTGATAAATTTTATGCTAGACTTTTTGATATTGTTAATTCATCCTTTAACTTGGGAGAGAAAATACCTGACGACCGTGTAGTAAAGAAAATTTTAAGGTCCCTACCCGATAGATTTATTCCAAAGGTGACCGTTTTAAATTCTTTACCCACTTTAGCCTCTACGAAATTAGAAGAGCTTGTAGGTGATTTACAAACCTATGAACTAGATATGTTTCCCTCTAAAACTGAAAAGAAAATTGAAAAGGGTGTTGCTTTAAAAGCCTGTAAAGAGGTCAAACAAGTAGTAGAGAGCGATAGTGATAGTGACTCGGAAGACATGGCTTTGTTTGCTCGTAAATTTAGAAAATTTCTTAAATTTAACAAAGATAAAGTTAAAAATGATTTTAAGAAATTTTAATCTTCTAAACATGATAAAAACGAGAAGATTTCTAAAGCCGATAAGATCCCTAATCCTAGTAATGAAAATATTGATAGGGATGAGTCTAATAAATGTTTTGGTTGTGAAGGTTATGGCCATAGGGCTTTTGAGTGCCCCACTAAACTAAGGAAAGAGGGTAAACGACCCATTTCATATAATGCGACCCTTAGTGATAGTGATAAGGAAGAGAAGCCCGAATCCCCCACTAAGAAAAATTTTGTGGCTTTTATGGCACATGTGAGTGATAATGAGAACTCATCGGATGATGAAATTATAGCACATGCCACTTCCAAGGTCATTGTACATGATTCTCTTATTTTTGATGATAGTGAGAGTGAAGAAGAAGAAGAGAGTGAAAATGAAGAAGAGGTTGATATGAGTGAACTTCAAAATGCTTTTCATGAATTATATAAAGAATCTATTAAATTGAAAAGAGCTAATTTGAAGTTAGAAGCGAGTTTAAGAGAGAGTGTCAAGGTCATTGATGAAAGTGCCTTAATAGAAGACCTTAGGACACATGAGAGGACTCTTCAAGAGAAGCTTAACTATGTAGAAGGCGAGAGAGATAGCCTTAGGGGTTTAATGGAATCCTTGAAAAAGGAGCTTCTTGCTTTTGAAGAGCGAAATGTTTTACTAGAATCTAAAATTTTAGAATTGGAAAATAAATTAAAAGATTCTAGTAATGTCAAATTTGATTTGGAGTGTCGTTCGGAAAAACTAGATAAAATGTTAGGAATGGTCCAAATTAAAAATGACACTTTTGGTTTAGGCTTCAATTCTTGTAATGATTTTAACCCTAAAGTCAAAACCAATGTTTTAGGAGAATCTTGTAGGAATGCATTTAATGATCACTCCTTAGATAAATCTTTTCGACATGCTCTTACTTGTACACATTGTGGTCGACAAGGTCATCTTAGGAAATTTTGTTTAGATCTTAAACGAATTCCTAGAAAATCCCATAGTAAAGTAACCACGATAGCTAACGTTCCTACACCCCAAGATAGTAATTCTTCATTAATTTGGGTTAGGAAATCCGACTTGGTTTCCTTACAAAATAGGGATTTTGATTCTCATTTACCTACACATGCCTCCTCCCTTGCTAAATCTAAAGGATAAATGTGTCAGTGTTTGCATACTTTAGCGTTTGTACTTCATGCTATATTCATATGCTAAATGTATGCTTGTTTAGTCATTTTCTATTCATTACCTTATTTCATATCACATGCTAGAAATTATGACTTGCTTCTCTTTTTGTATTATATTTTGTGTTTGAATCGACTGCATAATATAAAAAGATTTTTGTTTATCATTTGTGTTTTATTTACTTCATTTAAGCTTAATGAAAAATACAAATGATTTTTGTTTGTCCTTTTGAGTAAATATTTATTTTTGATTAGAAATGTTAAAAAACTCAAAAAGATTTTGTTTTGTGTGTATTTTTGTTTGACACACTTTATGTGGCATATACTTGTGTTTGAATCCCATCGTTTACGCTTCCATGTGGCTAGAACTTTTGGTTTAGATTTTCAATCCTTAAAATGTTCTTTACCATGTTTTATATGGAGTAGTTGGATTTTGTATTGTTCAAATGGATTCTATTTCTATATGCCTCTATTCACACATGCACGAGCTCTTTTGAAATCTTAATGTCACATGTTATATTTGAGCTTTTTGAGGTGTTCTCCTATCAATCTAGTCATCTACATATCTATGACCTAGGAGGACTAGTGCATGTCAAAATCCGTTGCATGTGAGATTTGTGTGAAAAATGAAAACATGATAAATTCATATATGCACGGGGAAGGGCTCCGAAAGGATGAATTAAATCCTTTGCGATAGTAAGCCACCGTTGATTGGATCTAAAAGAAATACGTGATCCAAAGGCCTAAAAATAGAATATTTGGCATTAAACAGAAATCAATTGCCAAGGCCTATGTTTGTTTGATATATTCATTCACAAACAAAAGAATATATATGCTCATTGAGGGAGAATTGGATGGTATATCAACGGTTTGCACAATGTCCGTTTATCCTAGTTGTCTTTAATGTCATGACTCTATTTGGTTTGTAGAATCATCATCATGCTAGGCTTGTATGCATTGTGTATGTTTGTTCATTGAGTTCAATCTTTATATTGTCACATGAGGTTATATTTAACTGTGATGAAGTTTGCAATCAAATGAGAACTCCGTGAACGTTTCTTAAGTGTTTGGGTCTAAATTTAATTGTTGCTTGTTCACACCCCTACACTTCCGTTTCCATATGACACATTTTTGCCATACGAGTGTGCAAACTTATTGTATTTTGTGTCATGTGTGTGTTTATATCCATGTATATATTCAAGTGGTTCATTGATATATTTCTAGTATCTATATATATATATGATATTTGTTTGTCTTTGCCTTGTTTTTAATTGCCCATATGCTTTCATGTCTTATCGCTTTAAGCTTTCACTTGCTGTTTCTTAGTTCTTTATCCTTTGCCTATTCCCGAACAAAAAGGGGGAGAATGATGATAGGGGGAGAAATGGTATCTAATCCTATTATTATTGTATCTTCGTTTGGGGGAGATTTATCTTAGGGGGAGATTTATCTTAGGGGGAGACGTCTTTCTAAGTAGGTCATGTATTTAAAGGGAGAATTAATTTAGGGGGAGTAATTAATTCATTGCATTTAATACTTTGATATTCCCTCTGCATTTGACGAGTTTGCTTAAGTGTGCAGGAATTATTCTAAAGCGGCATCTTTCTATGGCAAAGCGTTTTGATCCTTGGGTTGAGTCAAGATTGGGCGGGTTATGTTTTGAGTCTAGTAGAGCTTGACGGCCCTTTTAGGATTTTTGTTTGATTTTTGTTTGGTTTTTGTCCCGGAATAGCCAAAGGGGGAGATTTGTAAGGACACAAATTTCCAATTGAGTCCTCTTATAGTTTTGGCTCAATTCCGGACAAAAACATTTATTCATAGGATTTTATTTAATTGTAATATTCAAGACCTATGAAGTGTTTGTTGAAGACGTAGTGGCAAAGAGTATAAAGCATCATCAACATGCCGTAGTTTATGTGCCTCGTTTGTACGTCATCAACTTAGGTTCCATGCTCCCAAGGTATGAATGTATTTATATGTATATAGGAGCTTGGAACAATTTGTATTGGGTGTTAGGTGAATTAAAACTGCATTTTATTTTTCAGAAAGAATCAATTAGAAACTTAAAAATAAGTATATAAAAGTTTATAAAAGTTTCTGGGCCAAAATCGTATTTTTCAATCTTTCTGTTTGTTCGTTTGAAATGTCGTTCGAACGAGCTTTTTCGTTCGAACCAGATTTCGTTCGAACGAGTTTTGTCGTTCGAACCAGGTTCGTTCGAACGAGTTTTGTCGTTCGAACCATGTTCGTTCGAACGAGTTTTTCCAACGACCCTAACTGGACAGTCGTTCGATATGTCGTTCGATATGTCGTTCGAACGAAGGTTCGTTCTAACGAAGTATCTAACGAACCTCTAACGAGCCCAGGCTGGTCACTCGTTAGAAGTCTCGTTCGAACGAGAATCACGTTCGTTCGAACGAACTTCCAGCGGGAACAGTTATTTGGCAGTTTTTCCCCACTCCTCCACTTGGTTTTCAACCAACATTTTTCATGTAATATTATGTGCGGGAAACACATTTTCCAAGACAACTTTTCCAACATTGTTTATCTCCTAAAGAGAGTTTGAGAGCAAAATTAGTTTAGGAAAATGTTCAAGTTTTGAGTGTTAATTTTTAATGAAAAATTCATACACACTCTAGTTTACACCCAACAATTGTTTATCCAAGTTTATATAATTATATCAATTGCTTGGAGTTTTAGGCACCGGTTTTCTCTACCGATTTCAAGAGACGTTTCGGGTTTGCTTCTACACCCCATCACACAGAAGACTTTTATTGAGATTCTACCCACACGGAGAAAGGCTCCATGCTTGGGTGACGGTGACCATATAAAGTCCCATCGGTGAATTCCGAGACCACGGTGGAGCTCCGTTGGTTATCCGCTAATTGGAGGTTGATACAAGAAGGAGCATCACGGCTTGAGAGGGTTCGAGTTTAGGAAGTAAGTCTTTTGTCTTGTATTTTGTAATACCGTTTTTAGTGGATTTGAGGCTACGGCCGTCCCGAGATTTTTTCCCGTTAGTGGGTTTTTCCTCGTATATCGCGGTGTAGTGTGACCTTGCTTATTTTATCTTGCACAATAATTTAGAACGCATGCTTAGGATAATTTCAAGATAAAATTTGGTTTAATTATCACACTCATTTAATTTGGGACTTAAATTAAATATTGGGTAAAATTGGTTTATTCAAGTCATTTACTAAAATTGGTTTCGCCTAACTTTTGTTAATAATGACTTAGGCAAATTCTAGGACTTGAATTATGTTGTTTTAATTTGTTTCTTAAGATATTAAAACCTGGCCTTGTGTTGTTTTGTTGAACCATCACTCTTGTATTCAACGCTTCCGCATTCATTGAGTTAAAAAGGAAATTAAATATTTTAAATTTGTGATAAATTAATCACCGGGGATCCAACTTTACGCGTTTACAATTGTATTTGTTGTGTAAAAATGGTATCAATGATGATTTTTAAAAGTTCCTTGGATTTAATTTTTTAAGGTTTTTTTATCTTAGCCGTTCACATGGTTAGTGGCATATCGTAAGCATGTCAATGTTTTGCCTCTCTGTGCATGGCACTGCATCATTTTTTAGAAGAATACTTATTGTACAACATCGTTCGCATGGAAAAAATCAACCGTGCACACGTCAGAGCTAAAAATTCAAAAACTTTCATAAATATCCTTGTGTTCCCTCTATTTGATAAGAACTCTTTTGCATACTTCTGAGTATTCTTTTTGAGGATTCGTTCTCATGAGGTTTTATTTTTCTCTCTATTTCAAATTCATTCATTTCAATTTATAATTTCGAAGTTTTGTATATCTATTATAAGATCTTAAATTGAGATTTGATTTGAGAGGTTTCAATCCACAATTTATCCAAGTTTACATAAATTTCTTGATCTACACTTTGAGATCTAAAATAGAGATGCTCAATCTATAAAGAGGTTAAGCATGGTGTGGATCTAGGGTGGATTTTGGTCTTTCGTGTTCGAGTGATGGAGTTTCACATGGATTCCTAATAAAACTAGGGAGAGTCGTGATATTCATCAACAAATTCTTGCGAGTGCACTTGATTGATTTATCTTCTTGTATCATGTAAAGGAACTTTTCAAATTTAATAAGATGAGAGGTCACACCGAGACTTTTTACCCATAAGTTAGGATTTTTCCTCCTATGCCCGGGGTTATGTGTTTTTGAGTGGTTGGCTGTTATTTTTTATTGGTTGATTATGTTTGTTTAATAGCAATTACATTAGGTCACCCTATGATTTGAAAAGTAGACCTAGATCTAGGTTTTGTGAAATTAAAACTTAAATGTTGAGAAAATTTGTTATAACAACCTATTCCCCCTCTAGGTTATTTAGAGTGAACACATACTTGTATTTTTAATTGGTATCAGATCATGCTTTCTCATTTAGAATTTACATCCTAAGTAGATACTTATTTTTTCTATAGATCTATTCGATTCTATTTATCCATGGATATATTGGATTTTTATGCACTATGTGTGAGACAATATGCGTTCTTCCTCACATTCATCATTTGATAAAAACACTTCACAAGCATCGAGCATGTTGATACACATAAGTTTGGTCTCATCCATAGTCAGACACAACTTGATTCGACCGGCACAACTCAATATGCATCAGTCGGCATAGTGTGGGCCACCCTCATAGGTTTCGACCTCCGAGACCTCATCCTCAGCATTTCATGGTCACTCGAGAGAGCTCACTTTATAGTTCCTCTTGGTATATCGCGTCTCGACTTTATTCCACCCTAGTAGG
This sequence comes from Sambucus nigra, assembly GCA_949130495.1. Lineage (NCBI taxonomy): Eukaryota > Viridiplantae > Streptophyta > Magnoliopsida > Dipsacales > Adoxaceae > Sambucus > Sambucus nigra. The sequence continues at coordinate 296,476,806 of OX422218.1, read as the reverse complement.
CCGAGACAACATACAAACAACTTTGTAGACGCTTACTTGGAAGATTTCCCATATCGATCTCAGCTCGATCGGGATCATCAGAGCCAACATCTACATTTCATATGGCACACGTGATGAGCATATCATTATCCCACATGGACCATTTTGTTATAACAAGATCTCTCGACCACATGAGATAATATTCTCATCATTATAACATACGTGCACTAGGGTTAGGTGGCTAATCTTGATTGTTTATCTTATCCTGTTCATTTTTACTACATACTTGGGGGGGTGTACTGTGCACCCCAAAGCCTATATATACCCTTCATCCTCTCTATTGGAGTGGATCGAGGTGTTAAAAACCTGGTTGAAATTCTGTAGAATTGTAATTTAGAGAGAGAAAGCTTAAGTGAATGTATCAATGGCCTTTAGTGCCTTATAAAAATGCAAAAACATCATTACCTTACACATAGGAGTAGGCTAACTCTGAACCACTTTACATCTTGTGTCATCTCTCTCTCTCTCTCATCTCCTTCTCTTGCGTTTACTTTCCTATATCCATATCACCATTGTTGAATTAGCTAGAACTTGGATTCTGTACATATATTTAAGTGGGGATTTCATGGCATCGTTATTTTAGCACCGTCTATGGGAAGAGATTGATCAACTTCCTCTTATTTTTCATCTTATACTCTGACTTCTTCCTCTAGTGGTGGTGGAAGTCCATCGTTTTTGAGCCTCTACCACCATTAAAAGACATGGGTGTGCTATCTAAGCTTCCTTCCTATTTACAATTCATCTAGATTTGTAGCTTCTAATCACCGGTGCTATGGCATAAGATTTTCCCCCTGGTGTTGAAATAAGTTTAATCCAACCACCACCTCAGTCAGAAATGGCAGGTGTGGCGGCGACGCTATGATCCTTAGTGTCCAGCTAGCAAAACTGTAAGAGCAGTTCATGGCGTTTAGCCAAAGTGTGTCGGGAAGAGCTCCAGGTGACCGAACTATCATTATCACTCCGACTTCCAAGGAGACAATGCACCCAGTGACATGGGGACTACCCCGGTCCCTATAAAAAGAGGCTCAGTGACACTAGTGAAGGAGAGATATTATTGATCTAAGGCATCTTCTCCTGGGAAAATAAGTGCGGGATTCTCCAGATAGTTAGGACTGTGACGAGGAAGACTATTAAGAGTTGTATGAGATTTCAGGAAATACTATTCGTCCAGATCCAACCTACAGAGGAAGGAGTGTTCGACCGACACTAGATGGCCAACCAAGAACTTCAACTTTTGACACACTCGGTAGAGGGTCGATCTTCGTCCGACTTAGTCCAATAGGAGATTTGCATGGTCGTTTATCCCGTTCTCGTAGTAATGCTTCCTATAAGGGAAAAGAAAAATGTAGTGATGGTCAACCCCAGTAAAGCTTCGATAGGTAGGAGCAAAGAGAAGTAAACAGCCAATAGAGAACTACAGGAAGAGAACATGCATCGTACCCGATTGATCAGGAAGGGGCGAAGATAATGTAGTGGAAGTAGAGAAGCCCTGGAATAGGTCTATCCAGAGATTAGAAGATAATATCAGTATGCTACTGAAAAGACGAGACCCAAACCACAGAGTTTACATAGAAGCGTATAATTTCGTTGATAAGATAGTATTATTTCTACTCCTACTAAATTCAAACCTCCCATTGTGACCCGAAAGTATGATGGAAGTGCACCCACCGCACCACATAGAAATGTATAAATTAATGGGCTTCACATAATCCGCCCCAGACTAGATGAGGTTCAAGACTTTATCTAGCACCCTCACGGGTGCAACCCATATGTGGTACATGTCCTTACCCAAGAATTAAATTAAAAACTTCAAGCAACTGGCCGAGAAATTTATTCATAATTTATGTTTCGGTATGAAGCCGCCAAAAAAGGTGACCCACCTTATGCATGTGAAGCAAGGAAATAATGAAACTATAAGGGAATATATCTCTCGGTTTAACAAAGAGAAGTTGCAGTAGAGTACTATGAAGAGAACATAGCCATGGTATCTCTCATTAGTGTCCTATAGCCAGGCAAATTCCTATGCGAACTCTCTGAGGATCCTTCAAAAACTATGACAAAACTTTTGGCTTCAGTCAAAAGAGTCATTAATGTAGAAGAAACCATGGCGGCCAACAGAGGAGACATGAAGGAGGATAGTGGAAGTAATCTGAAAGATAAGGAAAGGAAGAAGAGAGCGGTCGATGATAAGATTGCCAAATATACCCCCTGATAGTAAGCCTATATATGATCCTCAATGAGATTAAGGACAACATAGCACTTCTTTGGCCAGAGTAACTCAAGTCCCCTCGCCATAAGATAGACAAGATCAAGTGGTGTGAGTTTCATCGAGACCACAGGCACACAATTGATAAACATTTTTCTCTAAAAGATGAGATCGAGAAGTTATTGAATTAGGGAATGTAAATTGGAGTAGTGCTAAAGACGACTCTAGAAAGAAGAATAGTGGGTAAGGATGAAAGGATGAGATGACAGGCTACGACCGATAAAAAAATGATGAATCAAATAGTGAAGAAGAAGACCTAGATCTCCCACTTAAGATCCCAGAAGCAAAAATTCGGATGCACATAATATTCTTCGATATAAAGATAATATGCGACGGATTATTTGGGGCAGGCATGGAGCCTACCGATTGTAAGGACCATTTGGTGAAGGCAAATTCGGTGCATAGGAGGTTGGATGTTAACTTTACTGGGATAGAGCTGAGGTCGAGAAAGTTGAAGAAATTTTACATAGACACCCTAGTGGTGGGAGTTTTAAGAATGGGTTTGAAGAGAATTCTGAACCCTCATGACGACCTTTTGGTCATCAGTACCAGGGTCCACGAGTATGATGTGTAACGTACACTTGTTGATGGTGGAAGCTCAGTCGATCTGATGTTTTGGGACTATTTTAGGGGTTTGAATCTCAGGAAAAATATATTAGTACCATACCACCGGCCATTAATCGGCTTCACCAGGAAGAAGGTCCACCCTCTAAGGGTGCTTGAAATGGATATCTGAATGGGCACCTGACTAAGATGTCTTACCAGGAAGGTAAGATTTTTTGTTATGGATGAGAATATTTTTCAACCTACAACATTATTTATGGAAGAGTGTCACTCAAAGAGTTTGAGGCAGTTCCATCCACAGTCAACTAAATGATAAAATGCCTTACTCCTTGTGGGGTAGGGGAAGTTTAAGAGGACCAAGTGGAAGCTTGGGAGTGTTATTTAAGTTTTGCTGAGCCAAAAGAGTCTTAAGAAGTTAACTACTTCCTACAATATAGATACATTCGACACAAGGGACGAAAAGAAACTGAAAAAAGCCAAACCTGTAGAGGAGGTAGAATCCATCGCCCTTAATGAGGACGAGTCTAAAAAAATTGCCCATATTAGAAAACCCTTAACAAATGAAGTACAAGAAGATTTGGTGAAATTGTTGAGAAGGAGGCAGAGCATATATCCATGGAGTCATAAAGACATGACAAGGATAGATCCAAAGATCATGTGCCACCGATTGAATATTGATGAGAAGGTGAAGCTTGTGAATCAGAAAAGAAGAACATATGCAAGAGAAAAGTATGAGGTCATTTAATAGGAGGCTAAAAAGATGCAAACAACCGAGTTCATGGTTATCCAATGTCTTAATCATCCTAAAAGCCAACGAAAAGTGGATAATGTGTGTGAACTTCACTGATCTAAGAAAAGTTTGTCCTAAAGACAACTTTATTTTACATTATATAGACTAGATGGTCGATGGCATGACCAGACATGAGTTGATGAGTTTTATGAATTATTATTTAGAGTATAACCATTTTTTTATGGATGAGGATGATGCTGAGAAGGCTTCTTTTACCATAGATAAAGGAACCTATGAAGCACCTTATACTCTTGACTCACTTGAGTCTATATTGTACAAGTGCTCATCTAGTTTGGAAATAGTGACAAGATTGAGTTCATTCCCTAGATTCCAAAAAGCCTCAGACTCTACTACTTATTCATCTTGATTGATTGTTTAAAGGTATATTCTCAATCACCCACACACACATTATGATTGCATTCATATCACATATATTGCATAAAATGATTGTGTGAGAGTTGTGTGTGTTTAATCCCACTTAAATTGGTTTTAATAATTTTTAGGAATTTTTAATAATTTTTAAATATTTTTTTGGAAATTAAAATGTGGATTAAAAAGCTTTTGGTGTTATTGTGTAATTCCTGGTTTTATGTTTTAATACCTGGAAGTTGGTTTGGGTAGGATTCGAAAGCGCTTGAGAATTGAGGGTGCATGTGTAATTAAGTTTAAAACACGCGTGTGAGGATTGATCTCAACCCTTCACTTTTCCCGATTATACCAGCCTGATTTGTATTTGTTTGTAGACACATAACCCTTGTCTAATCTCAGCCCTTGGATCATTGTTATCAATCCTCTGCATGCATATGAACCCAATCCCTATGAACCTCTCTAGATATATCAGAAGACGTTTAATCCTCCGCTGTTTTTTAACCGTTGGATCAAGGTCAAAAGCCCTTGACCTCATCTTAGCCCTTGGTTTTGAACAAACCTTCTCGATCCTTCCTTGCTCCCTATAAAAGGAGTCTTACCCTCAGCCTTTAGAAGACTTTTGGCACTTCTTCTAAGAAGAGATAAGAGAGATAAGAGAGAAACCAGAGAGAGAAAGAAACCATAAATCGTCCTAACCCTATTTCAAACCCTAAACTCATTTTTCCAGAGTCAACTTAAATCAAAACCAAACCTGAGTGTTTGAGAGTTGTTTTTTAGTTGGTTTTAAAGCCTATTCATGGTTTATCCTCTTGAGTTTGAGATCTTGTGTCCAACTTAAACATTTAGGTTAGATCTGCATTTCTTTTTTATAAAAATTATAGATCTGGTCATTTTATGTTATATTACACTTAGATCTTCATATTTAGTTTCTCATCTTAAGAAATCAGTTTGTTGATTTATTTTTTGCAAATGTTTTTTACAACTCTAGAATCAACAAAATTATTTTATGTTTCTAATTCTTTTGAAACAAGACTTCTGACTTAGTTGGAATCGCAATTGGTGGTTTCCAATTTCAAAATCATTTTCAAAACCCTCTGAAATTGGATATGGCCTTCGCAATCTTACGAGCAAGGTAACCTTGGATTTCGGGATTAATTCAAATGTCAAACAAAGTTCTTTTTTTTACTAAGAAGAGATAAACTGAAAATCACCGCACATAGATCTGATATGTAATTTGATAGGATTGTTTGTATAAAATAAGTGTCCGTGTGTGCATGCACGTGTTAGAGCACCATCACAAACACTTGCCACACTACAACACAGAAGTGTTGGTTATAAGATCCTGAATTAACAAGAGTTGACGTAAAGACTGTAACAAAGTGGAGAAGTTAGCAAATTAGGAAAGCCATATCAACATCAGAACTCCACAGAAGTTAGAATTAAATAAGTGGGTAGATTTCTAAACTTATATAGGTCTGATTTATGTGCATGTGTGTTAATTAGTTTGTAACTTGTATATTTTTTTAGTGGATTTTTGGTTTGTGACTTAGAAGTCACCGTGGATGTTTCCTCAGTTGGGTGAGATTTTACCACGTTAAAAATGCCTTGTCCTTAATCTTTCTACATCTCCTCATCTCATTCTTGTTGTTTTGCTGATTTAAACATTTCAGTTTTGTTTTTCAAAACTAGATAACTAATCTTGAACAGATCTCGTGCATGTTTAATTAAACACATCTTTTGTTAATCTGTTTTGTTTTTATGAAAAGTGTTTCCTCAAAAAACAGTTCGGAGTTACTTCAATAGTTTAATCTTGTATTAAACAGCCCAAGTAATAGATTTTTCAATTGGTATCAGAGCTTTGGAAATTTCTTTTTAAAAGATCTTATGTTTCTGAAATTGTTTTCTTAAAATCAAATAATGGACGAGAAAAATGAAAGATTTGGTAACTTGACCAGACCTCCTCTCTTTGATGGAAACAACTTTGCTTACTGGAAGGTACGGATGGTTGCTTTCATATAAGGAACCTTAGGAGACGATGTCTGGGATATTATTGAAAATGGATATACTTATCCTACTAAACTAGCCACTGAAGGAAGTAATGAGAGGATTATGAAAATGATAAGTGAATTCACTCAAGAAGAGAAGCAAGTTTCTGGAAACAATAACAAAGGAAAGAATGCCATTTTTATGTCTATAAATGAACATGAGTTCAAAAGGATCTCATCTTGTGCCACTTCTAAGGAAGCTTGGGATACACTGATTACTGCACATGAAGGTGACACTAGAGTTAAGGCTGCTAAAACTCATATGCTTGTCCAGTAGTATAACTCTTTAATTATGTCAAACTCTAAATCATTTGATGACTTTTACATGAAATTGAGTGACATTATGACCAAATTGCATGCTAATGGGATAACTTATGATAGACATTAAATTGTCTCTAAAATTCTAAGATAATTACCACATAAATTTGATAACAAAAGATATGTTATTGAGGAAATGGGTGATCTAAATTTCACTCCTAAATTACTCAGTAGTAAACTGAGAACTGTGGAGATGGAATTAGAATTTAAGAAACAATTGACCCAGTCCCATAGGAAAAAGACTAGTTCCAATTTGAGTTTTTCTTCTAAGCTGATGAAACCTGAGCTTAATATTCCCAATTATGACTCTGATGAGGAATGTGATATAGATAGTTTGGATAGTCAAATTGCCTTAATGTCAAAACAGTTTAAGAAAATTCTCAAATTTAGAAATAAAATTGCAAACAGACAAGGCAAGATAAATTATCCAACTCAGTCTAACCACAAACCTCATGATAAAGGTCAAGACAAACATCACAAGGACATTCATACGAGACCTAACAAAGACTTCAATAATGTTGAATGTTTTTGATGTGGAAAATTGGGTCATATAGAACAAGACTGTAGAGTTAAATTGAACACGACCAATAAACATACTAGGGCAAACATTTGTAAAACATGGGATGATTCAAGTGATTCTGAAAATGAGGAGCCTGAATCATCTGAAGTTTTTTATCCTTGCATGTCTTTCTTTGCCAAGATAATCTATAATGATGATATGCCTGTGCCTATGTATGAGAATGATGTTAATAGCTCTACTTCTGTTGTTATGAATCATGCTGCTACTGGTTTAGATGCTTTAATTTCTGAGAATAATGTTAGTTCTACAGTGGGGTGTGTGAGTCAAAGGGAAAGCGCTAATGACGATGTAAATGTGTGTGTGAGTTCAAGAAATGAATCCTTAGGGGTCACTTCACACACTACACTTAGTGATTCGGACACTGAAGACCTCCCTGATATTCACACGCTTTATGCAAAAACTCTCAAGAAAAGCTCTAGAGTAGAGAAGACTGTGAAAGACCTCAATAAGAAACTAGAAGACCTAAGTCTTATGGTTTAACTTAATGATGAAGAGTATACTACCCAATGTCTAACTCATGAGAATGAAGTCAAAAATTTTTATCAAAAATTGAAATATTTGATTGAAACAAATAATACTCTAGAGAAAAAATATAAGGGAACATTATTAGAATTGGAATTATCTAAAGAAAAGATAGCAATTGTTTTCAAAAAAATTACAAAATTTGAAAATAATTCCAACTGTTTTGATGGTTTTGTTGTTAATTCAAAAACCAATTCTGATGATCAAACTGGAATAGAGTTTTGCCCCAATTTAAAGACACAAACTAAAAACTTTGAATCAATCAAGTTTGTGTCAGGAGGCTAAAGACCATAGAAACTTGTCTAGATTTTCATTCCTTAAAAGATGAGTATGATAAAAAACAACAAAACTTTGATAAAGTCAACCTATGGCTAAATACATCTGTCCTCAGAGTAGGAAGAGTGCTTCTGATTTTCAAACTGTACTCCCTAGGAATAAGGTTCAACATCAAAAATCCATGAAACCTATGTTTAGAGACTTTCCTAAGGAGATACCTTCATCTAGTAATCTATATTGCTCCTACTGTGATATATAAGATCATTTGTTTGAAGGTTGCTACTCTAGACGTTTAGTAAAACCTGTCTGTAATACTCCTCTATACCAAAACTTTAACTACTCTAGGAGAAGCCCTAACAATTATGTCCTGCCTAGACAACCTGACAAAAACTGTAACTATAGAAAGAGAAAGACCAAACCTAAAAGATCATTTCTAAGAAGGATGATAAGGCACTTTCCTAAATCAAATGCTCATAGTTTTCATAAAATTTAAACTCATGCGCAAAACATTTTTCAATAAAAATCTAATGCTCGCAAATTTTATCAAATGAGAGCAAATATGCAAAAAATAAAAACAAGAGCTATTTGGGATAGGAAAGATGGGCTATTACCCCAGATGAAGTGTAGCATTGTGATTACTGCTTTAAAAGCTGAACACACTACTTTTGGTTGGTATTTAGATTCTGGATGTTCAAAGCACATGACTGGGGATGATACCAAACTTTTAAACAAAACCAGCTTTGATGGAGGAAAAGTTATTTTTGGTGATGGTGTATCATCTCAAATCATTGGTAAAGGAACACTCCAAGAAGAAGGAATGCATGTTCTTGAAAATGTCCTTCTAGTAAAAGGTCTTAAGGCTAATCTATTTAGATACTAGCAATTTTGTGACTCAAATCATACTGTCACCTTTTCAAAGAATAATTGTAAAATTTTAAATGAAAAAGGTGAGTGCATTCTTACAAGACTCAAGACTCCTGACAATTGTTATACTGTCCAGAACAGTCCTGAAGTCTGTAACATTGCCAGAATGGATGACAATGAAATATGTCATAATAGGATGGGTCACATAAATTACGATAACCTTAGTATATTGTCTTCACAAGAAATAGTTAGAGGAATTCCAAAAATTAAACCTATTTACAACTTTGTTTGTGGATCATGTCAGGAAGGAAAAATTGTTAAGGCACCTCATAAGAAAGTTAAAGATATCCTTACATTTAAACCCTTAGAGCTCATCTATATGGACCTAATGGGTCCTTCTCGTACTGTTAGTCTTTGTGGACACAGTTACATTCTTGTTATGGTTGATGACTTCACCAGATTTACTTGGGTGGCCTTCTTAAAATAAAAGTCTGATACTTTCCAAACTTTTTTGAAAATTCTTCTTCGAATTGAAAATGAGAAGGACACTCAAGTAAATAGAATTCGTAGTGATCGAGGTGGAGAATTCATAGATACTGGAATTATAGAGTCTTGTGACTATAATAGTTACAAACATAAGTTAAGTGCTCCTAAGACTCCTCAACAAAATGGAATTGATGAGCGAAAGAATCGTACCCTTGAAGAAATGGCACGTGTTATGATTCATGCCAAGTGTTTGCCTAAGTATTTTTTGGTAGAATCTATTCGTACTTCTTGTCACATTATCAATAGGGTCTATCTTAGAAAGAATTCTAAACAAACTCCTTATGAAATCTGGTATGGGAAAAATCCCAATCTTAAATACCTTAGAATCTTTAGTTGTACATGTTATGTCTGTAAAGACAGAGAACACTTATCCAAATTTGAGACTCGTGGAGATAAAGCTATCTTTTTAGGATATTCTCTTGATATTAGAGCGTATCGTATCTATAATCTTCGCACAAAAACCTTAATGGAATCCATACACATAATTGTAAGTGACACTACTGTTGAAAGTAAGAATGGAGAACCAACTATTGTGGAAGAGTCTGAAAATGTTTTAGAAAATGACTCTCCAGAAATAGAGGATTCTTTACCAATTGAAACACCTGAAGTTCCTAATTGGGTTTCTAAAGATCATCCCATAGATAATATTGTTGGTAAACCTAGTGAGCCTATACGTACAAGATCTCAATTAAGAAACTATGCTCATTATGCATGTTTTGTTTCCCTTGTGGAACCAAATAATGTAAATGAGGCATCGAATGACCCTCATTGGATTTCTTCCATGCAGGAAGAACTTCTTTAATTTGTCATTCATGATGTTTGGTATCTTGTACCTAGGCCTAATCTCAAAAAGGTTATTGGCACACGTTGGATATTTAAAAATAAATCTGATGAAAGTGGGATAATCATTAGAAACAAAGCTAGATTAGTTGCTCAATGATACTCTCAAATTGAAGGAATAGATTTTAACGAGACTTTTGCCCCTATAACTCGCTTAGAATCTATTCATCTTCTCTTTGCAATAGCTTGTTACTTGCACATTATGCTTTACTAAATGGATGTCAAATCTGCTTTCCTTAATGGAATCTTGACTGAAGAGACCTATGTTGAACAACCCAAAGGGTTCATTGACCCTCAATACCCTAATCATGTTTATCGTCTTTAAAAGGCTTTATATGGTCTTAAACAAGTGCCAAGAGCATGGTATGAGCACCTTTCTAATTTTCTCTTAGATTAAGGTTTTAATAGAGGTGGAAATTACCAAACCCTTTTTGTCAAATATTTTGACAAACATATCATTATAGCTCAAGTTTATGTTGAAGATATCATTTTTGGATCAACATCCCCCTCAGAAGTTCAATCCTTTTTCTGAAATTATGCATAAAGAATTTCAAATGTCTCTTATGGGGGAGTTAAAAAATTTCCTAGGTCTTCAAGTCAAATAGAATTCAGAAGGTTTATTTGTTTCGTAATCTAAACATGCTTCAGATATATTGTTAAAAAAATCGGCCTTGAGAGTGCAAAAGATGCTAAAACTCCTATGAGTACTACGGTAAAATTATCTAAGGATGAGAGTGGTAAATCCATAGATCCAACTCTATATCATAGTATGATAAGAACCTTCGTATACCTTACTGCCTCGCGTTCTAATATTATGTACGCAGTTTGCGTGTGTGCCCGTTATCAAAACAATCCTAAAGAAAGCCATTTAGTTTGTGTTAAAAGAATTATTAAATACATAAGAGGCACTCTAAATTTAGGACTTTGGTACACCAATCATACTCCTAGTACTATAATAGTATACACTGATGCCGATTGGGCAGGGTGTACTAATGATAGTAAGAGCACATTAAGAAATGTTACTATATTGGTAACAATCTTGTAGGATGGAGTAGTAAGAAACAAAAATGCACTTCTTTATCAACAGCTGAATCTGAATAAATAGCTGCTGGTAGTTGTTGTGCTCAATTACTTTGGCTTAAGAAAATGCTAAATGATTATGGTATTCAAGAATATCAATTGCATCTATATTGTGATAATCAAAGTGCAATCAATATCTCTAAAAATCCTTTTCAACACTCGTGAACTAAACATATAAAAATTAGACATCATTTTATACGCGAATTAGTTTAGACTAAGGAATTGGAAATCAATTATCTTCCTACTGATTTGCAACTCGCATATATGTTTACCAAACCTTTGGATTACAATGGATTTCTTGCTTTGAGAAAATCGATAGGAATGGTTTGCGCTGAATAAACTCCTATGACTTAAGTAATATTCCCTTCGTCCATTTGAGACAAAATGGGGGAGTAATTTGAGTCCTATGAGTTCATTTTTTTGTACATATTTCTAATAAGCTTGATCTTAGTATTTATTTTTAGGATTCTATACATTTGTATTCAACAAATTTTATTAGGGTATTGGTTTGTAATTAGTTGAGTTATGTAATTTTTTGTTTCTAGGAAATGGGTATATAGAATTTTTTTATAGGAATAGGTTTTTCCTTATTTCCTGGTAGCCCTACGAGTCCTAGATGACTTAAGGGAGATTTTGTATCATATTTCCAAAGGGGGAGATTAAAGCACCTTATACTCTTGACTCTCTTGAGTCTACATTATATAACTGCTCATCTAGTTTGGAAATAGTGACAAAATTGAGTACATTCCCTAGATTCCAAAAAGGCTCAGACTCTACTACTTATTCCTCTTGATTGATTGTTTAAAGGTATATTCGTAATCACCCACACACACATTATGATTGCATTCATATCATATATATTGCATAAAATGATTGTGTGAGAGTTGTGTGTGTTTAATCCCATTTAAATTGGTTTTAATAATTTTTAGGAATTTTTAATAATTTTTAAGTAATCTTTTGGAAATTAAAACGTGGATTAAAAAGCTTTTGGGGTTATTGTGTAATTCATGGTTTTATGTTTTCATACCTGGAAGTTGGTTTGGGTAGGATTCGAAAGCGCTTGAGAATTGAGGGTGCATGTGTAATTAAGTTTAAAACACGCGTGTGAGGATTGATCTCAACCCTTCACTTTTCCCAGTTATACCAGCCTGATTTGTATTTGTTTGTAGACACATAACCCTTATCTAATCTCAGCCCTTGGATCATTGTTATCAATGCTCTGCATATATTTGAACCCAATCCCTGTGAACCTCTCTAAATCTATCAGAAGACGTTTAATCCACCGTTGTTCTTTAACCGTTGGATCAAGGTCAAAAGCCCTTGACCTCATCTCAGCCCTTGGTTTTTAACAAACCTTATCGATCCTTCCTTGCTCCCTATAAAAGGAGGCTTACCCTCATCCTTTAGAAGACTTTTGGCACTTCGTCTAAGAAGAGAGAAAAGAGATAAGAGAGAGAAGAGAGAAACCAGAGAGAGAAAGAAACCCTAAATCGTCCTAACCCTGTTTCAAACCCTAAACTCATTTTTCCAAAGTCAACTTAAATCAAAACCAAACCTGAGTGTTTGAGAGTTGGTTTTGAGTTGGTTTGAAAGCCTGTTTGTGGTTTATCCTCTTAAGTTTGAGATCTTGTGTCCAACTTAAACATTTAGGTTAGATTTTTATTTCTTTTTTATAGAAATTATAGATCTGGTCATTTTATGTTATATTACACTTAGATCTGCATATTTAGTTTCTCATCTTGAGAAATTAGTTTGTTGATTTATTTTCTATAAATGTTTTCACAACTCTAGAATCAACAAAATTATTTTCTGTTTGTAGTTCTTTTGAAACAAGACTTCTGACCTAGTTGGAATCGCAATTGGTGGTTTCCAATTTCAAAATCATTTTCAAAACCCTTTGAAATTGGATATGACCTTGGCAATCTTACGAGCAAGGTAACCTTGGATTCCGGGATTAATTAAAACGTCAAACAAAGTTCTTTTGTTCCCTAAGAAGAGATAAACTGAAAATCACAGCACATAGATCTGATATGTAATTTGATAGGACTGTTTGTATAAAATAAGTGTGTGTGTGTGTGTGTGCATGCATGTGTTAGAGAACCATCACAAACACTTGTCACACTACAACATATAAGTGTTGGTTATAAGATCCTGAATTAACAAGAGTCAACGTAAAGACTGTAATAAAGTGGAGAAGTGTAAGAAGATTTTTCTCATGTCCAACATGTTACATTTGTGTATATCGTACGCCGCTACATTTGTCACGTCACCTCAAGATCTCACACGACGGACTCAATTCGAATTCTGAGAATCAAGCATTTACTATCTCCAACATGTGTCCCTCATCTGCCTCAACGACTTAACGTTCCATGATTTTAGGCTCGTAATGTAAGTGGTACGCAAGAGAAGTCAAAACAGTGCAACAAGGCTTAATAGGGAAGTTCAATGGCAATTTGGTAATTTTACAGCCACCTTCCGGAGGACCGGTCAACTGGAAAGTTGAAGATCTTGCCATAATAAAGATGTTGGAAGAAACAGCACCTCAATCCGTGCTACGGTGATCATTTTATGGCCCGTTGAAAATGGAGATAATTCCAAGAGATACCTTGGAAATTTTGCTTAGTGTTTAGCCCCCTTCGAGCGAATTTCCCCGAACCGATTCGGGGGGGCGAACCGGTTCGTAGGGTAACCGAACCGGTTCAAGGTCCCAGTATGCTGGATAAAATTTTAGAGTTTTAAAAATGTGGAACTCTTCATTTGTTTTCCTATTTAAACCAACTTCGGAGGAGCGGTTTTGCAAGACTTTGATAGACGAATTTGAGAGTCCTAATACCTCAAGTCTTCACATTTTTGAGTTCCCAAACTCATGTTTTGATTCACATAACATTTCCATATCTTTGTGAATCCTTTTGCAACCCAAGAACACAACTTTGGTTTGTTCAACCCTTGTGGAGAAGTCGTCTCTCTTCTTCATTGCTGACCACCTGGAGTTCCTACGGGAGATTCCAGCCGACACTGTTTCTAGCCGTTGCTTTGAAGGTTTGCTGAAGACACCGTGCGTTACACTTGTGGGCGATTATCAGGTTGTATGTAAGTCAATGGTCTTGTAAATTATTTAAAGTTCTAGAAATAAATGGTTTTTCCCTGTGGGGATTTTTCCATAATTTTGTGTCGCATACCTTATTTATTTATGGATTGAATCATGCTCTTTAGATGCATGTTTAGGGGTTGAAATTAAATATAAGTATTTCAAATTAGAAATTTACGAAGTTAATCAATTATCACACTGTCATATGTCTTTTCAAATTGGTATCAGAGCGGGTTACGCTAATTTATCGCGTATTCCTATTTTTCGCAAAATCGTGTGATATTGATTTTTTTTTAATCAAGTTTGTGCATATTCGCAATTTTTCCTATGGAGCACTTATATAATCAGATGCCTATTTTTTACGGGTCTAATTATGCCTACTGGAAAGCTCGTATGAAATCGATTTTAAAATCTATTGACGAGCGTGTTTGGTTGCTTTGCGAAAATGGTTGGACTCCTCCCACGGTCACTGTTAATAACATCACCACTTTAAAACCCGTGTCAGCCTGGACTGAAGATGATTATAAATTATCCAATTTTAATTCCCGTGGTCTGAGTGCTATTTCTGGTGCTGTCACTCCGGATGAGTTTCATCGAATTATGATGTGCACCACGTCTAAAGAGGCCTGGGATGTTTTGAAATTGACACATGAGGGTACGAACGCGGTCAAAGACTCTTACAAAATCTGGCCACACTATTACCATGTCTGAGTCTGACCGCTTTGATGAGTTTTATGCACGTTTGTCGGACATTGTTAACACTTGTTTTAATTTGGGTGAGGTGATTGATAACACGCGTGTCGTTAAAAAGATTTTGAGATCTCTTCCAAAACGCTTTATTCCTAAAGTCGCTATTTTGAACTCTTTGGGAAATTTGAAATTACTTAGATTGGAAGAACTTGTAGGAGATCTTCAAACCTATGAGATTGACATGTTTCCCAAAACCATTAAGGCTAAGGATAATGGCATTGCTTTAAAGACTCATTTTAAGAAAAAGAAAGAAAAAGTTTGTGAGTCCGACTCTGAGGAAGATTTTGATTTTAAAGAAATGGCCTTGTTTGCAAATTTTTTTAAAAAGTTTCTCAAAATGAATAAAGAAAATTGTTCCAATAAAAAGAGATCTTTTGAGTCAATTAAAAAGAAAGAGGAGGCCAAAGATAGTGACAAGGAGGATGAGATCAGGTGCTTTGAGTGTGAAGGAAAAGGGCATATAGCTAGAGAGTGTCCTACTAGGATAATGAGAAAGGGCAAAGAGACTGCTATGCCCGCCACTCTTAGCGATAGTGAGGGTGATGAGGGAGATGAGTCTGATAAAGGTTTGGGACATGGGGTGGTTGTCGCCTTTTCTAGTTGTATGAGCACACCCACTTTGTCTCACAAGGGTGCACATGAAAGCGATGATAGTAATTTGTGTTCATCAAGCGAGGGAGAAAGCGAGGAGGAGAGTGGAGATGAAAGTGAGCTCCAAAAAGCTTTTAGAGATTTGTACACCGAGACCTTGAAAACAAAGAAGTACAATCGAGATTTATGTCGCCGAGTTTTAGATTTGGAGAGAGAGAAGGAGTTTTTGAGAAAGGAGAAGTGTGATTTGACCAACACGTTGTCTAGTCTGATGACACGTGTATCCCAAATCGAGAGTGATCTCGAACATGGTAGGGAGGTCAAAGTCAAGTTTGAGAATGTACCTAAGAAGGTTGAAAAGGTGGTTCTTTAGGGTAAAGGTGAGAAGTTTGGAATAAGTTATGACGGTGCTTCTTCTTCCCAATTAGCACCCGAGCCGGTTCCCACTTTAGTGTTAGAATCATGTAAGTCTCACCCTAACCCACCTAGGCATCCCATTCCTATTAAGAGAGCACGTCCTAGAGTTTTTGATAGAGGTGTTCCTAGGCCTATTTATGTTTGTTCACATTGCAAGAGGAGAGGTCACCTTAAGGAATTTTATTTTAAGTTGGGTTATGTGTCACATTTTTCTTCTACACGTGTTTCTGGCACACATAAACCCACTCATGATACTTTACATGCTCCCGGAGACTACATGAGAGAGTTTGCACATCTAAGTGAGCAAGTTAAGTTTTTAGTCAAATCTTCACAAGAATTGATGGAGGTTTTTCATAAGTTGTCACCACCTTTGGAAAACCCCTCTGCACCTAATGATTGAGATTTGACTTGTTTACTAGCATAAGATGATTTTCATGATGACTTTGTTTGCCTATAGCTAGTATGTATCATTTTTGTATGTTTTATTTTTTGGAAAATTTTTGAAAAATACAAAAAGATTTTATTTTCTTTTTTTTTGGTTTGGATAAATTTTTGAAATTCAAAAATATTTTTGTATTTTGTTTTGCACCGTTTATGGATGAACACTTAGGATGATCGAGTCACATTTTTCTCATGTCCAACATGTTACATTTGTGTATATCGTACGCCGCAACATTTTCCACGTCACCTCAAGATCTCACACGACGGACTCAATCCGAATTTTGGGAATCAAGCATTTACTATCTCCAACATGTGTCCCTCATCTGCCTCAACGACTTCACGTTCCATGACTTTAGGCTCGTAATACAAGTGGTACGCAAGAGAAGTCAAAACAGTGCAACAAGGCTTTATAGGGAAGTTCAAGGGCAATTTGGTAATTTTACATCCACTTTCCAAAAGACCGGTCAACTGGAAAGTTGAAGATCTTGCCGCAATAAAGATACTGGAAGAAACGACACCTCAATCCGAGATACGGTGAACATTTTATGGCCCCTTGAAAATGGAGATAATTCCAAGAGATACCTTGGAAATTTTGCTAAGTGTTTAGCCCCCTTCCAGCGAGTTTCCCCGAACCCAGCCCGAACCGATTCGGGGGAGCGAACCGGTTCGCAGGGTACCCGAACCGGTTCGAGGTCCCTGTACGCTGGATAGAATTTTAGTGTTTTAAAAATGTGAAACTCTTCATTTGTTTTCCTATTTAAACCAACTTCGGAGGAGCAGTTTTGCAAGGCTTTAATAGACGAATTTGAGAGTCCTCATACCTCAAGTCTTCACATTTTTGAGTTCCCAAACTCATGTTTTGATTCACATAACATTGTCATATCTTTGTGAATCCTTTTGCAACCCAAGAACACAACTTTTGTTTGTTCAACCCTTGTGGAGAAGCCGTCTCTCTTCTTCATTGCTGACCACCTGGAGTTCCTACGGGAGATTCCAGCCGACACTGTTTCTAGCCGTTGCTTTGAAGGTTTGCCGAAGACACCGTGCGTTACACTTGTGGGTGATTATCAGGTTGTATGTATGTCAATGGTCTTGTAAATTATTTAAAGTTCTAGAAATAAATATTTTTTCCCTGCGGGGATTTTTCCTTAATTTTGTGTCGCATGCCTTATTTGTTTATGGATTGAATTATGCTCTTTAGATACATGTTTAGGGGTTGAAATTAAATAATTATGTCAAATTAGAAATTTTCTAAGTTAATCAATTATCACACTGTCATATGTCTTTTGAAGAAGTTAGCAAAGTGGAAAAGCCACATCAACATCAGAACTGCAGAGAAGTTAGAATTAAACTAGTGGGTATATTTCTAAACTTGTATAGGTATGATTTGTTTGCATGTGTGTTAAATAGTTTGTAACTTGTATATTTTCTTTTAGTGGATTTTTGGTTTGTGACTTAGAAGTCACCGTGGATGTTTCCTCAGATGGGTGAGGTTTTACCACGTTAAAAACGCATTGTCCTTAATCTTTCTACATCTCCTCATCTCATTCTTGCTGGTGTGCTGATTTAAACATTTTTAGTTTTGTTTTTCAAAACTAGTTAACTAATCTTGAACAAATCTCATGCATGTTTTATTAAACACATCTTGTGTTAATCTGTTTTGCTTTCAAGAAAAGAGTTTCCTCAAAAAATAGTTCGGAGTTACTTTAATAGTTTATTCTTGTATTAAGCGGCCTAAGTAACAGATTTTTCAACTACTGCTATAAGGTTATGTCATTCGGCCTTAAAAATTCAGGGGCAACCTATCAGAGGTTGGTTAATAAGATGTTTGAAGACCAAGTTGAGAAAATAATGGGGCTTTATGTCAATGACATGATGACTAAGAGCCTCAAGGCCGAAACTCAGGTGGCATATCTTGAATGAACAATTAACACGATGGATAAGTTCAAGATGAAACTGAACCCGACCAAGTGTGTCTTCGGAGTCGACGCAGGTAAATTTCTCAGCTTCATTGTGAACCAGAGGGGGATAGAGGATAAACCCACAAATATTAAATCCCTTATAGATATGCAAACCCTAAAGACGATCAAAGATGTGGAGACGCTGATGGGTTGTGTTACGGGCCTCAATTATTTGATCTCTAGAGCTATAGATAAGTGTTTGCCTTTTTTCAAAATCTTAAGGAAAGCGTTTGTGTGGGATGGAGAATGTAATAAATCCTTTCAAGAACTCAAAGCCTACTTGGGGTCATTAATATTATTATCTCGGCCCGTTCAAGGAGAAAAATTGCTAATGTATTTGTCGGCCATAGGTGCAGCTATTGTGCGTGATGACAAAGGTGTATAAAAGCTAGTGTTTTTCATAGCAAAGCCTTACAAAGGGCCGAGTTGAAGTATCCTAGAATGGAGAAGTTTTCATATGCACGGATACATGCATCGAGGAATATAAATCCTTATTTATAAGATCATATGATGGTGGTGCTCACTGAAACTCCCTTGAGGTAGGTCATCCACAAGCCTCATAAATCGGGTTCGTTGATTGCCTAGTCAATTGAGATAAGTGAGTTTCACATCATCTATCAGCCTAGGATTGCAATTAAGGGACAAGCCCTCGCATATTATATAGCTGAATTCACTTGGGACGAGGCCGACAATGATGGTATTGAAGAGGTGGTGGCACTAGCCATTGAGCAAGAGGAAGCTTTAAAAAATCTAGTAGAGATCGAGGCTAGAAAAGCCGATGTTAAAGAGAGATTGTTAAGTCTATAATGGGATTCAAGATGAAGGTCGTCTTTTAGAGGAAGGTTAAATGGATCTTATTTGTGGATGGCTTATCTTTTGAAAGTGGTAGGGGAGCCGGGTTGATACTCTTAGCCCCTAATGGCACAGATATTGAGTGTGCTTTATAATTTATCTTCAAAGCATCAAATAATGAGTCAAAGTATAAGGCCCTATTGGTAGGCTTCTCCCTGGACAAATTATAGAACGTCGTCCAAATCATAGTCCACAATGACTCACAGTTAGTAGTGAACCAGATCTTGGGGGTTTATGAGGGTAAAGATAAGAAAATGGTCAAATACTTGGCTCGGGTCAAGAAAGTTATGAATAAATTCAAAAAGGTGAAGCTCAAAAGGATTCCCCGTCTTGACAATAGTCATGTCGATGCTTTGGCAGATTAGCATCAACAACAAGAACAAAAAGAAGATGCATAGTGTCGATGGATATCCTACATAGGCCGACTATAGAAGAGGACAATAACAAGGTTATATTTTTCTTAAACTTAAATTTGGGAGATTCATGGATGGATCCACTAGTCAAGTACATCCGCAATGGATAGATATAAAACTCCAAGGTCGAGAGAAGGAAGCTCAGATACAAAGCATCCAAATTCATTATCACTAGAGATGTACTATACAAAAGAGGATTCTTAGTGCCCCTGGTTAGATGTGTTCACCCTTCAGAGGTCGGCTATATTTTACAGGACATTCACAAAGGGTCATGTGCAAGTCATATGGAATGACGATCTCTTGTAAGAGGATTGTCACACAGGGTTATTAGTGATCGACACTAGAGAAAGATGAAGATGACTTTGTAAAGAAGTGTGATAAGTGTCAGAGATTCACAAGCATCCCTCATCAGTCTCACCAACCATTCTCATCCATCATTGTGTCGTGGACATTTTCCGTTTGGGGGATTGATTTAGTAGGTCTTATCCCAAAGGCATCTTGTAACTATCAGTGGCTATTGATTACTTCTCAAAGTGGGTAGAGACCGACGCAATTATTTCCACCACTGAAGTAAAGACATTCAAGTTTATTTGGAGAAATATTACTTGTAGATACGGCTTACCTCATACTTTAATATCAAATAACAACAAGCAATTCAAGAACAATGTGCTTAGAGGCCTACTATGATAGAGTGGGTATAAAGAAGTTCTATTTGGCACCAGGCCGACCCCAAACCAATGGACAGAATGAGGTCACAAATAGGACGATACTTAATGGCCTTAAGAACAAGCTATAGGATGCTAAAGGTTTTTGGATAGAAGATCTACATGGGGTCCTAGAGTCTTATATAATAACTGAGAGGACATCGACATATGCTACGTTATTTATGCTAGCCTATGGGTCTGAAGCATTCATCCCTATTGAACTTGGGCTCCTTAGATACAGAGTCCAAACCTATGATCCCAAAACTAATTAGGATGAGATAAGACTCGATATAGATCTGATTGAGGAGATACATGAGGATGCTAAAGTCCGATAGTCTGCTTATCAGCAGAGAGATTCCATATTTTATAACAAGAGAGTGAAGGTTATCCCAATAGTTGTGGGTGATCTAGTGTTGAAGATGGTTTGGAAAAATACGGACAAGCTGCATCCTAATTGGCATGGACTATATAGGGTTACGAAGGAGGTCATCCCAGGAACTTACCGTTTGGAAAACATTGAGGGTGAACCCTTCTCTAACCCTTGGAATGATGACCACCTGAAGAGATACTACCAATGAATTATTATTTTTTTTATCAATTTTTACGATAGTTCTTTGTACGAAAATTCAAAAAATAATAAAGATATAAGTGTGTTCTCATATCTCCTTGTTATTTCTAATTGTTGCATGGGTCAAACTAGCTTTAATGGTGAATTAGTACAACTATATCTCGGTGATACGAGATTGTATAAGGAGTCTCATTGCTTTGTACACTCTCAATAACACTGAGAGGGGGAACTGGTGTAACAACGTCGCTTATGTGAAAAAAAAGCACTTAAACATCACTAGGTGGTGAATTAAGAGTCAAAACTCTTTTGGCAAGACGAGAGTGTATGAAGAGACGAGACTCGTCTATGTACTCTAAAAAATGAAGAGGGTATTTATGTGATAACATCATTCATTTGGTGACAAAAAATGACAAATAATTTGATTATGGTTACTTAAACATCACTAGGTAGTGAATTAAAAGCAAAAACTCTCTCGACAAGACGAGAGTGTATGAAGAGACGAGACTCATCCCTACACTCTATAAAAACGACGAGAGGGGGCTTACATAATAACATCATTCATTTGGTGACAAAAATTGATAAATCATATGATTATAATTACTTAAACATCAATAGGTGGTGAATTAAGAGTCAAAACTCTATCGATGAGATGAGAGTGTATGAAGAGACATGACTCATCCATACACTCTCCAAAAATGATTAGAGGGGACTTACGTCATAACATCATTCATTTGGTAACAAAAATAGAAAAATCATTTGATTATGCTTACTTAAACATCACTAGGTGGTGAATTAAGAGTCAAAACTCTCTTGGCGAGACGAGAGTGTATGAAGAGACAAGACTCGTCCATATGTATTCATAAAAGATGAGAGGGGAATCACGTGATAACATCATTCATTTGGTGACAAAAATTGAAAACTTATTTTATTATGGTTACTTAAACATCATAATGTGGTGAATCAACAGTCAAAATTAGGCATCGGCTTATTGTAAATGTATCTACAAATATTAGGCATAAAACACCAATCAAAGGCATAAAGGTGTAGACACTACACTTGGAAAAAATAAATAAAAATGATTCAAATGATCTTAAATTGCATTACACATATAGCATTGACAGTTAAGAATACAAGCAGATAAATATGTTTGGAGAGACGAGAGTACAATTCATGAAAAGTTTACAAGTGGAAAGGTCATGTAAGGCCACAAGCGACAGCCCAATAAAAAGTTTACAGCTAGCCTAGGTTTGCTTATCGGACTGCTTAGAGAAGACAATTTCAATGGAGGGATGAGTTTGAGCCTCACTTTCAACGTTGATGCTCTCTATCATCTCGGCTCCCACTTGTGCTGATATCTAAGTACCGTCACTTTAGGTGCGGAGCCCTCAGCCTAAACCTCATTTAATGCAGTGATTATCATTGGGTCTCAGAAGTTAAGAGACAAAATATCCTTTGCAAGGTAAGAAAATGTCGAGGTACTTTACAGTCGCCTATCAAAGGGAAGTACAGACTCCCTCTCTAGGTACTGAAGTACATACCCGACGAACTCATCTGAGGCTTTGAAATCCTCCACAACTTTCTTTTTCGCAGTAACTAGATCATCCTTATGTTTTCTGGTCAGCTCGGCCATAGAAGAGTCATTCACCTTCTTCTGAGAAGAAAGGTCATTCTGCCTTCTCTTTTTAATCTCTTCAACCTTCTTATCATGGCCAAGTTCTTACTCCTTCAATTCCTTACTTAGGCTTTCCTCCACCTTGATAGAATTAGAAACCTTTTGGAAAACATAGATGTTGTCCTAAACCCATCGGGCTAGTTGGTGGAAGGAAAAGAGAGACTGAAAAGACAAACAAGTAAAATTTAGTACGAGATGAGACCACACTTATAAAAATTTAGAGAGAAAAAAATGTGAAGTTCATTACCTTGGCAGCCCTGTGGAGGCCGAACTTGGCTTGAGGAGATGGCTCCATCGATTCCAAAAATCTCCTATCAGAGTCAGGTAGCCAAGAGACGATAGCTTTCCATGCCCTTGTCTGATTCTGAACCATAAAGTTATAACTAATAGATGTAGAGGAATCTTCTTAGCTAAGATCGAGTAAGGAGATATGGGTATGGCCTTGTCAGCAGCATCCCTAAGGGTATAAAACTTCTTATTTTTCTTTTGATGAGGAGAAATATTCTAAAGGCCATCGGCCAACTCTTTCCTCTTATTTGCTTTCTCAGCCTGGTTGGGGTCACCAGTTGTTATCTTCTTCAGAGGGTCGGACCCCTTGGACATCTTGTTAAGAAGATTCCCAAGTGAAGGAGAGGCCATTTGCCATAGTTGATCTGAAGTATTATAAGGATGACCTGTAATTAAAGGACGAGACTAGTATTATGAAGAAAGTAAGGGATGACAATACGGTTGAAAAATAAAAGAACTTGAAATATACATAGATGACTCAGTTAGGGCTCGACCCACAAGCCCATCTCGATCAAGAAGTGGGGAGTCATTAGTTGTTCGAACTCTACAAGACCACACTTATCCCCTTGACCTCTTATTTGATCCACTTTATCTCCATCATTGG
Organism: Sambucus nigra; assembly: GCA_949130495.1. NCBI lineage: Eukaryota > Viridiplantae > Streptophyta > Magnoliopsida > Dipsacales > Adoxaceae > Sambucus > Sambucus nigra. The sequence continues at coordinate 296,453,358 of OX422218.1, read as the reverse complement.
TTCTCAAGACGGGGTCAAGCTTGGAAGTTGTGTAGGCTTTGGCCCATATTTGGTGAGGCCTTATCTCAGAGGCACCATAAGTAATGTCGGCGCCGAATTCCTAAGATCCCGACACAGAGAAGTATCGAGGCTTCTAGTAATGGTTTGATGTTTGGTTATCTGTCATAACTTTTGTAGTCGATTTCCTATCTAAAAGATGGTAATATCCAGACCGAGTCTTTGTGGACGAGACATATAACACACTCAAAAAACACTAACTATAAGGTCATCACTATGGATCAACTTCCAAAGGGAGATAAAGCCAAAAAAAATCCTCCAGGTGTTGGGTGACAGTTACGATGGGATAAGTACCACACTGGCTAAGATCGTTGGCATGGTAGGGTGTAGTGTAAGCCTAAATTTGACCTTGAGCATTCCTTTATAGATAGCTATTTCGTCCTCTTAATCGTGGAAATCCCTCTCATCCTCGTCCGGAACTCTCATTTTATGGTTGAATTGATCCCATATAAGTGAATCCAGAACAAAAGATTTATATCCTTGACGGTGCTCCTAAAAGTCTGGGAATAAGAGTTATTAAGTTTTCCCTCATCCTCGTCCTCAGAATCTATAATTTTAATAGACGAGACTCTGGTTGGATACTTACTGGAAAACTCGATGGTAGTAATGGCCAACAAGGGAGCATCCATGGGTAGTGGGGGATATGATACTCCGACTCTCGGTTATTATGTATCCGAGACCTTATGTATGGAAGGTTCCATATCATTAGACTCGACCGCATCAGACTCATCAAGATTATATAATGGGCCCTCATAGCCTCATTAAATCTATCTTCCATATTAGAGTCCCTAGAGGCAGAAGGACTACACTCCTTGGAGGATGACATTGACTGTGAGTCCTGAGATGAGGTTCCACTTATGATATCACTACCTAGGTCGATAAAGCTGGGTTTTGATGGGCATACGATAGTTAAGGAACTGATTAAATTAGAAGTGTGGATTGGGCCTCAATTTTATATTTAGCCTCATCCTCGGCCTCACCCTTTCGTATTTCTCTAAAGATAGTCTCCCTCAGGTGTAGAAATTGGTCAGCAAACTCGTATAATGTTTTGAACATCCAAACAAAACTAAAAGTTTAACGTATTTGACAATTGGATTAAAAGGGGAAGTTTGTAACGTTTTAAGTCTAGTTTTTGGTAAGAACAGTGAAGGTGGTTCACCGAAGAAGACAACCAGAGTACCACCAAAAAATACAACCAAGTTGCCAGAAAAGGTCCTAAACCTGCAAACCACATTAGAAATGTCCCAATCACTTAAATCAACCAAAAACAACATCAATGTAACCCTAAAACTACCTTACAATCACCTTAAATTATTGTTAAAATAATAAAAAAAAATGACCAAAAAATGAATGATTCTAAATATCAATGATTAATGGCGAAAAAAGAAAAAGAAACATGCTAGAATGGTACCTGAATGAAGGAGAACCCCTAAGAAGCTAAGAGAAATCCTAAAATCGACGATCGCAGGAAAGGACGCTAATAGAGGATCGCAGGAAAGCTTAGGCATGAAAGTTTTGGGGAAGAAGAAAGAGAAAATATTTAGTTTTGGGGTATCATTGCACATGAGAAATGAAGCGCCAAATTATTAGGGAATGAATCCCTAGGGCAAGCTTGCAACCGCCCATCCTTAGCCAACATGCTTAGCCATATGGCTTGCGATATGTGTCACATCAGGTTCCATCAACTAAATCCTATACCTACAACACTGAAGGGGCTTTATTAGCATCAGTCAGGATTGGTTCTCGTCGTTAAAGAAAATCTATGACACTAGAGGTTCTCATCCTCATCAGGGGGTCATCCCACACTACTCCTCAGCCTTCCACTCATATTGAAGACTAAGGGTTAGGGGATATTAATACACATAAATATGGTCTCATTGCTAGCCAGCATGATTCGGTCGACACAACTCAATATTCATTAGTCGACATAGTGTGGGACACCCCCATAGGTCTGGACCTCTGAGACCTCATCCTCAGTATTTCAGGGTCACTCGACAGAGCTTACTTTATGGTTCCTCTTGGTACATCACGTCTCATCTCACATTACTTGAAAAATTCCTCATGTCGGTCTCGGATTGGTTGGGACCATTAGAGGCGACATCTACATTTCATATGCCACACGTGATGAGCACACCATCATCCCATATGAACCATATTTTGTAACAATATCTTTCATTCATGGGGGGTAATATTCTCATCATCATGACATACGTGCTCCAGGGATAGGTGGCTAATCTTGATTGGCTATCTCATCCCGTTCATGCTTACTACATGCTTACGGGAGTACTATTCACTCCCAAGCCTATCTATACACTTCATCTTCTTTATTGGAGGGGAACGAGATATTAAAACCCTAGTTGAAACTCTGCAGAATTGTAATTTAGAGAGACAATTTGAGTGAATGTATCAATGGCCTTCAGTGCCTTATAGATATATAAAACACCATCACCTTGTATAGTGGAGTAGGATAAGGCTGAACCACTTTACATCTTGTGTCATTTCTCTCTCTCTCTCATATCCTTCTCTTGTGTTTACTTTCATATATCCATATCACCATTGTTGAATTATCTAGACCTAGAACTGTGTATATATATTTAAGAGGTGATTTCATAGCATCATCATGTGTCTAGTTTTGAAATTACTCAAAATGAAAATTATGTGAGTGATAAAGTGGAAATGAGTGAAATCAATTACATGTACAATAAAGTATTTTATAAGTCACTCGATTTGAAAAGATCAAACATAAAAATGCGAAATAAAATCAAGGTGTTTGAATAATATAGTGGTTTGGTCAAAGAAAAAGGCGAAATGATTTTGCAACAGGAATAAGTTAAAGCATGTTAATGGAAAAAAAATTCTTTCAAAAGTCAAAAAGATGAGATATTTGAAATGAGATGTATACTTGAAAATGAGAGGAAATGTTTGAACTTAAGGAAAAAACATATTAAAAAGGGATAACATCTCTAAAAATTATTTTCCTAATGCTTTAAAGGTGAAACATGATTCAGAGGAGAGAACGAAAATGATTAAAAAAATGATTAACAAAATGCTTTTTAAAAAATCCATGATTCCGAATGGTATGAAGGGTATTGAATTTGATTATTTGTATTCTCCTTCTAACTCTTCTATTACATTTGTGCGTGAGAATAAAGATGATGAAAAAGGAGTTTCTACTCAAATAGTGAATGAAAAAGTGGTTTCTAAAGGGAACAAACTTAAGAAGAGTGTCTTTCCTATCAAAAGTATAAATGTAAAGGTTGGTAAAGTTGTAATGAATTAGAATGTGAATCAACCAAAGTTTGTTCAAAAAACTCAAAAGAAAAAGAATAAAATAAAGTTTTTAACAAACAAAATCCTCAATTTAAAAGAGAAAGAGTTTTCAAAATAAAAAAGATCATTTTTTTGCCAAAAGGAATGTGAACTTTGCTCCTAAATCATTTCAAAACTATAAGTGTTCCTATTATTCCTAGGAAATGCAACTACAAATGTTGTATATTGGGAGATTTGGAAAGCTAGAAATAAAGCTCTCTGTGATTCCTTAAAATTCAACCATCTCAGAGTTATTTCTCAATCTATTGCTTTCATCTCTGATATATGTAAAGGTATCAAATTTAAAAATCCCGCTAAAACATTTTATTAAGGATTTTAGAAGTATTTGAATTGAGGATATCTTCTAAAATTACTGTTCCTAAGTTGATTCAGTGGATTACTCCTATTCAAAACTGGTTTAAGTTCAATGTAGATGGTTCTTCTAGAAGTAAGCTTGGTCCTAACGGCTATAGGGGTCTCATTAGAGATGAAAAATTTAATTTTGCAATTGGTTTTGCAAATTCAAATGGATCTTTTTCGAATACTCAGGTGGAGATCTTAGCTTTTAATAAGGGGTTGCAATCATGCATAAGCTAAAATTTAGAATTCATTCAAATTGAATTGGATTGGTGGTGAATATTATTAAAAATGGTTGGAAACCTCATTGTATATATAAAAAGTATATTGAAGGTATTATCTCAAACCTTAATAGAGTCCAATTGACATTGAATCGTTGCTTTAGAAAATCAAATATGGTTGCACACTGCTTGGCTAATGAAGGAGTTATTCTTAAATGGATGAAGATTTATTAGGATTTTATGGAGCTTCTTAGGAGAGTTAGAGGAGCTATTAAACTAGATAAGAAAGGTTGTAAATATATTAAACTCTCAAAGTAGCTCACTTTTAATATAATGGGGATGAAATAGAGTCTCAATTTTATATTATTGCATTTTTATTCCTTTGGTCACTATCTCCCTAAAGGTTTTTATATTACCCTAAGCTTGTAAGTGACACTTAGGAGAGGATTTGTTTTCCCCTTCCATAAAAAAATTATATTAAAAAAATGAGAGGATACTTATGGCATGGTTTATATAAACTTCAATGAGATGAGAAACATTCATATTTAAAGTTTCTAAGGTGAATTATCTTTCAAGGAGTGAACAAGAAACTTGAAAATGAATTAAAGAAACATCAAATGGAAGTTAGTAATTTTAGAAAAAAAAAATCAAATGAAACCAAAGTGGGCGAGAAAAGAGAGTCACATGTGTTGCATGGCTTTTAAAAATTTTGAAACCATAATTTCATCAACTTCAGGTAATTGGTATCTTGATAGTGGTTATTCACGTCATATGATAGGAGAAAAATTATGTTTCATTACTCTAGAGGATTGTGATGGAGGTTTTATTATTTTTGGAAATGATAAGCAGTCTAGAGTGAGTGTTATAGTCACAGTGAGAATGTTTGAAAACATTATACTTCAAAATGTTTTTATATTGTAGGAATTAAGGCTAATCTTAGTATAAGGAGTCAAATTTTCAAGGATGATCATTGTATGAGTTTCTTTCAGAGATAATGTTTAGTGAATAATGAAAAGAAGGACGTTTTAATGAAATGTTTTAAAAATTGTGAAAATTATTATATTTTAGTGAATGAATCAAATGATGTTTGTCAAAATAAATAGATTGGTTTTGTTGATCAATGGTTAGAAAACATAAATTTTCATGATTTGAAAATGTTTAAAAAGGTTGAGTCAAATTCTTTTCAATCTAACTCAACTAGTGTGGAAAATATTTTAACACGTGAACTAATCAGAATGGTTCAATCTTCTTCGAATTAGAGTGAGTAAAATTAAATTTAAAGGAAATTGTGTTTGTTAATCCAAGTATTTGAATGTGAAAGAAAATGGCCAAGATGTATCCAAAGGTCAACTTATGAAAAGGGTGAAAAAAAAGTTTGAAAAGACCTTCACAATCATACACTTTCACATTTTGTCACAAAAAGGGTCATTTGAGGAAGTTTCTCTCCAAGTTTTTCAAAAACAAAGGAAAGTTAAGATTTGTTCTTAAATCTCATACTAAGGTGGTTCATCATGAAACTTTTGTGTGCACTTATTATTATAGAAATGGTCATCTTAGATATTTTTTTCGTCATGCCTAGGAATTATCATGTTGATTTACATTCACATGACCATGATTTGCTTGATGACTTGAAAAATGAATTGAATATGATTATTACACAATTTATTAAGTTAAAAATGTAATGTGGTAGATATTTAAAAGGAAACACTTGATTTGTGTTTCTTCTCACAAGCATGGCTATTAAAATTTTGCGAGAAGTGTGGATTGTGTGAAAAAGGAAAGTTTTCGAAAAGGAGGTGATTCGAATTTGAAATCTCATTTTGTGATAAGGATTTCCTTTAAGCCAAACAATCACATTTAAAGGGATGTTTTGAAAAAGAAAGGTGGTTTGAATTTTATAATGTGTGTTTCCACCTTTAAAGGTGAGTCATGTTCAAGTGTTCCCCCATCCCTCATTGATATAAGAGAGGTTTTTCCTACACCTGTATTATCTGGTGAGTGTCATATCTAGGATCATATAATCTCGTATTTCATTTCTTGTCTTAGTCTATGTGTTGGGTGGTTATGTAAATTGTGTGGTTTGTGTTGCCTTTTCTTTGTATATTCACGATTGTTACTTCTTTTGATTTTTTCTTATTTTGTTTGTGCCTCTTATTTTGAGAAAAAAAAAATAAGTTTGTTTGTTTTATGTTAGAATGTCTTGTGATCCATGTGTGATTTACTTATCTCACACCTTATTTATTTTTTGTTTATTTTTTATATATTATTAATAGATCCAAAAACATGTTTGTTTGTTATATTTTTTTATTCGTGCTTATCCATGTTATCTGTAACAACCCGCCCTTTTGAAGACGATTAAATTCCATAATTAAAAATAAATTGGAATTTGGGGAATTTTCTTAAATAGTAATTTTTAAGATTTTCGAGGATTAAATGAGTTTCGAAGGATGTTGTGATTATTTTTGGGACTGTATAGGTCGAAATATTTTAATTATATGTCGCCGTGGAGAAAAGCGACACGAGGTAAGATTTTTAATTAGAAAATCCGCATTTATTTATTTTGGGTTGGAATAGTGATTTGCGGTCAAGTACCTCGGATGGGAATTTCGACTGCGCCATGATTCTCGGAATGGTCGAGATAGTCGGAAAAGAGTGTCCGATAGTCGAAAATGAGTTTCGGGTAATTTTAGAGGTAAAAGTAACTCACAATTGTGTAAACGAGTCGTTTTTTGGTTTTAAGGGGTTAAACCCTTTTCTTTCTATATAAAGAGAGGGAGAGGGAGAAAAAGAGAAAGAAAGAAGAGAAAAGAGAGAGAGGAAAAAGAAAAGAGGAAGAAAATGGGAGATTTCGGCCTACCTCCGCGGGATTCGGCTCGAGGTCGTCGGATTATATCCACGAGGCAAGTGTTTACTTGCTTTATTTATCTTTTTGCATAAATATCTCATACCGTAGTTTGGTATAAACAAACCCTAATGGTTTTGGGGTGGGTTATCGTGGATAAAACGGGTTTTTGGGAGTTAAAACAATTAAACCCCAAATAATATTTCAATTTATGGAACTTTGGTTTTAACCTAAATTAATTGGTGGTTTTGGGTTCTAGGATGTTTAGAACCCTTAATATATGTGTATTTGTAGTTGGTTGAGGTTGTAGGACGTTGGGTGAGGCGACAAAAGCTTGGGAGAAGCTTTAATGGCCGAAATCGTCTCGGAGAAGATGATGAATAGTAATCCGTCACTTTAGGGGGCCATTTTGGCCAGGAAAAGAATCGATTTAGCTTTCGTCCAAAACACGAAAGTTGTAGATCTTTTCGATACGGTCGCGTGGGCGCCGACCGCGTATTTTTCTGATTTTTCTACGATTTGGTATGATTTTTACAAGATGGCAGCTCCGGTTTGAAATCATCAACTCGGAAATCAAATCGGGAATTGGAAAAGTTACGGCTATAATTAATTGCGTAGATGTTCGGGATAATTTTTGGTGTAGTTTAGAAACCCCGTTAATGAATTTGGGTTTGCAAGAATAAATCCGACTTATAGTTTAAATGGTGAGTGGATTAAATTTTGGGGTTTGGGGTTATATAAAACCCTAAGCAGATTTGGGATTTTCGGACAAGCCGAATCGATTCGGACAGGCCGAATCGATTCGGTAAGAGACAGTTTGAAAGTAGAACCATTTCGAATCGATTCGGACAGGGCGAATCGATTCGGTGGCCAGCGAATCGATTCGGGCAGGCCGAATCGATTCGGTCCTGGCGAAATTTTGAGGTTTTCTCCTTTTAAGTTTAGGGATACTTAAATTATGGTTTTGGAGATTATTATAGGAGTTTTTACATGAAATATTAGGACTCCTAGATGATGATTGAGGAGGATAAGAAAACCTCAGATTAATTTAGAGTGTGATCCGGGGTATGGAGTTAATTAATGTTTTGGGATAAGAGACATTCAGGTTGATGTATAAGTTCGTAAATGAAATTAAGGTATTTTTGTTAGTTATAAAAGTAAGAGAATACTTTGGGTTTAGTATCATGCATATATGAATGCGTGATTATGATTCCATGAGGGAATCTTTGGGATTAAGGGTCATCGATAGATGGTTTGGCAAATATGGCCATTTTTATATATTCAGGTAGGAATATATGGTATATATATACTATGTGATTTAAGTATATATATGAATTAAGATAAATGACTTTTGAAAATGTAAATATAAATGTTTTCAAAAAGGAAAGATAAATGATTTTCTTAATTAATAAAAATGAGGATACACACCTCTATAAATCGCTATCATAAGGGAAGTTGCGTGCGTATGGTGAAGCCCCTGACAAATTAACGGAGGGTGGATATAGTCCTATAGGCCATATGAGCGTTCGTTGTATTTTTTCTGTGCTGGTTAGGAGATTTCGGGTGTGGTCTTTACTATCCCGCAGGCATATGGCCGCTTCCCGACGTCTTGTGATGTAGGATCCCAGGTTGTCTTATGATAGGCCCTGGAAGATGATACCCATTTAGGGGCGTGCACAGTGGAAAAATCCGGACGGACGGTCTTAGAACGCGTTATATATTAAAGCAATTCATGAAAATGGATTGGCTTTAATTACATTTCCTGGATATAGGAAGGGAAATGGGATAAAGGTTTGGCTTCGGTAACACTTCCCGGATGGAAGAAGGGATGTGGAATCATATGAAATGATCAAAGCATTTTTATGATAATGAAAATGGCTTTGAATACATTTCCTGAGTATAAAAAGGGAAATGGGATGATATAAAACGGAAAAGCATTTTTATGATAATAAAATTGGCTTTTAAAAGTATATGATTTGTTAAAGCAATTCATGATAATGAATTGGCTTTTATATTTACATTTCCTGAGTATAAAGAGGGAAATGGAAAGTTTTGAGAAAAATGAAAGTATTGATAAATACTTGATATATGAATCCTCAGTCCGGAAGATAGATCCGGATGATTATGGAAATATGTATATATAAATGGATGAATCGAGTACCGAGGGTCTAATGGATCCCGATGATCGACCTTGCCGCATAGTAGTGTATCGGGGGGGTTCCTTGTTTGGATTTCACTTTGCGAGACACCCCACGCACGAACATGGCAATGTGTTGAGACTGGGGAGAAGTTTAATCCTTAGTGCTCTAATATTATAAATGCTTATGGTATATATTTATATATATCTTTCTGTACTGAGGGACTGGCGGATCTCGACGATCGACCGTGTCGCGTAGTAGTGTGTCGGGGGGGTTCCTTGTTTGGATTTCGCTTTGCGAGACACCCCACGCACGAACATGGCATACCGTTGAGACTGGGGTGAAGTTTAGCCCTTAGTACATTGCTTGGACTATCTAGGATTGATAGTGGGTTGGTGATAGACTAGTTTAGCAGGATAGCATGACTAGGATGTTTAGAGGGATGCGTTAGGAGTGCACTATTAGTGGAGAGGTGAGGGGTATCTCATGGGAGTGCGATACCAAATTTAAATGTGAGATAAAACCTTTTTCTAAAAATAAGGCATTTATGCACTTGCAAAATATTTTCAAAACTCGGGCTCTGACCCGTTTATCTACTTTTCCTTTCTTTCTATATTATGTATATACATAGGTGTCTAGACACAGGGACGCCTGGATGGAACTTCTTTCGAGTCAGACGTCAGCTGCAGCAGCTGTGAATGCGTGCAGGTTTTTGATAGCCGCTTCCATCATTGTACTCTAGATAGGAGGTACTGTATAAACATTCGAGCCAATGGCTCAATTGTATTTATTTATTCTTTCAGTACAGCATTCGATATGGTTGTATATTTTTACCGAGTGTTCGGTTATTTGATTTCATTTCAGTTTCATTTCCACAAAACTGTGTGGATGTTTTATTTATTGTTGTTAAAAAGAGTAGTAAAGTTAAAATTTTGACACCGGCCTAATAGGTTATTAGTAATTAAATGGATTTTCGACAGTGATGCTAAGAATGATCCATATGAGACTCCTGTTTTAATTTAATATTGGAGTGATCGCCCGGTATCTGATTAGGCGGGGTGTCACATTATCTTAGATGTTGTTGCGAGCATATGGTGTTTAGACATGTCTTGTGATATCATGCATTGGTTTTGGTATAGAAGTTTTTCTTGATTATGTTCATACATGCTTATTGATCTTATACCATATTTGTTGAATATTTGGTCTCATTTGTCTTCAATATGTAATTTTCTTCTATTTCACTGATTATTGTGTTTCTTTTGGACATATTTTTTTCCATCATAGATTCTCATGTGGGTTTATATGTTTGATCTTCATGATCACATGTCTTTGGTATATATCTTCATTATACTCCTACTCCAATCATGTTTCACATATTTTATATTTTTCATATGCCATGTTTCTCGTGATTCTCTCTTTGCATGCATAGTTTTAGGGGGAGTGATATTTTTTAAGAGGAGTGTGTATCTTTTTGGTAGAGATTAAGCGATCTTACAGTTTGGAAAGTGTGAAATGCATCTTGATTTACATAGTTGCACATTTAAGATTATTTTATGTTTGTACATATTTATTTGATGCGTTCTATTAAAAATACAAAAACATTTTTCATTTTTTATTTATTTTTGGTTAAATCCCATGCTTAACATATTGATAAATATACAGGATTATATAATTTGAAGTTTTGTTGCTTAAATGATGTGTTTTTTATGTAATTGTTGAATATTTTTTTTCAAAGTAAACTTTTCAAAAATATCATGACAAACATTTACTTTAGTTTGACATTGATGACTTGAAAGCTTGAAATCACTTGCCACCGTACAAATTCATAAATAGTATTGATAAATTGTCATTTTCACAAGCATTTACAAATTTAAAGTTTAAAGTTATCTTGTATGAGTTTCATAAGCACACCATGGTCTACTTGTGAGAATATGAGAATTTTATATGTTGGGGTTGAATATGGACCATTTTGAAAACATATATAAGGGCTATCATTAATGTGATAACGCTCGCTTTAAATTTAAGTATAACTAGGTAGGTTTGAAATCGGTGTGTGAAAAGCCAATCAACGATAAAAACCAATATACTGGAAAGAGACACAAGCCAAGTGCTTTATCGGCGATAAAAAAACAAGGTATGGCTTAATAATTTCAAACTAAATTGATTTTTAGTTTGGTATTCAAAAGAATTAATAAACACTTGTGTGGAGGGAGTTTGTAGATAGTGTCGTCCTTAAAGAAAAACTCATGATCGTATTGCATTTTTCTATAAAAAATTAATGCGTCATGAAGTACAATTTGGTGATGATTTTGTGATTTTCCATATTTAAGCACATGCAAGCTCAGAAGATTCTTAGATTAATTTTATTATGTTTCAAATTCAACTCAACTCAACTCGATAAAACCTTTTCCCAATTATTTGGGGTCGGCTACATGAATCCTATTTTTCCATTTCATTTTGTCCATCACAATATCTTCGGTTAAACCATGTGATATGATATCCTTTTTTATAATATCCCACTGAGTCAATTTAGTCCTACCTTTAACCCTTGTGTTACCATCAGTACTAATTAAATCACTCTTCCTTACAGGAACATCCATTGGCCTACGCTTGATGTTTCCAAATCATCTAAGTCGATTTTCCCTCAATTTATCTTATATACGAGCTACTTTTACTATTTCACAAATTTGTTCATTTCTAATTTTATCCTTTCGAAGTTTACCACAAATTCATCTTAGCATTCACATCTCAGCCACACTCATTTTCTGCACATTTTATTTCTTGGTTTCCCAACACTCTGTCCCATATAACATGGTGGGTCTATAAAATTTCCTTGTTAACTTTAAAGGTATACACCTATCACACAATATTTCGGTAGCACTTCTCCACTTTACCTAGTCTTCTCTAATCTTATGAGTAACATCATCACTAATATCTCCATCTTTTTGGATAATCGAGCCTAAATAATAAAAATGATCATTTCTAGGTATCTCTTGACCCTCCAATTTTACCACATCTCCATTTGTCCTCCTATTACTACTAAAATTGCACTCCACATATTTTGTTTTAGTCTTGGTCATTTTAAATCATCTTGTTCCTAGAGTCTCCATAATTATAACCTATCATTAATCCCCATCTTAGTCTCATCCACTAAAATAATATCATCTGCAAATATAATACACCATAGCACCTCATCTTGTATTTTTCTAGTAAACTCATCCATAACAAGACCAAAGAGATAAGAAATTAACGTTGAGCATTGGTGTAGACCTACAGTAATTGAAAATTCACTACTTTCTCTGGCTGATGTTCTTCCTGTAGTCATGTCCCCATCATACATATCCTTGATCACATCAATATATCTACGAGTCACTCATTTTTTATGTAGAACCCACCATATTATATATCTGGGTGTCTTATCATACACCTCCTCCAAATCTATAAAAATCATATGAAGATCCTTTTTTTTCTCCCTATACCTATCCATTAATCTCCTCAATAAATAGATTGCTTTGATTGTTGACCTCCGAGGCATAAATCTAGATTGATTCTCAGATACTATTGTTTTCAATATCAATCTATATTCAATCACACTCTTCCAATGTTTCATTGTATGACTCACTAACTTAATACCACGATAATTTGAACAACTTTGTATTTCCCCTTTATTTTTATAAACTGGTTCTAAAATACTCTTTCTCCATTGATCGGGCATCCTATTAGTCATTATAACTCTATTAAATAACTTTTTAAGCCAAGATACTCCTTCCTCCCCTATGCACTTCCAAACCTCAATATGGATACCATCTGTTCGTAAAGACCTCCATGTTTTCATCTTTTTTAGAGCAATCCTAACTTGTATTGTCCTAATTCTGCGAAAAAATACTTTTTCTAAAGTATCCCTTAGTTCCTCTATATCTAATTTACTCCCATTATCTCCATTTAATAACCTCTCAAAATAGTTTTTTCATCTTTCCATAATCTCATCATCTTTGACTAGGGCTCTCTAATCATCACTTCTAATACACTTAATGTTATTAAAATCTTTTGTTTTCCTATCCCTAAGTTTAGCAAGCTTATAAATACTTTTTTCCCCTTCGTGTGTTCCTAATTTTATATAAAGATCATCATATGCTTTTAACTTAGCATCTCTTACCACTTTTTTAACTTCTTTTTTAGTCCATTTATATTTCTCAAAATTTTCTCCATTTCTATTTATTTCCCATTTTTTAAAGCACTCCCTTTTGATTTTTATTATATTTTATACTTCTTCATTCCATCACCAAGTTTCTTTAGATTGTGGCCCATTGTCTTTTAATTCTCAAAGAATTTCTTTTGATATTCTCCTAATGTATGTGGCAATCTATTTCCACATTATGTTAGTCTCTTCTTTAGTATTCCATGATGCTTTATTTAATACTTTATCTTTAAATAGTTCTAATTTCTCTCCTTTTAAGTTCCACCACCTAGTCTGTGGGTTAATCTTTTCTTTTCACACTCGTGATTGATTTTTAATATTTATATCCAACACCATTATCCTATTTTTTGAGGTTAAGCTCTCTCCCATAATAACCTTACAATATTTACACGTTAATCAGTCTTCTTTCCTAGTAATGAAAAAATCTATTTGGCTCTTATGTGTTCCACTTTTATAAGTTATTAAGTATTCAAGCCTCCTTTTAAAACATGTGTTTACTAGTACAAAATCATAAGCCATCGCAAAATCTAAGATAGACTCTCCATTGTCATTCCTATCTCCAAAATCATATCTTCTATACATTAACTCACATCCTATACGATCTTTTTCTACATGACCATTAAAATCTCCCCCTATATAGATTTTCTCACATACTGATATTTTTTGAATTAGTTTATCCATTTGTTCCCAAAATTGTACTTTAGTGTGCTCATCTAATCCTACTTGGGATGCATAACCACTAAAAATATTAATTATATTTCGCCTAATACCAGTTTTACAAGTAAAAGTCTATCACCTTTTCTAATAACGATTATGATATCTTCTTTAAAATTCTTATCTACTATAAGTTACTTGCGTTGCAAGTGATTTGGTTGAGATTGTGTACACTTTCATTATTGGAAAAAATATTATGGGATTCCCATTCGCACAGCCCTAAAATGGCCCATTCGAATGGCCTTGACCACGTTTCCATTTGGAGGACTACTGTCTCGTTTCATGAGCACGGCCAAAATGGCACCGTGCATATGGTGTCATTTGCATGGCTTAAAAATGCCTCGTGTGAGCATTTCCCCTGTTTTTAGATTTTTTTATTCTTTGATGTTTATGATTTAATCCATGTGTATTTTATTTTAATATATCTCTTGTTTCACCTGTTTTATCCCCTGATTATATCTCTCTTATGATGATTTATTTCATATCTTAATTTGTCTTATTCCATGACAAAAGGGGTGGGGGATGATTTTTATACGCTATTTGTTTGTAAGGGGGTATGGGAAGATTTTTTTTCATGCTTTTATGTTATCATGTTGTTTCCTTTGTGATAGCGGAGATGTTTTCGTATAGGGGAGATGTTTTATGACATTTATTTATTACATTTTTTATTTATCCCATGCTTGATTATCTCATTGGTAATTGTATGCTTGTTTTTTACATTCTTTGATTATGATTCTTTGGGCAGTTTTTTGTGAGTTTATTGTTTTCACATATGTTTGATTGAGGGGGAGTTTTATTGAATTATGATTCATTTATCATATTTAGTTATCCCATCATTCATATTTGTCGATATCATTATTTTTGTAAGGATTACCGAGTAGGGGAAGTTACTTCATTTGCATGTCCCGTGTAAATATTTCTTATCGTTGATATTTTGTTGGATTCCTCACATTAATACATGACTAAAGATATTACATTGGGATATTGAGTCGGTCATATAGATTTGTGCATTACGACAAGCCTCTCTCATTATATGAATAATGTAGAGTGAGTCTTGCTTCTCGTACTAAAGTTTATTTGGGGGTTTTAGGGGTTTCTCCATGGAATAATCAAAGGAAGATAGGAAATTTAATATTTCTATATAATATAATTGGCTATTTCATGTATCAAAACATTCGAGTCATGCACTATGTCGAGCCCAAAATCACGATTCTCAATAAGTGAGTAAAAATGTCTATATCTTTCACCGATAGAGATTTCCATTTGAAAACATGAAGATCACTCAAGTTTGAAGCTATCTATTGCTTTGTTTGAAGTATATGCTTTTACGAAGTTTGATTAAACTTTGGCTATTGCACACACTCATGGATTTTGAAAATTGAGAGAAGTTTTTATAAATTTATTTTTGAAAAATACTTTTTCTGAGTAGTGTATTTATTGTGTGAAAATGGGATCAAGGATGATTTGTTCCCTGGATTTATTTTTTGAATTTTTTGATCTTAGTCGTTCGCATGACATAGATCTTAACCGTTCTCACAGTAAGTGGCATATCATGCACACAGTATTTTTTTTCCTCCGTACGCACGGCACTACCTTCTTATTTAGAAGGGGCCTCATTGTCTAGCATTGTGCTCACGGTAAAAAATCAATCGTGTGCACGCCAAAGAGGAGAATTCTAAATTTTCTGTAAATATCCTTATATTCCGACCATTGGTTAAGAACTCTTTATCACACTTCTGAATATTATCCCTGAAGCGTCATGCTTGTGAGGTTTTATTTCTCTCTATTTCAAATTCATTCTTTTCAAATCTATCATGAGATCTTAAATTAGGAGTTGACTTGAGAGGTTTTAATCCAAAATTTAGCCAAGTTTATATTCATTTCTTAATCTACACTCTGAGATCTAAAATGGAAGTGCTCAATCTATGACGAGGTTAAGCATTGTGTGGATCTAGGGAGGATATTGGACTTCCATGTTCAAGTGATGCAGTTTCACTTGGATTTCTCATCAAAATATGGGAGAGCTAGGATATTCATTGGTAAATTCTTGTGAGGGTACTTGATTGATTTATCTTATTGTATCGTGTAAAGTAACTTTTGAAATTTAATGAAATATAAGGTCACATCGAGGTTTTTAACCCATAGGTTGGGGGTTTCTCTCATATACCATGTGTTTGGGGGTTTCTCTCATATACCATGTGCTTGCTTATTATTTTTTAGGCTCGGTTATTTTTATATGAAACCAATTACATTTAATCACCTTATTATTTGAAAAGTATACCTAGATCAAGGTTTTGTGTGATTGAAATTTACGATTTAGGAAAAAAATTGTAACAACCTATTCACCCCCTGGGTTATTTTGAGTGAACACACACTTACATTTTTAGTCTAAAGATCTCATTGACCATATAGAGACTTATAGATCACTCATGCTCCTCCAAGGCACCACAGATGCGATCTTGTGCAAAACCTTTCCTGCTACCCTGAGAGGAATGACTAGACACTAGTTTTCAAATCTCGAACTAGGGACCATTGGAAGCTTCACTGAGTTGACAAGGTCCTTTATCAGATATTTTATAGGATCTCAGAAGATAAGGAAGACCGTTACCTCCCTCCTCCAATTTAAATAAAATACAAGAAGAACTCTCAGATAATACTCCACAATATTTTACCAAGAAGCTCTCCAGGTTGATGACCTGAATGACACTATATGTGTAGATGATTTCATCTTGGGACTTACATCAAAGGATTTGTTGAGGTCCTTTAGTAAAAATACCCCTACATTCGTGACTAAGATGCCCGAGAGAGCACAAAAGTATACGAATGCTGAGGTTGCAATCTCAGCAAAGTGCTTCGTAGCCTCTCCCGAATAGGCGGAGAGGAAGGATTTGTTCTCCCGCCTTGGGTAATCTCCTAAGTTAATTGAGACAAAGAAGAAGAAGAAGAAGAATAAGAAGATGAAGAAGAAGAGCGAAGGTAAGAATAATGGACCTCTACAATCCAAACTTTTTACCCCTTTCGCAGCCACTATAGAAGAAGTATGTGTAGCGAAAAAGATCTGAATCTCCTACCTCTTCAAAATCCCATGAGATCCATGGAGGATAGGAGGGACAAAACCAAGTATTTCAGGTTCCACAAAGACCATGACCATAAGAAAATAATTGCTTCAGACTCAAATAAGGCATCGAATGGGTGATCAAAAAAGGATACCTCAAGGAGTTTATGGCCAAAGAGGTAGCTGAAGGTCAGTTCAACAACAATAATAACAACAACAAAATAAGTATAATGTCCCTCTGATTGATGTGAATTCTATTTTTAGAGGATTTTCTAATGGTGGACTTTATTCTACAACTAGAAATGCCCATATCAAAAGAATCCAATATGAAGAGGTTCATGTCAACAGTGTCTTCCACCATAATCCAATCCCAAATGGAGTTTCAATAATGCTTTTTCTAGATCCAAACCTCGGGAGGATCCTTCTAACTCATGATAACCCCGTTGTTATCATGGTGATCGTGGGAAATTCCAACATAAAGAGGGTATTGATTGACATTTGTATCTCAACAGACATCATATTCTTAGATGCTTTCAAGGCCATAGGACTTAATGCGAAGCAAATGCAACCAATCTCCATTCCTCTAGTTGGATCTAATGGAGAATGGGCATATTACTTGGGGTACGTCACCCTCCCTCATACCATTATCTTCAAAGACCACTTCTCAACTATCTAGAGCAATTTCTTACTGGCGGATATTCCCTTAGCCTATAATGTGATCTTGGGGAGACCATCGCTCAATAATTTTGATTTTTTTGTATCTACATGGAGGTTGATAATAAGGTTCCCAGCCCCTATGGGTGTGGGAGAAGTACATGGGGAATATAAGAATGTCAAAGAGTATTACAAAACTTCCATGAAAGAGAGGAAGAGGTCTCTTGAACTTCCCATGTCCTATCATAGGTACAAAAAAGCTCGTAAAGATTCCTTGGTACCCTATCTAAAGTATCGCCTCCACCACCACTAATGTATTGGCTCCCTTTAGAGAGCCTAGGCATAGATTTGATGAATGTGGATACCTTGTATCCACGAGACGGGGAAAAAGAACAAAGTGGTGAACTAACAGAGGCTCTGATCCTAGTTTTCATTAATGAGGAGGATTTTACGAAGGAAGTTCAGGTTGGGGCTAGGTTGAGCTCCCCCCAATGAGGAGCTCACACAGTTCTGAAAATAAAACAAAGGTTTGTTATCATGGAGCTACTCACACATGATTAAAGTAGATCCTGAGGTCATGGTCCACCACCTCAGCGTGGATCCAAACCATAAGCATGTTCAATAGAAGAAAATATTCTTTGGTCTCAAAAGGAACAATGCTGTAGTTGAGGAAGTTGATAAGCTCTTGGCAGGAAACTTCATCACAGAGGTGAAATTCTCAAAATAACTCTCAAATGTGGTGCCTGTACCCAAAGGCAACAAAAAGAGGATAATGTTTTTTTATTTCACTTAACTCAATAACTCATGTCTAAAAGATTGCTACCCTATGCCTCGAATTGAGACTTTAGTAGACTCAACAGCTATAACGCCCTGACCCAAATTTTGCCTACCATTGGGTCAACCCGCATCCGAGTCAAGGTGTTAAGTTAGGAGGGGGAAATTGAAATTTTATTATTTAGGAAAATCCTTTAATTTGCACCGTTTTATAAAGAATGGGATGTTATGAAATAGGTTTTAACTTAAGAAATAGGTTACCTCTAAGTAATTAAGTTAATTAGAAAAATTTATTTAGGAAAATTTTGTTAAATCCAACAATGCTAATAATAAGGGAAATAAACTATAAAACTCATGTATTATTACAACACATGACCCAAGGCCCGAATAAAAGATTGTTTAAACTGCCATAAATTCAAATGTTCCGAAACAGATATTTTGAAAATGCCATGGTATGGCTCTAACGATGACTAGTACCCTTTGGAGCCTTATTAACGTCCTTGCCAACGTCCCTACCGGAGGTACCTAGGTAGGGATTTTAACATAAAAAGTAGGGGTGAACAAAGCACTCGGTAGGGTGGGGGTACTAAACAAAATACCTTTATATGAAAATAATAAATGTATAATGTCTATTTTAGCAATTCCAAAAATGTTATCATTTAACGAGTAAAAATACAACTACCATACAATGCAACTCGAGCTATGTGTTCATACCCACACTTATCCATTTACACCAACTTTTCACGTAATTAAAGACCATTTAATATCCTTTATCCACTAGTCTCCATTTTTCTATTTCCATTAGGTTGTCTTTCTTACATTTCCTAGGCACAACCTTATTCATTTCCATTTCTATCATTACGTTATCAACATTATCTTTTTCTTAGAAGTTTATCAAGTAACCGCGTACTTTCACGAGCTCCACACTGTCGGCTATGCCATTTTATGCTTTGGCCAGTGTTTTTGTGTCTTTCACCCCAGGGCTTTAGGCCCTTTTTAATTCTTTCCCAATTGCATCCGAGTTTGTATTAATGTGTTTATCATTTTATCAAATATCCATGTTCTTTCACCATTTTTGTCATTCATACGGTTCAAATTTTACGTTTCACGCCATTTTCATGCCACTTTATTCGTTTCATCCGTTTTACATAAAAGCGACCCATAAGGTCAAATGACCATTTTTCCACTCACTTCACCAATACATTGTGAAAATAATACTTTCATCATTGTAACATAAAAAATCCTCATTTTATTTCCAAAAACTATACTTCATCATTTTACTTCAAGAAAGTCTCATTTCTTCATGTTTATTAACAAGAAATACATTTAATATTATGATGGCCATTTTTACAGAAATATCAATTTAAGCCTTATGATCATATGTTGTCATCATATTTTCTCATTTTATCAACACTTTACAATATATTTAGGGGCTAAAATTATAAACTTTCTTATTTCAACTTGAAACTCATTTTATTATTCATTCATCATGTTTATATGTCCTTAATTAACACATTACAAGATTCTACACATTTGAGGGTGAATTTCAACCTAGAAGTCCCTAAAAATGAGTCTAAACATGACACTAACATGAAATCATATTTTATAACATATTCGTCATATTTCAAGATTAAAATGACGCATGTTCCTCATAAATTCATTCAAGTATAGTTTTCTTTAAAACTTGCATTTTTCATAAGAAACACTTAAATAATCATATTAGAAAACAATTTTGTAATATTATCTACATTCTAGCATGCATCCTAACATGTAGCTTAGGTTTTAAACTTGAAAACGTAGTGAGGGAAATCTCACCTTGAGTTTAAAAAGAAGAAACTAAAAAATGATGACATTAAAGCTCCTAAAACTACAAAAGCTCCGAGAAATGCACCAACTCCTCTTGAAAGCTCCAAGAACAATCTTCAACCCAACTTCTTCCTTGGATAAGGCATAAAATGGGTCTTACAAGCTTGAAAAGGCCTACAATAATGATTGGAATGGAACTATGAAGCTTTCGAATGGATGAACTTAGGTTATGAATGGAGGATAGGGCATGGAGGTTTAGATAGAGTGTAAAAATATGATGTAAATAGAGTGAAATGGGTTCTATCCATTCCCTTACCATTACTTATACCAAAACTCCCTTAAACCCTTTAACCTTTGGCCCACCAAACCTTTGGCCCTTGTTTGATCTGATCCATTAGGAGCTTAACTGACCATCCCATCTAAAGGTCCACATCGTGACATCATAAAAAATTATATAATTCTAAATTTTCTATAATCTCGTTCGAATGAGACTAGACCTCATTCGAACGACATCGCATCTCATTCGAAAGGGGTTCCAATAAAATCTAAAAAGGCTCAAAATATGAATAGGTATTTCTCGTTTGATGGTCATTTAAAGGGTTGTTCGAATAATCCAGGCTTTCTCGTTCGAACGACCAAGCACTTCGTTCGGACAATCCAAAACTTTTCCTGTTTAAATTTCGGACCATTGAATTCCCATTTTAATTGCACAAGGGGACAAGAACATTTAAAAATAGAAAACCATCCATTTAGTTTTAATCCAAAGACTTTTCATTATAAGGGTCCCTGGAGCGAAAAACTTAGAGGTCGGCCACCTTTCAAGGGTAGCCTCTTTAGATAAGTTGAATTTAGAGATTTTGATTACCACCTTGGACCAATCGAGCATCACTCATCTCCAGGTCAACAATCTAGGGGTCGATCAAAGATTAGATTTTCCACTCCATAAAATCCTACCAAAGGAATGGAAATCCTGCTTAGGGATAAGTTTCAATCTAGAAACTAAAATCTTTGTCTTTCGATACTACATGGATAATGGGGTATTATTTAAAAAAATGAGTGCTACTCATCACCTCAGCGATGCCTCTGTCCATTATAATCCAGTTATGTCCTCAAAGGTCTCCATGAAGGTGTCTACGATGCTCATATTGACCCAAAAATCTTAGCCTTCAAGGTCTAAAGGCAACAGTACTTATGGCCTACCTTAGGGAAGGAAGATAAAGATCTCGTATAATGTTATGACAAGTTTTAGATTTTTTACTTTGTTCCAAACCAAACATTGAAGAAGATGACTCAAATTTTGAGTTCATGGTCCTTCTCTCAATGGGGAGTGGATTTGGTGGGTCCACTACCCCCTCAGCAAAGGTCAAAACATGTTCTGCATAATGTCTGTTTATTATTTCACCAAGTGGGTTGAGGATACTCACTTGGCCACCATTTTAGAGAATAAGACCATCAGTTTTGGCTAGAAAAACATCATATGCAGGTTTTTCTTACCCAAAGCCATCATCTCTAACAATGGAAAACAGTTTGACAACTCTACCTTTAAAGAATTCTTCTCAGATTACGATATAAGCAACCACTACTCCTCTACAATCCACCATCGGGATAATTTCCAAGTCGAGATGACCATCTTAACCATCTTACACAGCTTGAATAAGATGTTATAAAAGTCCAAGGGTGTATGGGTTGAAGAATTACCAAGCATATTATAGTCCTACAAAACTATAGTTAGGCATCCAAGGGGGGAACCCATTCTCCATGACCTTTGGCACAAAGGCAATGATCCCAATGGAGGTAGAGATACTAATGCAAATGGTGTATCAGTTTGAACCATGGTGTAATAATGAAGGTCTTAAAAGCTCCCTAGATGAATTGGAATAAAGAAGATAGGTTGCCCTGATAAGAATGGTCATTTACAAGTAGAGGACAACCTCTTACTTAAAAAAAAATCACCACAGATAATTCAAGTTGGGGTACATGGTCTTGAGGGAGGTCACCATTGCAACTAAAAATATGAATGAGGGGAAGCTAGGCCCCAAGTGAGAAGACCCTTATGTGTTGTTCAAATTAGAAAGTCCAGGGTGTTATTGCCTCAAAAAATGGATGGATATAAACTTCTATACCGTTAGAAAATAGACCATATCAAAAATAATACTAGTATTATGTTATGCTACTAAAGTGAAATAAAAGGAACTCTTTTTTATCAATGATTTCTCAATACAATGTTCAATATGAGTTACAAGGCGTCAACCCTTAGTTGTCGGTTTAACGTAAGATTTAATAACCCACTTTGAGTTGCATGTCTTTAACCCCTTGCTCTAAGCACCACGACTCATGGAGTTTCTAGGCTTTTATCCTTGGCTCGCAAAGTCCTAAGGTCTTAAACAACCTAGCAAGAGGTGAAAGGCCTTCATCATTGGCTCAAATCAACAGTCAGAGGTCTAAAGGACCAAAAAATACAAAAAGAATTATTATAGCTTTCATCCTTGATTCCACTTAAATTGAATAAGATCTAAGGACCCATAACATTCAACTTAAAAGGCATTCGTCACACAAAAAAATATTTTTAAAAGCCTAGAACAATTGAAAAATGCAAAAAAATTAGAAAACTACCTTTTTCAATGCTTACCTTTTTGAAGAAATATCGAAAGTCTCTTTTAAAAACCATGAGCAAAAAGTCTAAGGCCTGGGGAAAAATTCCATTTTAAAAAAAAATTTAAGGGGGGGAGGGGCTTTGTTTTTTAGTGTAAATAATTGTTAAAAATTCCAAGTTTTATAAAGGTGAAAGGTCCTAACTTTGTAAGAAAAGGCTTAGAGATCTTAGGTACCTTCGTGGAACCTCAGACTTGCATCCACAAGGCTTCCATCCTAATAGTCCAAGATCAAGAGGTCTTAGGACCCACTATGGGCATCATATTCAAAAACTTATATGTCCAGATGACTTCGGACCCGTGTAACTTCGAATTTGAAAACTTCTAAGTACAAAGTTCTCAGGACTCATTGAGGTACTTCAGATTGTAAATATTCCTACGTTCTAAGGTTTTAGGACCATCACCAAAACTATATTTTATACCAAGGCTTTCAAACTTTGTAAAAACATGTTTCAGAGGTCTTAGGAACCTTTGTGGAAGAATTTCAAAATATAGAAACATTGATTTTCAAGTTAAATTATCAATCCAAGGTCTTAGGTTCCTTAATGTATTTACTTTTTTACCTTAATCCCTAAACATTTGGGGGGATAAGTGTTTGTGTACAAACTTTTGTGGCTCTCAGTCTTAAAAAGGCACAAGTTCAAACAAATTATGGTTATAAGGTCTTATGGCCCATTTAAAAGCCTCAGTCTTGACATCAGAAGATGCACAATTATATAGAAGAGGTCTTTTGAGCCTTAGTTTTACTTCACTAATGTTTATGACCAAGTTATTTTTCTTTACCTAGAAATATTGGGGACTACGGGGGAATATAACCTACTTGGCAAACCTCAGATAAGATAAATACAAATGTAAAATTACTTATTAAAGAAAATAAAAAGCAAGAAAAGATAAGACGAAAATGTAGAAGTCAAAAGTTCAAATAAAATCGGTTGGCATTTCCATTCATTATATAACTAAAATCAGGGGTTACATCAAAAGGAACATGGCCTAAAAGAGTTCAAAACTATTCCATAAAAAATCCAACTTAAGGATTGGGATTTATGGGGTTTTCCTTCACAAGGGCTTTAATTTATTTCATTAAAGGACTGAGGGATTCGTTCTGATCTCTTTTTCTTCCTTGTCAATAGGGGAAGATTTTTCTGCATCATCACCCTCTCGACTGCTTTCATTATCGGAGATCTCATTAGTAGATTGGAGGAATTCAACAAATAATCCAGAGATGTCCCCCTCAGGAAAAATCTCTTGAACCTGAACTTTGTAAGCCTCAAACCCTGAGGCATATTTCTAGAAGAGAGACTTATTATAAGCCTTAGATTCAAAGCATGAGCCTAGGCTACTCTTCATATGGGCATGATTTTTCCCCTCGAGCTCATTATGCATCACCAAAAGTTTGGAGTACTCATTTTGCATCTCTTGTCCCTTGGTCATTAGTAGGTCCTTCACATAATTAAAACGTAAAACATGTTGTTTCAGAAGATCCATATTCTTATTATCCTAAAAACCATGCATTAATCACTTTGAAGCTTGAGATTCTAACCCTAAAATGCCACCCCGACTACCACTTTATCCTTGATCTGAGCTAAAGTATGGGCTTCCTCAACTTTAGCCAACGAATATTGAGAAGAAGAAAGAATGGAAAAATTGTCCCTAAGGGTTTTCTCATTGAGAAGTAAGTCGTGCTCCAGTGTAGTGATCTATGACATCACGCTAACTCTTTCCTTCTCCAAAACAACCATCTTTAGTCGTTGATTATCAATTGCTTGGTTCAGCTCTGTCTGGGTTAAGTCTCATTTATCCATCTTTGTATCTTTATTCCACCCTCTTCTAACCTCAATGGCATCATCTATAAGGCCCTATATCAAGTCTGATCCTACAAAAAGGAAAAAATGAGCACGAGACATAAAAATAAATAATCTACTAAAAAAATCAAAAAAGTTGTGAAGGTACCTTTTCGATAAGTAAATCAGTTCCTGGTCATTGGTTGAGGCCTACCAACCCCTTAGTGTGGTAACCATATCAGAGCAGTTGGTCTTGTCCATTGAACATAATGCCTCCACGGCTGAGGCATAGGAGTCCCGTTACTCTATAAAAGGGGGTCTTGAGTATCCCATCACTCTAGAGGTCAGCAACTCTTCCTTCGCTCTAGCAGCCAACCCCTTAGGTTTGATAAAAGCCTCAATGGTGACTATAGGAGGGTAGTGGTACTGGGGTCTATAAATAATCTCAATGGGGTGAGACATGGCCCATTCTAATGGAAACAACCTTCAAGTTATTTGAAATTTCAAATGGATCAAAAGACAACTTTTGTAATATAATAACTTTCTAGTTACAATATAAGGAAGATAATGATTAAATATAAACATTTCAATAAGAACAAAAGGAACAGCTTGAAAGTGATGATTCTTTTAGAGTGAAGAGAGAAGCAATTTAAGTACCAAGGAAAGAGAAGGGAGGGAATACTTTCTGTGTGAAGCTAGGAAAATTAATAGTGCTCAAATCATGATAGGATTTGACCTTGCTCAATTGCTCAATTTATAGCTAAATTTTAGGGATGATGTGGTGCGTGCGCGCCAAATGAATATTCCCTTGCTACAAAATTTGGGTGGTATTTTTTATCCAATTTCACTATTTGTTATTATCCACTCTGACAGGTGACATCCGATGCAACCAAAGTCAAAAGGCAAATATGTTGGGCATAGTGCCAAAAAGTGCAATTTTATTAATATTTTAAATGGTTACTTGTTAAACTATTTTGAAACCCTATGAGCAGCCTTGAGCGCCACTCTCCATTACTATTTTCCAAAATGATTATGTGATATCAATACCTTGACTGCTCGTTCAATTTACCAAATATGAGTTGTGTGAGTATGTATGTGGTGAGTGACCTCTTTGGTCCCTCATCTTAGTATTATCTATTTCCTAGGGTGCTGAAGTGGTTGAGACTTAGCTTGCTCAATAAGACTTGCCTCTCAGCCTCCAAACCAAAACTCTCAAGAGATCCCAACTCGACATCTACTCTATCCCTGCTTGCTCGACTAAGGCTTCTTGCTAAGTACTTTGGTGATCAAATAATAAAAGTGTTAATAAATAATTTTTGTATAAACACCATTCTTAAAACGACTTGGGGTTGCTCGCACAGCGCCCTCGCGCTGACTCGCGATTTCTTGCCATGCTCGCTATTTTGGATTCACTCATCTAAAATTTCTTTGCTTTTGTTTTGGACGTGCTCGCCACCTATAACCTGCTCTCCCATTGTCATGTAATATTTATTTTGGACTTTCTCTCCCAATATTGTTCTGTTGGCCCACTATTTAGGTTTTCCTGTTACTTAGACTCACTCTCCACTTTGGGCTTGCTCGCTCATTACTACCTTATTCCTGTCTTAGGCTTGGTCGCCCAAAATTGATCTGCTTTTCTTGGATTGCCCATTATTTGGACTTGCTCACCACTTTGGGCCTTCTCACCCATTATTACTTTGTTTAGGTTTTCACCCTACTCGTAACAAGCCTGACGCTTATGGGAGGGTTAGATGGGTACCCCTCTCCATTAGCACCCTCGAATAGAAGTTTTATTTCGGCTGAAGATGAAGATTTTTTTATGTAGATAAATTTTTACGAATTCGAGGAGACGCCAAAATAAATCATTGTTACTTTTTTGTGAACATTTAATGCTCTATTAAAGAGTCATTCTCAGGACGTCATTTATTGTCTCGAGGATACACGTGTTGCATTGGGAAGTCTTTTTGTATAATTTGGGTAATTATTACCCTTATTTTTAAACGATCAGGTGTACATGACTTTATCATATAAATAACGTTGGCCTCCTCGTTTAAACCTTCCCTGTAATTGTTACTTGTATTCTAAAGAGAGAGAAGTTTCCTTTAATATTTTTCAGAGCTAAAGAAACCTTTCGAAAATACTTCTCCATTTTTTCTTCTCCTTTTTCTATCTTTGTGAGCTAGATTTTGGTGGGAACTTTGACCATCCATGTTTCCGTTACCACTTCTACAGCCATTAGTTCCGTATCAATCACCTCCTCTCTAGCAGTTTCGTCTATTTCTACCACCACTATCTCTAGTGGTGTTGGGCCCTCTATGGGTGGTGTTTTTGCCTTGCCCAAGGGGCAAAGGAAATTTTTAGAGGCTAGGGAAAAAAGAGACTTATTGATCTACTGCCTTGCCCCTTTCTTTGGCAATGATGATGAGTTTATGCCTTCATTTGAGAGGTTTGAGGCTGAGTTCATAGAGATAATAAACGGGTTGCCACTTTTGGGATTTTTTTAATCTGAGGATGCTCCTTTGGTTCTTGATGGTAGAATTCTACAAGTCCCGGTGTACAAGGGTGATTTCCCCTTCTCCAATGTAGATATTGATGTTATGGAGGGTCCCCATACGAGAGGGAACTATAGGTTGATTATGTCATCAGTGTCGCAGCCTATTGTGCTATTATTGATGACTTAAGCCAAACTCGATCTCTTACTAACCAAAAGACTTATAAAATTCATGAGAGTACGAGTGCTTACAACATCTTGCTTTCCCAATAGTGTGTGGATTCCCACACTCTTGTTACCATCAAGGGAGAATTTTCCATTACCTTGGAAGATATTTACGAGTTGACTAGTTTGACCAGTTTGGGAAATTATGTTTCTACTGATGGTTACGAGGACTCCATGGAGTGAGAGATGTGTGAGGAGATCCATCAAGCTTTGGCCGCATGTACTCGCTATGTTTCTCTCACCCAAAATGGAGCTAGCAAGCATTCTTTTGCCAAATAGAAATGGTACTAGTTCAAAGAATTTGAACCACAATCCAAGGAAGATGCCAAGGCTAAAGCACTTAGGATCCAAGATGGTCCAAAACTCCAATAAATGACTTATATAGTTGTTTTCTTTGTCAAATTCCTTAGTAGATTTCTATTTTAAGGGAGGCCAAATGAATCCCCTCATAAGTTACTTTTTTATTTAGCAGTCAAACGTTCTCGTGGAATGAGTTTTCCACTTGCTGCTCTTACTTTGGGATCCATCTATATTTTATTAGATCGAACTCATGTATATATGGAATGTTTGCATGGCCATTTTGATGTGGTAAATTTCGTTAATTCCTTTGTGTTGATGCGTTTCCTCTTCGAGCGATTCCCAAATTAGGCCCCTGAGCCCCGCTCGCTGCATAGCCAATCTACTTGTATTGCTAGGTTGCATAAAAATGCCCCTAAGAAATCACTCAGTCTATTTTTGGACAATGTTGGTGAGTTTTCTTTTCGTCCTTACTCAAAGTGAGTAGGTGGAATATTTTCTTGGTGTTTACTTTGCATCCCCCGACACTTTTTTTCTCTTTCCAATGCTAATTTTGTGGGTGATTATCCTCACATCTTCATAATGGCATTCATTCTCCCACGTATACTCCCATCTTTGACTGTGTTTAGACAAAGGATTGAGTTTAACCACTCCGAGTGAGTGAGGAGATATTTTGGATATGATCAAGGCACTTACGCTTCAAATTTCCCTAACACCCTCTCACCCTCATCTTTATACTTTGCTTCCAATGGGATAGTACGAAGAACTGATCATTTTAGGAACTTCTCCGTACTCTCTCGTGATTATCTATCCTCATTTAGATATTTATGGTTTCGCCCAAGGTAAAACCAAATCATGATTATAAAAAATTGCATCCAAGATGTCCCTCGCGAGTCTTTCATTGAGGGTATCCCCTCATCTAACAAGTATATGATCAATCGTACTCATAAAAAATCTTAGCATCATATCCAAGTTGAAAGGACTCGTCTCGAGTAAGTTTTAGTTGTCCTTGTGAATCCTCTATGTGAGGAATGAATTTACTTAGAGCATCCAAATTCAAAGACCCAATAGTCTAAGGGTAAGTCCAAGATTCTCTCAAAAAGGAAGCATTCAAATGTTGATTTTTCTAACTTTATTCCTCCTATAGCTACTGTGGTTTCCTTTCCTCCTTCACTGAGGATATAAACAACTGGGCACAAAAAAAGCATCAAAGTCAGCAGGTCCCTCTGTTACTAAAGATCGAGGTTTGAATACTAACACCTTTGGTGTTGAGGAGCCGTTTTAGACCATTTATGGGAAGGGCTATGAGGCTTAAGAATCCACTCTTTCCTAACCCTATGTTCCACTTTCTAATCTCTCGATGGAAGTTAATCTAGATATTCCTCTTTTACTTTGTAAAAATATAAGTAATGGAATTACGAGCACTCTCTATTCATCTTATAGGTCTGAAGAGGAACTTGTTGATTGTGGAATCACTCCTTATTATGATTATCATATTTCTTCTTCGAATGATATTAAATCACTTGGAATCAATTAAGTTCACTCTTCAAAATCTTCTCCTTTTTTATTATCTACGAGGGGTTTGACTCTCCACTTAGAGCAACCCATTAGTGATCAGGATAACCTTGATATACTCTCCTTCTTCCACTAGTCCAACTACTAGACCTTTGCCTCATAGGAAAATTCGTTATGATAAGACTGTAAGTTTTTAATTCAATTATTTAATTTTACCTTTATTATATCTTCATGTGATTATAACTTATCTTGTTGGTAACTCTCCACCATTTTTTAGTAGGCTTCTCCTTCAAGGAAGAGTGGCCCCTCTAGGGTGAATTAGTTCATTCACCAGCCTCCCTTACCTTCCTCGTGTCCCATTTCAAGTTGAGAAGAACTATACATTGGTGTCTTCTCTAGGCATGGCATGAGAGTTTTGTGCATATATTAGTCACATTCATCTCTTTCTTTTGCCTTCTCGATTTTGAATTTTTAAACTTTGGTGATCGTAAACTAAATTCCCAATTCTTTCTCTTATAGTTTTCCATTATATATCCCATCATCGTTGGAAGTTATTCTATACATGCCCGCTCAGTTCAGGTATTCGTTAACTCATAATGATCTTTGTCAAGTCCCTTTTTTTAATTCTCTGCTAACTTGAATTTTTTAGTAGGTGTCCTTAACTCCTCTCGTACCAATCACTAGGACACTTGCTTCTTTCACAACGATCATTTCATTAGGTCAGCCCCCAGTCGATGTTGTAACTAGCTATGGAGGGTTATTCTTCCAGCACATCATTTTCCTCTCTTTAAATTTTTGTGTTGTTTATCAAAATGTGACTTTTTTTTTATTAATCATTGTATTGCAGGGATTTCTCACGAGTTATTCCCTTACTATTGGGGGCATACTTTTTCCCACAAGGGTAATCATCCCTGGGTTACCTCCATCTAGGAGAATATCAATCCCCAGGGTCTGTTTTCATTTTGATAATAGTCCACAAGTCCAGACCCCTCCTGTTCAACCTATCTTTAGTGTGGCTCCGAGTGGGCCTATTTCTCACATCACTTATTCGCATAGGTAACTAGTAATATAATTTTGTTGCTTTTGATAACTTTTTATTGACAACTTCTTTATTGACAGGTTAGTGTAAGTATCCCTCTATAACCTGTTCTACACTTGAGTGCTTCCCCTCCTGTTGGAGTTTAGGTACTTGAACTGGCACACCTTTATGCTTTCTCTCAGAGATCATATTTTGATTTACATACGTTTGAACAATTACTCACTCTATCTTTTTTACTTTAATTTTAAGCGAGCGTTGCTAATTCTTCTTGTCTTCTACACCTCCAGCAAGTGTTGCTGTGAGTACTTCATCCCCAATGACACCTCAGTTATTAACCTAACATTCATTGGGTTCTTACTTGAAACACTTTATACTCGCAATATGTTTTGTGGGTACTCAAAGGATTGCTTCTTTTTCTGTATTATATTTTTTAAGTTGGCATCACGAGCGTTCCCATCACTATGGAACCTCAAATGAGCATGGATGAGAGTGTTCCTTTGACTGTGGAGCCTCCTGTGAGTATGGTTACGAGCACTTAGGTATCATTTTATCATACCAATATCTTTTAATCTTGCTTTTACTATGCAATTTATCTTATAACACTTACCTTGCCGTTGCTTTTAGGTTAGAATTATGAGCATTCTTTTATCTTTGGAACCCCCTATGAGCATAGCCATGAGTTCTCCTTAGGTATTAATCTTTCATACCTGGTTATTTTACAACTTGCTTTTACTATGTAAATACTCGAGTAACACTTTCTTGTTTCTTTATTTTTAGGTTAGTGATACAAGCGTTCCTTTGACTGTGGAATATTTTGCGAGCATTGTTATGTGTGCTCTTTAGTTATTATTATGTCACAATTGGTTCTTTTATATCTTGCTTTTAATGTGCAAATGCTCAAGTAACATTTTCCTATTTCTTAGTTTTTAGGTTAGCGATACGAGGATTTCTTTTACTGCGGAACATTTTGCGAGCATTACTATGGGTGCTCCTCAGGTATTATTCTATCATACTTGGTTCTTTCATATCTTTCTTTTACTATGAAAATTCTCAAGTAACACTTTCATATTTCTTTGTTTTCAGGTTAGGGACACGAACACTCCTATAACTGTGGAGCCTCAGGTATTAATTTGTTATAGCTTGGTTTATTCTTTTACTTGTATTTACCATTCAAATGATCCCTTGACCACTTCCAATTATTTTATTTTTCAGGTTAGTGTCACGAGCGCTCCTACAAGTGCGGAGCCTAGGATTAGATAGAGGGAGTGGAGAAGGCCTTCTAGTAGCATACTGACTCCTATTGTCATATGAGTGAGTCTTTTTTCTAACTATTTTCAACATTCCTCTGAATATTTTACATAGCTTGTTCCTTTCCTCCTTATTCTTTTATATTTAGGAAGAAACGATCAAAGCAGAGGAGACTGTTGAAGATAAGAGCGGAGTTTTGAGGTCACTCACTCTGATAGAGTTGATGGGGAGCAGTCCAATGAGGAGTCTTACCATTTTTATTAGGCCACCTTTATGGACACTGGTTTTAACACTATAAATATGGATGCTCCTGATATTTTCATGAGGGATTTGTTGCATGAGGATCACTTTAAGAGATTTTGAGAATTCGAGCATGATGTTTTGGATTTGATATTCGAGCATCACCCTGAAACCTTCACAACCAAGAGTGTTCGTAATGTTTAAATCCTTAATGTTCTCAATTGAAGGCACTTGCTAGCCATGTTCATAAGTTTACATCAACTCCTCCCAACAATGTTACCAGTGCAGGATCCCGCTTCTTTTTAAAAGATATCAAAGACTTGGAGAGTGTGGTACTTTAACCTTGATTATCTTGATGCTTTCGTTCGCATTCTTATCCATCCAGTTGCTAAAACATTGATAAGAGTCAAGTCCTTTTAGCAGACCAGATTCGAGTGGCATCATTTTAAGGCTAATAGTATTCGCTAGCAGATTCATACTTTGGAAGAAAATCTAATATAAGTCCTAGCTATTAAAGTAGGACATGTTGATCAAATGACTAAACTCCAAAAAGGCGTTGTTCGAGAGATTGGTCCGTCATTCAAAGACTTCTACTCAAAAGAGAACATTCGTTTTCTTTTGGCTGATTGAACTCTTGTAAATAGATCCCTTTTTTTGTTTGTAATATCACGATCTGCTCTATTCGAGTAGGTCATTTTTACAAATGGAAATGTAATAATATTTTTCTGGATATTTGTCTTTGCACTTTACATTTTTAATCATTTTTTCATATGTTATGGACCATCCCCTATTCTGGGGAGTATCTTCTCATGAATTAATATTGCAGAGGGGGCTTGCAGGTAATCTTGAGATTAGAGATAATCCCCATATTAACAAAAGTGTTTGGGATTAAGACAACGAGGCAGCTCAGCGTGGCAGCTCAAGCGAGGTAGCTTAGCGTGGAAGCTCATACTCTAGCTTGATGTGTTACTTAGTCATATTGTATCTTATATTTATATTGACTATGAGCTATAACAATTGTAATGATGGAATGATTATAATGGCATTCAGTGTGAGGTCGAACGATACTCGCGAGAGTCCAGGCTTGACAGGGCCTAGGAAAGCTTTCATGCTCTATCAAACGACCTCGCCATGGGAACTTCAGAGTGACTTAGTTTGGAGGATTGAGAAGTGAGGCACCGTTGGGGATTGTCCTAACCATCTTAGATGCACCTGGTTAAACACCAAGAGACCCTGACCGTGGAACCTTGGGCGGAGCAGCCTTGAGTTCCATCGAGCGTTGAGTTGTGAACCAAACAACCCTCTACTTAATTTCACATTTACTTCATGTGGTGTCACCAACTAGCTAGGCAATGTCAAAATTTGCACTTGAGTAAACCATCGTGGTATTTGGGGCTGTCAGACAGTTGGTGATCCACCTCTGTGACGACAGCCCCCTGACGCACTGTGATTAAGCAAAAGGTAGGTCTTACCATTTAATGTTTATGACGTGGAGCCAACTAGTGCATCAGGCATTTAATATTTGTGGCATGAAGTATGAGGAATTTATTTCACAGTTATTAATAACTAGGTTATCTCGGGAGTGGTGTGGGGGGCTATTTAAGGACCCCAACCACCTCTAAGGAAGAGAGGTTCTTTTGAGAGTTCAGAAGTTATTTATAAAGAGAGATTTATTACAAACCGGAGAGTTTACTCACCCACCATTGTCATTTATTACGAAGGTTTAATACTTAATAGAGATCTTGGAGGGTGGTTGGGGTGTTTGGCTTCCTGCCAAGGTGTATCTAGGGTGCTTATTTCTCTCTCTCCCTCTAAGTGAGTTGCTTCTGAGTTCATTATTATCTTCTGAGTTATACACGAGAGATTTGTGAGTTCAAACTGAGTTTATCTCGCTAAGTTATGTTTGCGTGTATTGTGGTTAATCAATAGTGTGATTAGTTAACTTATCATTGCTCTACTCAAAAGGGGTTACGCCTCCATATAATCTAAACTATCCTCTTACATTTGGAGACTCTCCTGGGGAGGTATTCTACTAGGGTAAAGAGTATGGCGTAAGATAACGTTAATCACAGGCTAAACTTTGACGACATTCAACGGAATGAAGAATAAGCGGTAATAGACCTAGAAGAAACTAAAGAGGGGCCCCCTCGGGATGGTCCCCCACGAGTGGAGATACCACCAGTACAAATGGCAACGGGCATTCTAGGCGTAACGCAGGCCTCCACAAGTGCAAGATTGAACATGCATAAGTGGCACTCCTTATGAGCAAGTTCTATAAGTTCCTGCAGACTCCTGTTGCCTCAACGGTATTGTGAGGGTTCGATGCCAGCTCTTTTGCAACACCAGGGGTAGTCCCAACGGTCCCACCCAGCGCAGTTCTAACGGGAACTTCTCTAGCCATCACAATACCCATTTCCTTCCCAACGATGGGGACGTCAGTCACGTCACCCATCTCTATCCCAACGATGGTCACTCCAGTAGCAACGATAGTTCCACCTGCGGTTCCTCCAACCGTTCCCTCAACGGTGTCCACTATGGAAGAGATGAGGAAGGAGATGCAAAAAGATATGTTAAAATTCATGCAAGGTTCCTTGCAATTTGATGGTGAGGTAGCTTCTCTTTATGATGACTTTCGAACGCCATACCCCTAGGAATATAACGATGAGCCTTATCCAAAGGACTATATTCCTCTTATCTTTGAGAAGTATACTGGAAAAGGGGGAAGTTCGAAGGAGCACATAAAGCATTTCGTTAAACACTTGGGGGCCTATTTCAATAACAAAAAGCTTTGACTGAGGGAGTTTTCTAAATCCTTGATGGATAAATCCTACACCTGGTATTCCCACTTGGCTCCCAAGAGTGTTTTCACATGGGAGGAGATGCATGTGTTGTTCATCCAGAAGTTCTTTCTGGCGGAAGGTGAGTTCATGCTGACCCAACTAGGAAGGGAGAAGCAAAAACCAAGAGAAGATGTGGTAGCATATGTCCGAAGGTTCAGGGAAAGGTCCATCTATGTGAGGGAAGAAGCCAAGGAATCCAAGATGATTTGTGTTAAAGGACTACTCCCTGAGTACATCTGCCATCTTATCAATAAGATGCGCGAAGGGACTTTTACGGTGTTACTTAAGGCAACAAGGAACATCTCGCTAGTGGTATGATCGAACCCCGTGGGGGTACCCATGATGTTCAGACAATCGATACAACTTGTAGGAGGATGATCTCAGTGCCCACGAGTTGAATATACCGAAGGAGCAAGCGAGGGCAAACAAGCGAAGAAAGACAACAAGAGGAAGTTCGGACGAGATCAATAAGACCTACTGCCACTGACTTGCACATTCAAAGAAGCTGTGAGCTTCTATAGCAAAATGTTATTGGGGGAACGGTGTATGTACCAAAAGGCATCCCATCCGAGGAACAAGATGCGGCAATAAGGGCAAATCCCAAGTATTGCCAGATCCATTGGAAGATCCAACATCCAACATCCAACTGGAAGTTACTTTATGATGAGAAAGATCATTGACAAACATGTGAAAGTTGGGACTTTGCAAATCCCACCACAAAATGTCAACAACAACCCACTTCCAGCACAAGGGCCAATATGGTGGTGGCTTATGATGAGGAAGCAGAGGAAGGAGCAAGAAGACGAGCGGGGGAGAAAGAAGGGTTTGAGTAAGCATTAGAAGGTTGTACCAGTGGGATGGCAAACGTGGTATTAGCCTATGAGGATCCAAGTGCTAGGGTTGTCGAGGAGGCCTACAATGTTGAAGGTGAAGAGGTTGATCCATCCTTGGAGTATTATGCTGTTACAAGATCCCCAAAGTTTACCTGGTTCTTCGACCAGGTGGGGATGCCCAAAGAGAGAAGATTGGAAATAACTCAGGTGATTATAGAAATCGTGAGGAAGAACGCAGTCACCTCGCTAAAATGGAGGGGACCAATGGCAAGGATGGTGAGAAAGTTTTTTTCCAAAATCACATTTAGTGATCTAGACAGGGCTGTGAGGTTTACTCACAACAGACCATTATATGTAACAGCCAGGATTAACGGAGTGAGCTTTATAAGGGAGCTCATGGATGGGGGTGCCTCGATAAACATCATGCCAATCAGCTTCTTCCACGCGACCAATATTCCCGAAGAGCGGTTGGTGCCAATGCCTTTAGTGATCTCTGGTTATGATAACCAGTCTTCCAAATCGATCGGATATATGAACGTGGGGATTGTAATGGGAAATTTGAGTTCTCATATTAAATTCCATGTAATAGAAAGTGCAACTTCCTATCACTTGTTAATAGGAAGGGTATGGATGCATAACTAGGGTCTAGTTCCTTCGACGTATTATTAATGCGCCAAGGCTAATATCAAGGGAACTGAGATCACTATTAGGGCGACAAAGAGGCCCTTCGCTATTGAGTAGGCCCACCTAGTGGACGCATCATTCTATACAGAGTTGGAGGAGGACGTCAGAGTCCTAACTAGGCAAATGGAGGGAGTTTAGGTTCCCTCAATCAGGGAAAGAATGGGACCTCTAAATGGTCAAGAGGGAGAGATGATGGGCAATAAAGGAGAAACAGAAGAGGCCCACCACGTGGTTCCTCGATCCCAAAAGGTCTTGAAGCATTAGAAAGACAAGGTGAGGCCCAAAATGGATCCAATAGAGTGTGAGGTCCAACAAAAAAGCGTGCTAAGTCATTTTTTAGGGGAAAGAGTTATTGAGGCTTCTAGGGAGAAGAAAAGGAAGGCAGTTGCAAATGCTAGAAGACAGTGCAAGAAAATGGTTACTGAAGAAGGAAAGGTGGTATATCAGTTATAACGGTGTGAACGGGCATCAGAATAAGCTATGGCAGAGATAGATGAGGAGGCTGACCCGATTTATGAATGTTTTCTAGTGTATCAACGAGGGAAATGCATGGTGATAGATAACTCTAATATATAGGATTTCGTGGAAGATGTCGCTGAAGAACCAGATTACATGGAAGTTCAACCAAAGCCACGGGTATAGGAATTAGAGCAGTTGAACCTGTCGAAGGAAGGAGAGGACCCAAGGCCTATTTTCATCTCGAAGGATCTTGGCAGAGAGAAACGAAGGGCCTTGGTTGAGTTGATTTGGGAATTTTTGGACGTCTTTGCGTAGAAGTACATATAAATGGAAGGACTGGATGAAGAAGTAAGTTGTCACAAGTTAAATGTGATGCCTTCAGCCATTCTAGTCAAACAAGTAATAAGAATATACAAACCTGAGTTGGACTTGAAAATTAAGGAGGAGGTCCAACGTTTGTTGACGGCAGGGTTCATCAAACCAATACAATACCCTCTTTGGCTATCTAGCATCGTTCCAGTAGGAAAGAAAGATAAGATCAAATTAAGATCTATGTGGACTTCATAGATTTAAATAGGGCTTGCCCCAAAGATGAGTTCCCTCTACCTTCCATTGATATCTTGATAGATGCAACGGTTAGTCATGAGATGTACAACTTCATGGATGGGTACGTAGGGTACAACCAAATCAAAATGGATCCCAAGACGCCAAGAAGACAGCATTCAAAACTCCGTTAGGCAACGTCATGTATAAAGTAATGCCGTTTGGATTGAAGAATGCAGGGGTAACATACTAAAGAATGATGATGGCCATTTTCCATGATTTCTTCCACACGTTTGTGGAGTTTTATGTGGATTATTTGGTCATCAAGTCGAAGAATGAGGAGTCCCATATAGATGATCTAAAGAAGGTATTTTCCAGGTGCACTAAGTATAAGCTAAAGATGAAAATTCTTTGGTTTTGTGGTGGATCGGCAAGGGGTGAAGATGGACTATGATAAGCAATGAGAAATCTTAGAAATGTCAAGTCCAATAACGGCGAAGGAACTGAAGAGTTTCCTCGGTAAGGTTTCCTACCTTAAGAGATTTATCCCGGGGTTAGCTGAGATAACACACCCATTGATGCAACTGTTGTGAAAGAACACGAAGTTTAAATGGGCACCAGGAGTCTCTTACCAGGCTGAAGAAGTTGCTCGTTTCACCATAAACCATGATTCCTCCAAAAGAGGGAATACCGTTGTAGCTATACCTCACATCCACCAAGAGGTTTGTTGGAGTTCTGTTGGCTCATGAAGTGGATGGGTAAGAATGACCAGTCTACTATCTAAGTAGAATCACACATGGGCCAGAGGTTAGGTATAGTCGCTTGGAAAGACATTGTTTAGCCCCTGTCTTCGTAAAATAAAAAATTAGACATTATATGGTGTCTTTTAAAATTCATATTATAACAAAATCTGATCCAATTAAGTTTTTGTTAGAAAGAACTATATTGATTGGTAGGGCATCTAGGTGGTTCCTCATCCTCTCAAAGTATGATTTGAAGTGTGTGGTCCTTCATGCAATCAAGAGCCAACCATACGCAGACCTCTTGGTAATATTCCCCTCTGGGATATTTGAGCCACCTAAAAAAAGCATTTCAGGGGATGATTTACAGGCTAACCACTTAGATGCGAGCAAGGAAGAATGGACAATGCAGTTCGATGAATCTTCGGTAGAAAAGAAAGGAGGAGCAGGGGTCATTCTTTCAAAAGGAGCTGAAAAAATTTGTCTGTCCTACAAGTTAGATTTCCCTTGCTCCAATAATGAAGGAGAATATGAAGCATTGGTACTAGGGTTGATCGAGGTCCTTCGAAGCGGAATTTGTTCACTCTGCATCAAGGGTGTTTCAAACTTCGTGATCCAGCAAGTGTATGGGGAATATGCGCTGAAGCACCTCAGTTTGGCCCCTTATAGAATGATCATTCAAATGCTTCTCAACTAGTTACATCAGAAAAAGATCAGGAGCCATCCCAGAACAATGAATCGCCTTCCAGATGCCTATGCCACTATTACCCAGAAGATTATTATGAAGGAAGATTCAACTATGGTGGTGATCCAACGAAGAATAGCTCCCTCTATAGTACAATCAATCCTACTGATGGAAGATGATTCTGACTGGAGGGGAGAGATTAGGAGCAACAGGAGTCTGGAGAAGGAAATATGGAGCTGAGGGAGGTGGCCTAATATTTTACAAATTAGGGAAACCTCTACTACAAG
The DNA here is from genome assembly GCA_949130495.1 of Sambucus nigra. NCBI lineage: Eukaryota > Viridiplantae > Streptophyta > Magnoliopsida > Dipsacales > Adoxaceae > Sambucus > Sambucus nigra. The sequence continues at coordinate 296,414,675 of OX422218.1, read as the reverse complement.
AACTCAAGAGGATGGTTGTCAGGATGCATCGGTCCAGAAGAAGCAGAACGAAGGTTAAAAAAGACACACGAAGAGCACTACGAAAAAACCAAAATCCCTCTTAACAGAAGAATTAAAAGAGATGGATACTTCTGGCCCAGGATGAAGCAAGACGGAGCAGAGCTACACGAAAATGTGACAAGTGTCAACTTTTCTTCGAGGCAGCTGAGTGCCATTTCATTGAAGCTTAACCAGATTAAAGGAAACCCTATATTTATTTCATAAAAGATGGAGTTGTCCCAATAGAAAAGATTGACACGGTGGGACTCAAGAGAAGGGCCCCAAGGTTCTATGTTCAATGGGGACAGCTGTATCGAAAAGGGTACTTCAATAGGCCATTGTGTTGCATCACGAAGGAAGAGGAAGCCGAAGTCCTAAAATAAGCTCATAGCCCAGCTCACATAGGAGGGGAAAAGTTTTATAACCAGTTAATGACATTGGGGTATTATTGGATAACGATGGAGAAGGACTCTGTTGAGTTCGTTAGAAAATGTAAGGCTTGTTAACTACATGGAAATATGATCCATGCCCCATCGGTGGATCTACATTCCCTAACAACTCCGTATCCTTTTCACACTTGGGCATTTGACCTAGTAGGGGAAATACACCCTTCTTCAAGAGGGAAGATTTGGATACTAGTGGCAATAGAGTGATTTACAAAGTGTTCTGAAGTGATACCACTGAAAAGAGCAACTGCGGGAGTAGTAGCTAACTTTATTAAGGAGTATATTATTATAATTTCGAGATTCAAAAACTTATTCTCTCTGATAACAGAACTCCATTCGTTAACTCAAAAGTAACAATACTGATGGATAAATACTTTATCATTCATCATACCTCAATGGTGGCATACCCGAAGGGGAACGAACAAGCTGAGCCAACTAATAAGATGTTGGTCAACATTCTGGAAAAAATGATGGAATATTTTCAAGGATCATGGGATGAAAAGATCCCAGCAGTGTTATGGGCCTATCGCTTGACGAAGAGGAAACCTACGGGGTACACCCCGTTCTCCCTCATTTATGGGGCTGAAGTAATCCTTACAGTGGAGTTGGAAGTTCCCTCGGCCTGATATGCCTTGGGAAGTAGTATGCTCCCTCAGAACAGAAATGTGCAATTAAAAGTGTTGGACGAGCACAGAGACAATGCGATGCAACACTTCCAAATGTACAGAAAGCAGCTTTTAAGAGTGTATAACAAGTTGGTGAGACTAAGGAAGTTCGTGGAGGGAGACCTTATTTTAAAGACAACAGTAAAGCACATCAGGGGGCTTCATCTGCCTAAGTTTGCAGCAAATTGAGAGGGACCTTTCATTTTAAAGGAGGCTCATGATTCAAGTTATTGCTTAATTTCTAAGATGGAAAAAGATAAACCGTTTAAGATTAATAATAAATGGTTGAAGGCCTATCATGTATGAGTAATTAACTTGAGATCACCATCGTATCTAGTAGTTTAGTTATGAATATACAAGCAGTTGTTCCTAAAAAAATGTCTTTTATTGCAATCTGAATGAAGATGAAAAAAATGGTAGAGTTTTGTAACTTATACAAAGCAGTCGCAACACAAGGAAAAGGCATAGAAAAAATATACAACACTTTTTCTTCTCATTCATAAAAGTGGGGACATTACAAAATTGGGAGTTATTGCCCAAGAATTACATAAGGAAAAACCTACGCAAATGAAAAAATTATTTTCACTGGACCAAGAGGAACCACAGGTCTGGAGCAGCAAAAAAGTCTCCAGGCAGCCCCAAAAAAGCTGTCGGACATGACCGTTAGGCATTAATAGAAACATTCATCCTAGTTTGAACTTGTGCCCGCTCGATAAGGAGATCCTCCCATTCTATCTTTGCTACACGAAGAGTTTCTTTGAGTTCCTCTATCTTTTTATCAGTAACCTCTAATAGGGATGCTAGCTCGGCCAGTCTAGCTCCCTCAGTTCATTGGGCCTCTCGATGTTGCAGCAACAGTTCCCTCTGGCCTTCCAACTACTGGCTCTTTAGAGTTTTCAAATGTCCAATCAGCCATTTGAATTGGAAGCCATCTCTACCTAACTACTTTAAATAGCCCAAAAATTGATTGAGCAGGGGCCTAGTGACATTGGAAGTTGAGTAGATAACAAAATCCACAAGAACCATGGACATTCCTTGAAGTCTGAGGCTCATCACTAGAATGTTCGAACGAAGACAGTTAACAGTGAAAGTCTCAGGATAATGGATGGAAATTTATTCGATAACTAAACGGTGGCTGGCAGACATCTGAGGAGAATGTTGAAAGACCATGAGGCAAAACTCATGGGGAGGTAAGTTAGGTATAAAAATCTCACAACCAGACTCGCTATCAACTGCAGTACCCGTCGTGGAACCCTGGTCGTTAGGACTAGAAACTTCTAGAATAGCTGGTTCCCTGATTGAAACCAAATTGATGGTTGCATCGATTGGGATTATAATGCTCACTAGTATATCCCCGCTCGATGTAGGAAGGAAGGTACCCCGGTGAGAATAGAAGGACCACAACTAGCGAGGGGTCTTCAACGATGAGGTTCAAAGTAGTTGGCTGGACCACCCTTGCTTCATGCTTGAAAAATTCCCAAGTATGGAGGAAGACCTCCTCTCCGTAAGGCCTCATCACAAATCTCCCAGGTTGATCAATAATAGGAATTAGCTCCTTGCAACTCTGTCTCTTATGTAAAACATAGGAGAGAAGGGGCAGAACGGTTTTCCCAGAGGGAGGATGAATAGTCTTGGCCGCTATCGCAAGGAAACGAACATAGAGGCAGTTTATCAAAATTATGGTATTCGCAAAATTAGCTAAGTTATAACGGACAAGGGACCGTTCCATGTCCCAGTAGGTTCTGCCAAGCCAGGTGTAGAGAGATCCCAATGTCATTATCGCTAAGGGAAGCCTGACAACCCGGTCCAAACGAATCGATATGTTGATAAGATCCCTTCGGGGCTGATCATTTCATTTCTCAGGTAAAACAGAGAGAGAAAGGACTACAAGAATATAATATGCCAATTCCAGGGATGTACCTTAGCTTGGGGCATCTTCAGAAGAAACACCTTTAGAAGGATCTTGGAAGAAGTAGTTTATGAGGGGTGTGAAAGTGGCTTTGTTGGGAGTACTAATGCAGCTTCGGCATATATGATCCAACTCCGAATGGCTAGCAGCCTCTTCAACATATAGGGTTTCATCAGAATAAGGCACATCCCCTGTAGGTTCAAGTCCTAGAAGTTCACAAACATCTTCTAGTGTCACGGTAAACTCACCCCATGCAACTATAAAGGTATGAGTCGTAACGTTCCACCGAAAAACTAGGACCGAAAGAGCAGCATTGTATTTTGACAAGGTGAACTCGCCAAACCATTTAGCCCGATGCAACCCTACCTTGGTGAGAGTCATGGCGTGGGAGCTTTGCGTGCTCATTCTAAGAAGGAAATTAGCAGAGGAGTCTCCAGGCCCTCGAAATCAATATAGGACCAAGGGAGGTCACCTAGTTCAAGATAAAATGCATAGTTCCCTCTGAGGGGAGAAAGCCCCATTCGGATGAATCCTCATCCTCATCCCTAAGAAGCAAAGAATCGTACTTAGCACTGAACGCGCAGGTCTTGTAGAAACCATAGAAGTTATCGCCCTTGCTAAATATGGGAGACCGAGGGTAACAATTTAGTTGCTCTTGACGAGCAACATCCAAGGTGGTGGCGCTAGGGGTGGCAGAAGTAGCAGATGTGGAGCTTGGCTGAGCAGTGGTGGTGGCAGCCTTAGAGACACTTGAAGAAGCCATAATAAGTGGAGATGAAAGAAACAACTTGTTAAGGAAGGGCTAGGGATGAAAATGGAGTAATAAAGCCACAGGTGGTGGTGTAAGAGACGATGGGAAGAAAGAAACTAGGTAAAAGCTTGACAACAATGGCGCTCTGAGGGTTTTCTCTCTCTAAGAATGCTGGGAGTTAAAGATAACGAAGGCAAAGTAAGGGAAAAAATGGTTAAGTGTTCGAATAATAGCCGTTTGAAATTTTTGGGTTTGCCTTTTGAGTTTCCCACCACCACACGTGAAAAGCCTCTTATAATCATTTCAAACAGACACGTGGCACTTCGGGAAGTATTTTGGCAGTTGAAAATACAGCACCACGTCATTAATGAAGTGATGCATGGGGAGTAGAAAGGGTTTTCTTCATAGGCAAGTTTGAGTTTTGGCGCCATAATTTTTTTCATAAATATCCAATAACTCCCAATGAGGAAGTTGTCCCAATGGTTCAAAAAAGCTATGATGTCCCCTCACCACAAGTCCAAACGTTATTTAAATATGACTCAGCTACATCGGGGAGAATTTTTCTGCTTTTTTTAACATGACAAAATGACGGTGCAGCAGAGCCCAAATGAAGTAGTACCTTCAAATAGGGAGAATTTCTTAGTAAGAAGTTTACAAGGGAGAATTTCACTTCCCCAGAGTCAAATAGATGTTTGGGAAACGCAACATGTCTATCGGGAGAATTTTAAATAGTCAAGCCAGAACAATTGAAGCTCAGTAATAGGGAAAAGTTGTGATGTCCCTTCGCCAAAGCGCCAATAAGCCGTAGCGCGTTGACCCAGGTACATTGGGGAAAATTTTACTTTTCCCTGAAAGTGTTAACCATAGTGGTTGTAATGAAGGAAAAAATGCCAAAAAAGTTTCACATAGAGAAGATTCATCGGATTGAGAGTTTTCGTGGCGAGATTTCTTATTCCCATAACAAATCTCTCCACTAAGGGGAAAATGTAGAGGGGGCTTGAATGTTATCTTAAGATTAGATATAATCCCCCCATTAACAATAGTGTTTGGGATTAAGACAACAAGGCAGCTCAGCGGGGCAGCTCAAGCGAGGTAGCTCAGCGTGGCAGCTCAAGCGAGGTAGCTTAGCATGGCAGCTCATACTTTAGTTTGTTGTGTTACTTAGTCATATTGTATATTTTTTTATATTGGCTATGAGTTATAATGATTGTAATGATGTAACGATTATAATGGCATTCAGTGTGAGGTCGAAGGATACTCGTGCGAGACCATGCTTGGCAGGGCCTGGGAGAGCTTTAATGCTCTATCGAATGACCTCGCCGTGGGAAATTCAGAGGGACTTGGTTTGGAGGATTGAGAAGTGAGGCACCTTTGGGGATTGTCTGGACCATCTTAGATGCACCTGGTAAAATAACAAAAGACCTGATCGTGGAACCTCGGGCAGAGTAGCCTTGAGTTCCATCGGGCGTTGAGTTGTGAACCAAACAACCCTCTACTTAATGTCACATCTACTTCATTTGATGTCACCATCCAGCTAGTCAATGTTAAAATATGTACTTGAGTAAACCACCATGGTATTTGGGGTTATCAGATAGTTAGTGAGCCACCTCTATGACGACAGCCTCCTGATGCACAGTGGTTAAGCAAAAGGCAGGTCTTAGCATTTAACATATATGACGTGGAGCCAACTAGTGCATAAGGCATTTAATGTTTGTGACATAAAGTATGAGGGATGTCTTTCACAGTTATTAATGATTGAGTTATCTCAGGAGTGGTGGGGGGGCTATATAAGGACCCTAACCACCTCTGAGGAAGAGAGGTTCTTTTGAGAGTTCAGAAGTTATTTCTAGAGAGAGATTTATTACAAATTAGAGAGTTTACTCACCCACCATTGTCATTTATTATGAAGATTTAATACTTGATATAGACCTTAGAGGGTGGTTGGGGTGTTTGGCTGCCTGCTAAGGTATATCTAGGGTGCTTATTTCTCCATCTCCCTCTAAGTGAGTTGCTTCTGAGTTCATTATTATCTTCTCAGTTATACACGAGAGATTTGTGAGTTCAAACTGAGTTTATCTTCGTTAAGTTGTGTTTGCGTGTCTTATGGTTATTCAATAGCATGATTAGTTAACTTATCATTGTTGTACTCAAAAGGGGTTACACCTCCATCTAATATAAACTACCCTCTTACAAATATAATTCCCTTTTTCTATGGGAGTTCCAGTTCACTATTTGGTGAGTAATACACTTAGCTTTCCGATATTCTTTGGGATGTTTATCCAAATTTTTTTCTTTTAAAAAAAAATAGGATTTGGGTTCCAACCCCCTTGTAATATTATGGATACCATATAGACTATTTAAATAACTTGCCAAATTAAATTGACAAATATTGTTTTTAGTTTAGCAATGGAACTGTTTTCCCCATATTATATTTTGTTTTGTACTCCTTTCTGGGAGCTTGTTCCTCGAAGTATTGTAAGTAAGGGTGCTTTGGTCACACCCTGATTTTGGGTATGAATGCACAAAATATTATATATAAAGTAATGAATTAAAGTTAAGGCAGAATAACATGACTTTATTCATTATTAAAATAGTTTACAAAAGATAGTACCACCGCTAGGGTGAGTTACATTTTTTAACATGGACTATAAAGTAAAAAACTAAAAAGTTCCACTCTTTTCTCCCATCTGGATTATTCTCTTTCCACGTGATCGCATATGCAAACAAATGACTGGTATCTATCTCTAAAAGGGAAGAGATATTATCCTCTTTCACCTGGTTCATCTGTAAGAAAAAGGAATTAGCAAAAATATGCTAAGCGAACTTTACCTGTTGTATAACAAGTATATGTATATATGAGAGTTGGAGCGTGTATAAAATTCAAAGTTTATATAGAAACACGAAAGAATTAAAGCTGATAATCCCATACTTATCAATTTATAAAGAAAATTAAGGATCTTTGAACTAATAATCCCATGCTTACCAGTTCACTAAGGATCATATCAAGAAAGTCAAGGATCTTTGAACTAATAATCCCATAGTTACTAGTTCACTAACGGGTATAGAAACAATTAAGCCATCAGTAAAACCAAATAATAATCTATCAAAAACCTTTAAAAAAAAGTAACCAGATAGGCATACAATTAAAGTCGCACTCATACGTATGTTGTAATAACTCTAGCTCTCAAACATCTGAGACCATTAGGCCAAGCGGAAAGTTTCGTGGGATAACACGTCACTCTACTCCTTAGTTAATATTGATGCTCATAAAGTAAATAATATCACAAAAGTGCAGGGGTGAACTGACTCAATAAGTAACATGACATCAGTTATTAGGTGAGAGGGGTTAAATTGATCCATATTCAAATTCAGATGTCAATGATATTTAATAAAATATGTAGTATGGCAGTATTATAACATGCACATACTTAGAGTAAATATGAGCTACCACATAGTGATATCAATAGCGGTATGTCAAATACACAAAGTTTACTATTTAAAAGGTAGATAAACTTACTTTCTCGATATTTTGTACAGCTTTATGGGTCAAAATAGGATATCAGTAGAAGCTGGTACTTGATTATCTGTATACAATATTTGGGTATATAAGTATTTTGTTAGAATTGGGATTGGGTTGGTCAGTTTATACAAAACACTGTATCTTTTGAAGTTTGGGGGGTTTAATTGTAAATCATTTAGGACTTTAAAATCTTGGACTTAAGGTTATATTTTAACTTTGTTGTAAGAAACTTTTTATCTTAAAATATTTTGAAGTATCCATAGACAAAGTTTGGGGTTCAAATTCATGATTTGAAAAAGTCAGGAGGGGACAAATTACAATTTAAGAAATATATTTCAAACTTTAATCCTCATTTTTCCATAACTTAGGCTAGGTTGAACAAAACATGGCCTTACCATATATCATTTTGACCAAGAAATAAAATAAAAATATTGGGAAAATTTTTAGAATATTCTGATTCACGACGAGCCCTCACGCGCGAGGTCAAAGTTTCTGGTCAAAAAGATCATTTTCTTCCCTCAACAGTTGACTTTAGGGTTTCTGATTTTTGATATGATATTTATCCTTAATTTCTAAACCCTTTGAGATGATTTCTTAATAAACTCAACCCAAAATTTCATAAGGAATCCAAATATATAGGTTTTGTGGATTGAGCTGCATTATATCTCAAGTTCTATAACTGTGAGTTTTACTGAAAATTTGACCTAACATTCGTGACTTTTAAGGATATTTAAGGGATTCTTATGAACATATTTTGGTTTATGCTATGTGTAGGAGTAGTTTGGTTTTAATTTCAAGGTTTAATATGGATTATACAAGGAAAATTTAAGATTTTCAGTGTTCTGGTTCAAAATATACTTTCAATCGATTAGAGCTTATTATATACATTCATTGCATTTTATCATTACACTCGAGTTCCTAAGGTTCTAATGAATACATTGAAAGCTTCAAACTTGATTTTTTATCATTATTTGGAAGTCACCATTAAAGCTCAAGCTTTAATGGTGAAAACTTCATAATTTTTACCTAGGGCCTATTTTCTATGTAAGAGTTCTACTATTTTGATATATTCTAGCATTATAACAACAAATGAATCCATTGAAACTCAAAGAACTAAATATAAAAGATAAAATCTTTGTGTTCCCCTTTGGAGTGAAAAAATCGAGTTTTAAAATTGTTGTTGGGATGAGTTTAAACTGAGCAAATCATGGGGTATTTATTATGCTTGATCAGTAGAGTTCATTGGTGGAGAAGGGAGGTGGATTTGATACACATGTGATTTTTGGCTTCTTGTGCGGATGTGTGGGATTATTTGGACAGGGGTAATGCAAAATTATTCAAACTTTTGTGTTTGGCCCTTGGTTGGTCAAGTATATGCATTTATAGCCTTAAAACTGTACTTTTTATGAAGTTTAGGGGTATTTTATAAATTCAAAAAGTTTCAAGGGTTAAAATTATATTTTTTTTGTTTGTTAAAGTCTAAGGGATTAATTTGATATAAAGTTGGGGTTTATGGGTTAAGTATAAGTCAATTTATTTTAAATTGAAGTTTTCAAGGACTAGTTTGTAATTATTGATACTTTGGGCTTTCTAAGTCAATTTAGTAAGTTATGGGGAATCTAGGATAGTTTCATTCTTCTTATAAGACTTTTGAATTTGAATAATTCATGAGGGTTGAAACTATGAATATAGGTGATTAGGGTCGATTAATAGATTTCATTCGAAAGTCTCGGTTATTAGAGTCTACCTGCCTAAAAACAATCATCCTCGAATTTACCTTGAAATAAGTCAATATATTTATCTTTCCTAGCTTGTTCTGGTTCCCATGTGGCTTCTTGTTGATTTTGATTTTTCCAAAGTACTTTAACTGAGGGGATTTCCTTATTTCTCAGATGCTTCCCTTTGCAATCCATAATCTGAATAAGTCGTCTTCAAATTCATGCTTTGGTTCAATAGAGATGTCTTTCCATGTAATGGTATGAGATGGATCAAAAAAATAATGACGTAACTAAGACACGTGAAATACATAGTGAATATTAGATAATTCCACAGGTAATTATAATTGATAGGCTACAGAGCCGACTTGTTTTGAAATTGTGAAAGGTCCAATATATCTGGGGATTAATTTTCCTTTCTTTCCAAAGCCTAAGATTACTTTTTGAGGCGAAACTTAGTCATTAACTTGAAATTCTAAGGGTTTCCAGCGCAAGTTTACATAACTTTTCTAGCAATCTTGGGTTATCTTTAATCTTTCTCGAATGTGTTGTATTCTCTTAGTGGTTTCTTGGATTATCTCGGGACCAAATTATTTACTAATTTCGGATTCTATCCAACATACAGGTGATCCATATGGTCTTCCATATAAAGCTTCAAACGGGGCAGCTTTAATACTGGTGTGATAATTGTTATTATATGAAAATTCAACAAGGGGTAAATGTACATTCCAGTTATCGGGCATACCTAACGTATAAACGCGTAGCATATCTTCTAATGTTTGGATTGTATATTCTAATTGTCCATATGTTTCTGGGTGCAATTCAATACTTAAATGAAATTTAGTACCTATTGGTGTTTGCATTACTTGCCAATACTTTCCTACAAAATAGGAATCTCTTTTTGATACGATGGATAAAGGAATTCCATGTAGTCGAACAATTTCTCAAATATAGAGCTTGTCGATCTTCTAAAATGAGTCGGTGATCTTCTAAAATGCGTCGGTCTACTATTACCTAAATGGGATTATATTCTTGGGACGTACGAGGTATTTCACTGACAAAATTCATAGTAATATGATCCCATTTGCACTCGGGAATTATTAAGGGTTAGAGGAGTCCACCAGGGTGTTGGTGTTCCATACCTACTTATTGACAAGTAATACATTTCCTTACAAAATTATCGATATCATTTCTCATATTTGGCCACTAATATTGCTTTTTTAGGGCATGGTACATTTTCGAACTTTCGGGGTGAATCATAAATTTCGAACAGTGAGCTTCTTGCAATACTTCTTCTCGAAAAGATGAATCATCACGTACATATAATCTATTTTAAAATCTTAAACTTGTTTCCTTAGCATATGAGAAGTCGAGATTTTTATCTCAAAAGGTTTATATAAAAGAATCTTGGTTTATTTGAACTAAGATTTTCTCTCTCAATTCGGGATATGCAATTATGTTGAAATTTTTTACAAAAGGGGGCATCAATCAATGGTCATATTGATCTATAGTAGAAGCAATATCGTAAGAAATTAAAGTGTGGAGTCTTCCTATTAGATTTCGACTTAAGAAACATCTATTACATTGCATTTGCTTGAATGGTATTTTAATTTAAATCGGTAATCTTCTAAAAATTACATCCAACGTCATTGTCTTAAATTCAAGTCCTTTTGAGTAAAAATATATCTCAAACTTTTTTGATCGGAAAAGACTTGAAAGTTCTTACCGTAAAGGTAATAGTGCCAATTTTTCAACGCAAAAACTACAACTGATAATTCAAGATCATGGATAGGGTAATTACGTTCATGAGTTTTGAATTGTCATGAACCATACTCTATAACTTTCTCATTCTGTAACAACACACGTCCTAACCCTTGCAATGAGGCATCGATATATATATATATATAGTAGATTACATTACCAGAAAGAATAGTGAGTTGAGGAGAGGAGCGGTGATTAATTTGTCCTTCAATATCTGCAATGATTAATAACATTCATTAGTCCATATAAATGGAACTTCCTTCCTAGTTAGATTTAAAAGGGGGAGAGCAATGCAAGAAAATCCTTCTACAAAATGATGGTAATATCCAGCTAATCCTAGAAAACTCTTTATATCGATAATATTGGTAGGATTTTTCTATTCCAAAATGGATGAAATTTTGGCTGGATCGACTTGGATTCTTTTTCAGAAATCACATGTCCTAAAATTTTTATTTCCATCATTAAAAAATCATATTTTCTATTCTTAGCATATAACCAGTGGTTTCTGGGAGTACCTAAGACGTCTTCTAAATGTTGGGCATGTTTAATTGATTTTGAGAATAAATAAGAATATCGTCAATAAAACAATAACAAATTGGTCAAGAAAAGGCCTGAAGATTCTATGCATTAGATCCATAAAGTTGGGCGGCACTGATTAAACCAAATGACATTACAGTGAATTCGAAATGTCCATAATGAGTTCGAAAAGCATTTTTGGGATATCTTCTTCTCTAACTCATAATTGATGGTAACCAGGTCGTAAATGTATTTTAGAAAAGACCCTTTCCTCATCGAAATTAATCAAATAAATTGATGGATAAAAAAATGATTTTAAGTGTCTTGATCGTTGTAGAAACTCCTTTTCCATCAAAATTCCCTTGAACATAAAAATAAACTCAAAATATGCATAGGATAAGTAAGGGAGTCAATCCTAATCTAAGGATGAAACACAAAATATGTGAAGACAAAAGTGTAAAATTCATTTGCATATTATTATATTTTTTATGATTTTTCAAGGGATTATTAATTAACTAACTATACTATTTTTTTAAAGTAATAACTAAAATGTAAAACCTAATAAGAAAAAAAATGAGATAAAAAAATTGTGCTAATAAGTGGACTAACTAATTGAATTCATGAGGGCATCAAAATTCAGCCCTGGAAAAGGAGAATTTCCCTCATTAATCATCATACAAAAATAAAAGTAAACAATTAAAAGCATGAAATGAGTAATTAGAGAAGAATTTATTAAACCAAAATTTCTCTTTGAATTGCAATAGACTTCTTCAATTATATCAACAATGCCTCAATTACAATCACTCGCAAATGTATTTATTGATTCTAAAATAAAAACTACAAAATAAACAAATAAAACCTAATTACAATATATACAATGGATGAATTCACAATGGACACTTAAATAATGAAAGAGATTTGCTAAAAATACAAATCCTATCATTATAAAATTGTACATTAGAACTCATCCAAGAAAATAAATTCTACATCATCACTTTATGTTGAGATATTTGTTAAAAATACAAATACTCACCATAAAGGAATGGATTAGAATTTACTGCCCAATGGGATGAATTCAACCACATCACTCTATATTGAAATAGTTGTTAAAAATACAAAAATTCACTATAGAGGGGTGGAGTGGAATTCATCCAAGAAATAAATTCTAACACGCCATTCTATATTGAGATATTTGTTAAAAATGAAAATACTCTCTATAGAAGGGTGGAGGAGAATTTATCACATAAAGTTGAAAAACTAAAATGGGTATTCCTCTTCAATGGAAGCAAGTCTTCAATTTATATTGTGTACATGGAGCTAGGGGTAAATTGCTCATGGTAATTATGCATGAGGGATGGGAGGGGAATTATGCACTAGTGTGCATCTGGGAGAGGGGGTAAGGGCATTTTTTGTACTAGGTATTGGAAATTTTAAACATGTGACTCCTTTCTTTGGTTTGATTTAATGATGAAGGTAAAATCAAGTATAAGGATTGGGAAGGTTATGGGTTAATGGGTTAAAGTGGGTTATAGGTAGACAATGGATAATGGGTAATGGGTAATGGGTCTTGAGTTAGGTAGATCTCGGTTCATGGAGGAGTCGGGTTGTGCAGGTAGCAGGGGTATTGGGTTTTGCAGGTAACAGGTTTAGCTCCGAGTTGTTGTTGGTTTGGTGATTGGATCGGGTTTGTGAGCAGGTCCGTTATGGTGGGGAAGTTGATCAGGTCAGAGGTAGAGGGTTAAGGTTTTCTGCCCGGGTTAAGGGTGAATGGAGGGGGGGTGCGAGTTGAGGATAGCTGGGGGGCGACGGGGTATGGTTCTAGAAAAAATGGGTTTCGAGTTGAGGTCGTCGGTTCTTGGGTCAGGGGCTAAGGTTGGTTGGTCCGGTTAGCTACGGGTTTGGGGTTTTCAGTTGGTTATGGACAGGATCTAGGGTTGATGGTGTAGTCAGGGTGGAAACGAATTTTCGGGTAAGTGACGACTGGTAGAAGTAGGTGGGATATGGAAGGTGGAGATTTTGTGTTATGATGAATTAGGAGAGGATTGGGTGTATGTGAGTGTATGGGAAGGGTGGTGTGTGTGTGTTTTGATTGTAACTAACTAAAAATAAAAATAAAAACTAATAAAATTAATAAAATTAAAAATTAAAAATCCTAACTAATAAAAATAAAATCCTAATAAAGGACAAGAAATAAAAATAAAACTAAACTAAAAGAAAATGAAAATAAAAATAATAAAATTTATTAAAACTAAAAATTAAATTCCTAATCTAAAAATAAAAGACATAAAACAAAATAAAAATAAAAATAAAAATAACCTAATAAAATATTAATAAAACTAACTAATAATAAAAACTAAAAACAAAAAATAAAAATGAAAATGAAAATAAAATAAAACGCACACCTATATTATTTACAGACACGGACTTAGTATTATATAACATGACACATATACTCACACACACTGTTATATTTACATAAAATGGTAAAGCACTAAATAAAATAAAATAAAATAGTATAATGACTCGAAAAATATAAAATAACACCACACATACACAGGGTAATTTTAGGACAGTCTAGGGTGGACTAGGCTTGGTTCGGGATATGTTTAGGTTACGGAATTGGGTTTAGGCTCATTAAACCGCATCATTCCCACATTTGATGTACTTGACCACTTATTTATAGCAATTGCTTTGAATTAAGCTTGTTTTACACCGCAAATGCTTATTGACCTACAAAACAAACAAATACCAATATAAGTCCAATTTTACCGAGAATTAGCAATTAAAAATTATCTTTTAGGGGCTTTATTTTAACACTTTTGGGTGCTTATCACAAATCTCCTATTCGGGGTAAAGGATACTTATTCTTAATAGTTATTAAGTTCAGTTTAGGAAAGTCTATGCATAATATAAAGCTTCCATTATGTTTCTTGGCAAATAATACCTGAGCTCCCCAGGGAGATGAACTAAGTCGAATAAAACTTTTTTCAAAAAGGTCATATAATTGGGTACAGAGTTTTCAAAGTTCTAAAGGATCAATTCGATACGAAGGTATTAAAATAGGAAATGTATAAGGGTAAATATTAATACTAAACTCAATTTCTCGAGAAGGAGGTATTCCTAGTAATTCTTCAGGAAAAACATCTTTGAATTGTTCCAAAAGGTTTGGAATTAAAGAAGAATTTGGAAACTTGATGGTTCAGACGAACCTGGTCCTTGAAATACAATAGAACAATTATCTTCGTTTTGAAAATAAACTTTCTTGTCATGACAATCGATATAAGCATGATGTCTTGATTGAACATCCATTCCGATAATAATATCAAACCAAAAATATCTAAAATTTTCAAATCAACAAGGAGTGTTCCTAAACCAAGTTGAATTCTACAATTGTTATAACCCTATGTTGGTATTTTTATTTCACCTAGTTGTAATTCAATATCCAATGGAGCGGTTAAAGATGTAGGTAGTGATTGCAATAATTTAGCTAGTCTATGACTGATAAAGGAATGTGTTAAACCTGAATCAAATAAAACGTGTGCATGAAGATGTTGGAAAAATATCACATTATGGGACTTTCGTGTAGGCAGTATTGCATAATTCTTTCCATGACTCGAGATTGGCACAATTTTCTTAACAAATTTAGCTTAGGTTGATTTTGGATATAACAGGATTTTGGATTTTGTAAGGGATTTTTTTATTGACGACGGATCAGAACAGATATTAACTTAGGATACTGTGGTCGAATATGTCCTACTTCGTGATATTCATGACAATAAATCACTGAACGCGTTGTGTTATGATGGATCTGAGATTAATCTTGTCTACTTGAGTTCGAATAAGGTTGAGGTAGAGATTAAGGGTTCTAATAACAAGATTATTTCTAATATCGGGGGGAAAAGATCATATTACGACTAAATAATTTCATTCTATAATTACCACAATATCATAAGTTGATAATACTCACGGATTTGTAAAGGAGTGATCGAATTCTTGTTTCTTAGATGTAGTCCTCTTCAAATTACTTATACTTTTTTATCTCAGTATTTGTATACTCAATGGCATAACGAGATAACTCGATAAATGTGTCTTCATACTGGGCTACAGATAGATTATCTTGTTGTAATTTTCAAAAATCAACAGTTCGTTGATTTTGTTCATCCTCGAGAAATAATTTTTGAAGAAAATATCTTCAAATTGCTCCTAAGTAAAATTAACAATGTCCTAATTATGTGACACCACTTTCCACCAGAACTTAGCTTCACCTTCAAACATATAGGCTACTAAAGTTACTCAGAGATTAGTAGCTATACCTACTCCATTCATAATTTTCACAATCTGACGCATCCATTTCTAAGCTTCACTGGCACCTGGCTTTCTATGAAAAGACGGAGGTCATTGTTTGAAGAATTCTTTAACGTCATTCATCCTATAAATTTATTAAAAGATGTCCTCTGGAGTAGAATGAGAAGTTTATTGTTATTGGGCTAAATAAGTGAGTTCCTGAAGACATCACAAGATTCCCTCAATTTGAGTCGGTTCAGTTTGAGATCCAGTGGAGGGAATTCGAGTAATAACCATCCTAAAATATTATAGAACAGTTTTAATAATAAGAATCATAAAACAAGGATATGTCACAAGTTTATTATATTATACAAGATGAGTTCTATGATACATGAAAGTTATATATCACAGACTAATTCTACATTAGTGATTAATTATCACAATTAGTTATTCTCCTAAGGCTTAGTATGGCACACTATATACAATACTTTATTATGCTATATACATTAAGAGAAAACTTTAACTTCGGATTTTAAGTAGGAACAACATCCTCGTCCTGAGAGATGGATTTCGAACTAACTAGGTGATCTCCCTGGTCTAGGGAATCATCAGTCGAGTCATTACTGGTGTCAGGAGACTACCAACCATGCACTTCACCATTTGACGTCACATCTAAATACATAGGTGGGGACGGTGGAGCAACTATGAGTGAAAGATTGATAGCTTCTTGAAATATCAGTGGATCGTTCATGTAGTCATCTAAATTTCTCATAACTTGCATTTCACCTAAAACTCTATTAGTCAGTACTAACCAATTGACATCGCTATTGACAGTTGTCCAATATTCTTCTACTAAACGAATCATTTCTCATAACTTTGCTAACGCTTCTTCCATGACTCTAGTTTCCCAAAGGTTATTTGGCTCAATAAACAGAAATGTATCCCAAGTATTTATACTACAAAATGGAATTACCATATAATAGTAATAACAAAAGTCACAAAAAGATACAATAAGCATATAAGTTTCTTTTCCCATATTGAATGCTAACCCGACGATATGTTAAATTTAAAACATGCTCTAATATCAACTTATCATACCCTAATTTTTGGTCTGAATGAACAAGAGAGTATATATAAAGCAATAAATTAAAGTTAAGGTAGAATAACATAACTTTATTCATTATTAAAATAGTTTGCAGAGGGTAGTACCACCACAGGGGTGAGTTATATTTTTTTAACAAGGACTATAAAGTAAAAAATTGAAAAGTGCCACTCCTTTCTCCCATCTAGCTTTTTCTATGTCCATACAACCACGTATGCAAACAAATGACTTGTATCTGTCTCTAAAAGGGAAGAGATAGTATCCTATTTCTCCAAGTTCATCTGGAAGAAAAAAAATTAGCACAGATATGCTAAGTAAGCTTTACCAGTTCTATAACAAGTATATGTATAGGTGAGAGTTGGACTGCAATAAAATTCAGTGTTTGTATGCAACGGTAAAGAATTAAAGTTGATTATCCCATACTTATCAGTTTATAAATAAAATTAAGGATCTTTGAACTAATAATCCTATACTTATCGGCTCATTAAGGATCATATCAAGAAAGTATAGGATCTTTGAACTATTAATCTCATACTTACCAGTTCACTAAGGGGTACAGAAATAATTAAGCCATCGGTAAAACCAAATAATAATCAACTCAAAACCTTTGAGGAAAAGTAATAGGCTTGGCACACAATTAAAGTGGCACTCATACGTATGAAGTAATAACTTTGGCTCTCAATTATCTCAGACCATTAGGCCAAGAACAAAGTTATGTGGGATAACACGTCAGTCTACTCCCTAACTAATACTGATGCTCATAAAGTAAATAATAGCAAAAAAGTGCAAGGGCGAACTGATTTAATAAGGAACATGACATTAGTTATTAGGTAAGAGGGGTTAAATTTATCCATATTAAAATTCAAATATCAATGATACTTAATAAAATATGTATTATGGCAGTATTATAACATGCGCATACTAAGAGTAAATAGGATCTACCACATAGTGATATCTATGGCAGTATGTCAAATATGCAAAGTTTACTATTAAAAGGTAGAAAAACTTACTTGCTCGGTATTTCATACAGCTTTATGGGTTAAAAGAGGATATCAGGAGGATTTGATACTTGATTCTCGTATACAATGTTTGGGTAGATAATTATTTTATCGAAATTGGGATTGGGTTGGTCAGTTTATAAAAAAAATTATATCTTTAAAAGTTTTGGGGGATTAGTTATATATAATTTGGGACTTTAAAATCATATACTTAAGGTCATATTTGAACTTTTGTGTAAAAGACTTTTTATCTTAAAATATTTTGAAGCATTGACAAAGTTTAGGGTTCAAAGTCAAGAGGGGTCATATTATAATTTAGGAAAAATATTTCAAAGTTAAACCTCATTTTTCCCATAACTTAGGTTAAGCTGAACCAAACATGGCCTTACCTTATATCATTTTGACCAAAAAAATAAAATAAAAATATTGGGAAAATTTTCAAAAAATTCTGATTGGCCAAGCGACGTCACGCCCGAGGCCAAAGTTTCTTGTCAAAAAGTTTATTTTTTCCCCTTGACAGTTGACTTTAGGGTTTCTGATTTTTTACCTGAGATTTCTCCTTCATTTATAAACCAATTGAGATGATTTCTTAACAAACTCAATCGAAAATTTTCATAAAGAATCCAAATATATAGGTTTTGTGGAATGAGATGTAGATATCTCAAGTTCTATAAATGTGTGTTTTACTGAACATTTGACCTAACATTCACGACTTTTAAGTATATTTCTGGGATTCCTATGAACATAGTTTAGTTTCTACTATGTGTAAGAGTATTTTGGTATTAATTTCAAGGATTTAGATGGATTTTACAGGGAGAATTTAAGATTTTCAATTTTCTTATTCAAATTACACTTTCAATCAATTTGAGCTTATTATGCACATTCATGACATTTGATCATTACACTCGAGTCCCTGAATTTCTAATGAAGACATTGAAAGCTTTAAACCTGAGTTTTGATCATTATTTGGAAGTTCACCATTGAAGCTCAAGCTTTCATGGTAGAAAGTCCATAATTTTAACCTAGGACCTTTTTTCTAATTAAGAATTCACTGTTTTGATATATTCTAGCATTATAACAATACATAAATCGATTAAAACTCAAAGAACTGAATATAGTACATAAAATCATAGTGTACATGTTTGGAGTGAAAAAAATTAAGTTTTGAAACTACTGTTGGGTGAGTTAAACTGAGGAAATTGTGGGGTATTTATAGTTTTTTATTAGGAGAGTTCAACAGTGGAGAAGGGAGGTGGATTTGAACTGAAATTGTGAAGTTTTCTAGCTTAGGTAATATTCCTCACATGTGTCCATGGTGTACACATGTGATTTTTGGCTTCTTGGGATGATGTGTAGGCTTATTTGGTTAGCAGGTAATGTGAAATTATTAAACTTTGGTGTTTGGTCATTGGTTAGTCAAGTATATGCATTTATAGCCTTAAAAGTGTACTTTTGATGACGTTTAGGGGTATTTTTATAAATTCAAAATATTTCAAGGGCTAAAATTATAATTTTGTATTAGTTGAAGTCTAGAGGATTAATTTGGTATAAAGTTGGGGTTAAGTATTAGTCAAGTTATGTTTAATTGAAGTTTTCAGGGGCTAATTTATAATTATTGAAACTTCAGTGTGTCTAGGTTAATTTAGTAAAGTTTTAAGGCATCAAGGATAGTCTTATTCTTCGTTATAAGACTTCTTAACTTGAATACTTTATAAGGGTTGAAATTATGAATATAGGTAATTAGGGTCGGTTAATAGATTTTTATTCAAAAGTTCAAAAGTCCCAGTTATTACAGCTTTGCTCCTCATATTTTGTAAATGGGAGGTATATATCCCCCTAAGTGGGGTGATAAATGATCCTTAACTTACATATATTTTTTCTTATACTATGAGAATCTCAGTCTGCTCTGTTCGTAAAATTGACTTAGCAAAAGCAAAATCATTTTTTAAGATGTATTTGTTCGCACAATTCTGCAAACAGATGCATGGTAAACTTGTTGGTTATGTAAACTAATAAACATGATCGTAAATCTTACGATGGAACTGGTTATAAACGAACATTCACTATTGTATTCATTACGAAAAAAGTAATATTTTTCAATTGTCTCATTACAATAAAATATTATCGATAATCTTCCTTTTCACTTAAGGGGCTTTCCTTTTCTAGGATGAACTATTGTCAAAAAAGTTAAGTTACCTTAGGCGTAGTACTTCTTAAGCCATTTGCAAATAATCAATTAAATTCACTCACTCTTTGGCTCTGAGATTTAGCAATATCCTAATCTTCCTACTCCTCGCACCACGAATGGCCCCACCTAGTTGGGCTTGAATTTTGAAGTCGACGTGCTTCTTAAGTGACGAGTTAATACTCACAAAACTAAGTCTCCCACTTGGAATTCTCTAGGCTTAACTAAATTCTCGATAGTTGTAGACGGTTGTTGAGTGTAGACTTTGATATTTCGCTTAGATCTATCATGATACTTATCCAAAGTTTCTAATTACACATATCTTGGATCAGGCACCAAATTATGGCACATGGTCACTCGTGCTGATGGCACAACCAATTCTACCGGTGGCATAGCCAATTCTACTGGTGCATAGCCTTTATATCATAGACTAAAAAGAACATGGTAAAACCAGTTGGCTTCCTCTTCGAAGTTTATAGGCCCATAAAATCATTGGTAGTTTATCATCCCATGTTTCGAGAAGATCATCCAACATCTTTTTTGAAATATTGATTAACATCTAGTTGATTATACCCTACTGACAATTCCCTTTGGGATAGGAAATATTTAAACTATTATGGATTATTTTTTACTTATCCGTGAGCAGACCCATCTCTTTGCACATGAACTGCTTGACATTATCTTTGAGAACAACCTTTAGAATGCCAAACCTGCATATTATATATTCCCGAATGAACAGTATTATCACCTGAGTAGTAACTTTTCTCAAAGGAATTTTTTTCTCCCACTTGGTATAAAGATTCATGGAAACCATAATGAAAGCTTTCTTATGAGAGGACGGACTGATTTTTCCTATCAAATCAAATGCCTAAGTGTGGAACAGGTATGGAGTAGCTATGCTTTGCAAACTCACCGTGGGGGTATGAACCATATTGCTATAAATTTGGCATGCTCTACATTTATTTACAAACCTTATAGAGTTAGCCTCCATTGGTTACTAATAGTACCCCAGGGTCATTAGTTGATCGTATAATTTGTCACCGCCCATGTGCGAAGGCTCGTAGGCTTTTTTCAGTACTATTTCCACCTATTCCCCCGCCATACATTTCAAGGCCTTCTCGTTATACCCATTTATATAGAGTTTTCCATTCACCAAGTAAAAAAAGGCTACTATTTTCTTCAAAAAAATATCATCAACCCTCTCAGTACGTAGTTCTCCATCTCTGCGATAGTCGATGTAGGGTCTCCTCCAATCTTCAAAATTTCCCCAAAATTCACTTCCATTGGCTGATAGAACTATGTCTGGCACTTCAGGAGCCTTTCTGCATGCGAGCATCCTTTGCACTCATGGTAGGCTAATAATATCCCCCTTGTTGTATTCATCTCTACAAAGGGATATTTTTTTCCCCATTGTGCGTAATGTTCATTGCTTCTAATTACTCTTTAGCTTCCTATTACCCTACACATCGTGTTAAGAAACCACCCAGACCTTTGAAGTATAGTGTGACCTATAACATATGAAAGTTGTCTCACTCTCAAAACTTCATCTTTCCTTCTTATGTCTCCAACTGTCTTATAATTAGGAATCTTCAGTCCTTAGGTTCTTCACTCGGGAATAAAGATCTCACTATTGTCGGCACCGTTCTTCATCGAACGGTGATGGTGGCTTCAAGCTTCTCTATATCTATCTTCTACATAATTATTGATAAATCTCTCAGGTGTTTATTCGTTAACCAAGGGTTCCTCTCTACCTTCATGGCTAAAAAATGACCCAATAACCTATAGATAATTGCTCTATATAGAGCGAGGTTAGCATGTTTGAGCGTGAATTACCCATTGACTTGCCTGAAAACCAAGTTGGAGTCTCCTCGTATACAAAGTACTCGGATGCCTCTTCTTACAGCCTCCAGTAGGCCAAGTATGAGAGCCTCATACTTTACCTCATTGTTAGAGAACTTGAAATTCAATTTTCAGGAGATGATCACTTTCTCTTTGCCGCTACAGAGGATGGTGCCTGCCCCAGCTGTTCCATACACGCACGAGCCATCGAACTCCATTTTCCATCCCTCCATTTCTTTAGCTAAACATACTTGGATGTTATCTCCTAGAAGGTCTTTATTAGAGGATTCAAAATTTTGGGTTGGAAAATTGGCAAGTAGGTTAGACGCAGCTTGGCTATTAATAGCTTTTGGAAAAACACACCTCAGATCATACTCATAGAGTATCATGAAACACCTGACTTCTTGCCCTATGAAGATGTCAGTTCCAGTAAATACTTGATGGGATTAAACTTAGTGACAACATGCATTATGAATATGAGCAAGTAGTATCTCAGATTTTATGCTAGAAAGACCAAAGCTAAACAATGCCTTTTTACATTTGTATATCTGGAATCCATCCCCGAAATTACTCGAGACAGGTAGTAAACAGGTCGCTCCACTCCTTTATTTTCCTGGACGAGCAAAGCCCCTATGGATCACCGAGTATAAGTGGGGTATAGTAACAAAGGTGCGCCTGATTTCAGTGGGATCCTTATTGAAGAAAAAGTTAATATTTCCTTCATTCTATCAAATGCCTTTTTATTCTCATTCCCCCACACCCATTTCGTCTTATCTTTCATAAGTGGTTCAAAGGGGTGAGTGAATTTCGCTGACACTGGGGACACCATCATGAGTGACTTCAGCGGTGACAATCATGCCCCCCTCCTTCTTTGGGGACACCCTCACCTTATTCCCCTTTTAAAGGGGATAATGAAGAGATTACTCAATCTTTGAGACTATGGGATGTAAATTACCTAGAATAGAAAATCTACTTTGGGCTTCCCCATAGGTCCTA
This sequence comes from Sambucus nigra, assembly GCA_949130495.1. NCBI lineage: Eukaryota > Viridiplantae > Streptophyta > Magnoliopsida > Dipsacales > Adoxaceae > Sambucus > Sambucus nigra. Next base: position 296,391,949 of record OX422218.1, on the reverse strand, counting down.
CTTGCCCTTGAATATACTTCTAGTAAGGGCAGGGTTTCAATAATAGACCCAGTAGTGGGACTTCATCAGAGATAGATCCCAGCTCTGCCTTCTCCACCAACTTGGCACCGGTATTAGAAAATCCACTATCATGCTGAACTTCAGGCACTTCCTATATTTGGGTATATTCATTTTATTAACTATAAGTTCAACAGAGTCTTTCTTGTAATGCAGTCGGACCATCCTCTGCACTTCCCGTTCACCTACTAGATCATCAACATGGTTAAAATTAGTTATAAAGGACAAAAAAAGGAGAGTAGTAACCAAAACAGATAAAGGTCAATTTTCTTACACAGGGAACAATCAGAGTCTATCAGGATTGCACCTCCAACTATGGGAGGACCTCTTCAATCTTGGGGAAACCTCAGCCTATCCCATGGGCTTGTCATCCTCACCCTTAGAGGCCTAAGGTTTTTTAGAAGAGATGATAAAAGTAAGTTACCTATGTTTAGGCACCACAACAAAGGCTTTAACCCCTAGTGACTCCCCAAGCACGATCTTATGAGCCTCTGGAGCGCATCCTGACATCAGGGCTTTGGGCTCAAAACCTTGACCACTCTTGAAAGGCACTTCGATGATGATGGAATATAAAGGAGTGGAGGCTAACTTCTGGCCTCAGTTATCCTATTCTCCTCCTCATGGGAAGGCTCAGCAAAAACTGTAAAAAGAAGAAAAGTCATTAAGACCCAAGTCTGAAGTCAGTAAATACACTTGAACACAAAAGCAAAAGTAAAGATTAACTTTCATGTGGTCGATGGATTACGCCAGATGGTAGGGAATTTGATTGGTTCCACAAGGTCTTGGGTGTCCCAAGCTCCCTCGATGAAGAATAATCTCTCCTTATAATTATATGGTGCATTATGCTTGTCGTTGGCAAAGACCATTATTGTCATGGGGTATAAGTACTTCAGCCCTTTTTCTTTTATTTTCTTTGCTCTTGGACCCTATATAGATTAAAGAATTGGGTTGGAGTGATGTAATTTTTCCCCCACTTGACTCCCTAGAGTCCAAGGCACTAGCAATTAAAGATATTTAGAAGTTAGCCACCAATTGAAATGAGGTTATCCCAATATTCCTCAAGAACCTCACCACCAGTAAACAAAATGGAAATTTGGCCTCATATTGAAGAAAGCACGCATTGAAACATACATGATTGGAAATTAAGGAATATGCCCTCTTCTCAAGCTTTCTATCCCTGAAATTAATAGACTCAGGGATCTGGTATGTCTTTCTAATTTTTGCCAAATCTTAGTCAGTGATCTGAGAGATAGAATGGACTCCACGAGAGAAATTACGGTCATTTCCCCTAGATAATTAATTACTAGTGATCCAAAAAGTATCGATCAGGTGGAAAGATGGACAAATGACCAAACCTTCTGCGCCACATTTGAAGGGAGAGAGATGTGAAAACCTATAACTGAAAGGGGTATGGGGTCTAAGACTTTAGAGGGATAAAGGTTTTTGACTGACTTTTTTTCTTTGAAGAAAATGGAAAGTAATTTGTTGCTCAACAAGTTCTAGAGATGGAGATAGTTTATAGAAATGTGAAGGATTTAAACTAGACTAATGGGCTTCTTTATAGCCCCTAAGGCTTGACACTTGAATTCATTCAACACCAAAGCATATCACATCGGTAATCTCAACCACTTTCACACTCAATGCAAGATCTTTCCCAATGTAATATAATTATGACAATAATCTCGGTGGCTAGTTAGGTTCCTACCCCAAACTTGAGTAGTAGATAAGTATTACCCCTTAAAATATTTGTAAAGAGAAATAAGGGACTACTGATGATACCATATCTAAACCTAGTATTCCAAAATATCTTAGACCCCCAAGAGGGTTGAGGACCTAAGTTCATCCCTCTACCTTTACCAGACCACTACTAAGTCCTAAAACCTCCATTGACTTCAATAAAGGACCACAAAAGTACAATAAGCCTTAATTACCTCTTTAATCTTCTAAACAGATCAGTCATTCTAGCATATCTCTATAACTAATCCTAGAATCCTCGGCTTCAACATCCCATCTAGTCTAGCGTACATAACAGACCTCAGCCTGAATAGAAATGACTTCTAGAGGTCATTTAACCCCTATCCCATAGGTATATCATTGTAACAATCCTCCAAACCTTCATATGGAAAGTCATCAATAGTTCATCTGGCGGGTAGGTGAAAAGCAATACATTATTCCACCTACTGCTACCACTCAGCCACACTTGCATTGATATGTTAAAGGCACCAATAATTATCTTACACAACCTATAAAACCTTTAACCCACACTGCACTCCCAGCTCTCATCGTTAGACCTCGGATACACTATTGCAATGATGTGACAGTCCACTATTTCTCCTCCTAGAAAATGTGCATATAAGGGGAGCTGGAGAATGGTTAAAGACATGTTCAAATCAATACACATCAACATAACAAAAAGTATTAGCTTATATGAGTATTTCCTCATTGTTTTAGAAACTCACAACCCATTATTGTGAATCTAAAACTATAACTTGGATCAGTTCCTGTTATCTTACTTATTATATTCCTTACTGAGCCTTAAATTAATACTTGGTAATCCTTAGATAAGTCTATCAATTACTTCTTAAGGTCTTTAGGATTAGGGACAAAGGATGCAAGGACCTCAAGCTCTCTTAGCCCAAGCCCAAGAGGTCTTTTATATTGTAATAACTCTTTTATGATCTGATAAACAAGTGAAACACCTTTTGACAATAGTCATAGGATCCTCAACCAAGGTTCGAATCACTTTACATACTTGTCTTATACTTAACAGTCATCCTCTTAACTTTCTTGAGATCCTGAGGGGAGCACCTGTTGGGTCTGAGGTCACTCGTGATTAATAATTGCTATCGTCTAAAATGGAGTTAAGTGTCTTTGCTATATGATATCCAATCCGTGATAACAAATAAATAATAGATAGTATATGATAATGAATAGAGATGGGGATGAGGATAAGAAGCTTAACACTAAGAAATATGTGGTTCAACCCTCAACAATGAGCCTACGTCCACATGTTTATTAATGATTTTAGTATTCAATCCATACAATTGTATTATATGTCGGTCCGGACAATAAGAATGTCATAAATATCTCTGTTGGTAAATGAGTAGGGTGGATGATTTCTTGCCTTGATACCTCTGAGGAATTTGTCCTTTTATAGTGATTCCTCTTCAGGAATGTTTGCTGGCTAGTAAGGGCCAGATGAGAGTATCTTGTTAATGGAGCACTCAAGTTTACTTTAACGATTAACCCATGATAGGAAGGTTTTGCACATGTTGGTTGTCTGATATCCATGCACATGTTTTTTGCTAGAACTTAATGCTAAAATCTCTCATTTTACCTTATTGGCGTCTACCTAATATGCCCAGATGGAAAGGAAGCCAAGATCTTTCTTAAGTCGAGGTCCCTCCTTAGTATTAATTTAATCGGGACCGAGTTGATTCACAGTATTGAGTGGTTTGATATGATTCTCTTCGTGACATGTATTGTTCCTATAAATATGGTATAACAAAATCCCCAAAGACTTTTCTCATGACTGTCAATAAGTGAGTGAAGTTTATTACAAATAGTCTTGGGTTAACATCTGTCGATCTATAATTGGATAGATGTTCGTCTCGACTGGATGAGCTGATTGGCTTGTATGCTTTCTGGATAAAATTTCAAACCTACTTAAGCTTGCCACCTGTCAACAATTCGATTGGCCTACATTTTAAAAAGACTTTAGGGCACGTGCTTTTGTTTTACATAACAGCGATGTAAAAAAATTTATTTTGATCACCTAAAAATCAAATGATTCAGCTTCTTAAAGAGAGGGAGAAATACAAAGCAATCATTGTGTATTCATAGAAATAAAGAAGGACAAATGTTCCTAAAATTGGATTTCTTCTGAAAATATTATGGTATTCTTCAGGTATTTCTTCTTATTTTTCTTTTACTATTCCTTTGTGAGGGTTTTCCTTCCGGGGTTTATTTCTCATTTTATTGAGTGCCCTATATGAGTGTGTAGTCAAAGATTTGGAAACACGTTTACAACTTGCACAATCTTTATCCTGGTGCTTTTTTCTGAGAGGTTTTTCACTCCTCTTAAAATTCTTAACCCTAAAGAAGATATAGAAAACCCTAATTTCACCACTAAGTTAGCTCTTTCTGCTATGTCAACTCCCAAGCCCCTAAGTGTTGAGTATAACACATCAAAGTTTCACACCTCAGAGAGCCTTGACAGTGTAAACGTAAAAGTTAGGGGGGGGGAAACTATGTTGATACTAGTGATACCATTTCCTATGCCCAACTTTATTTTGAAGAGAAAGACTTGATGGCTAATCAATCCCCCTCCACCAAACCAATGGATTTCCCTTTGACAGACGAAGAAATGGACTTAATAGAGGTCCTCACCATATCTGTTGACCCAACCACTTCTGATGCTAGGTGGTACAAAAGTTATGTCAGAGCTGAAGACTTGGCCAACTTGAGAGTCTTATATTCCAATCCTGATGATGTGACCATCAGGATTTCTTATCCAGAGGAGAGGGCTTAAGATAGGAGAGATGATAATGAGGTCTATTTCCCTCTTTGGTCTCTTCAATTTGGAGTTTGTCTTCCATTCCATCCTTTCATAAGGTCCTTTTTAAAAGGATATGGGTTGACCCTTACCCATCTCCCTCCTAATGCATACAGGTTAACATTTTGGAGCCATGATCTATGGGAAAAAATATGGGTTTTTTTTTATATAAATGGGGATATCTTCAGGTTCATGTATGGTATGACAAATAACCATAAAAATCCTAGCTACAACTATTTTTCTCTTAGGAAGTCCAACATCAAGATGGTTGAGGTTTCCCATACCAGCAACCATAATTAGAAGACTAATTTCTTCTATATTTTTGGTGCATGGGATTTTTTCCTAATGACCCCAAAAGAGGTATTAGTATTTCGAGGAGTTGGAGTTCCTCTGACTTGATTACTAAAAATACCCTCTCACTAGACAAGAGGTTAGTGAGGTCGATTAAACGAGTCTGCACCTCAGATCCCATGTACTATGGGGATGTATACACCCAATTCGAGAGGATGGCAAACTATCTAAGTATAATCACTATCAATCTTGGCATATATAGTTAGCCAAGTAAGAGCTAACTGTGATAAATCCAACCAAGAGGTCAAAAAGGTTAGATATCCTTACAAGTGTTAGGTCATCCTTATTTTCTTTTCTTTCATGCCCCTGTACTTTATACCTTACTTTTTTTAGTAACTGAGTATTACCCATATTTTGGTACAACTTCAACTACATGTTCCAACACATTTATCATGGCACCTACAAAAATTTCTAGGAATAACTTGAAGCTGATTAGAGGTAAAAACCTCCATGTGTTATTTGAAAAGGCAGCCACTAAAAAGGTCATGGAAAAATCTCATACCAAGCAGTGTAATAACAATCCCCCTAGGTTTTAAAATGTTAATGCATCGAAGATGGCTATTGAATAGGCCAAGAAGAAAAAGTTGCTGACAAGGGAAAAAATAAAGCTATCGAGGAGGGGCAAGGTGGAAGAAAAAGGTATTTACATGACCCAACATCGAAGGATCCAAATTTACCCAAACATACTGCATAGCAACTATGCAGGGGAGGGAAATCATCATCTACATATGATCCTATTGAGACCTTTGAGCTTGACGCTCTAGCGACCAATGATTAACTACCGGTTGACCCTAATTTCATACTTCTTAATGTTACTAATGCTCCCAAGGTCCTAGGCTATATGGGTTACAGCCCTGACTTTAGGTTTATGCGAAGCTTGGATGTTGAAAACCTGTGGAACTTTGCTTCCCACAAGATCTTCGTTGTAAGTTTAATCATCCCGTATTTCATTTTTTGTTAAGTTGTCGACCTCTTTTCCTTTAGCTAATTTTTTTCATTTCTCATTGCATAGAGCAACATGGCTACAACCATCTTTAGGGAGAAATCTAAAGTAGATGAGTATATCTATGATGACCTTAAGGCTACCAAAAAGGAGCTTGAGAAGAAGATCAAATCCCTTAAGGCTGACCTGACTAAAGGGAATAATAAGCTATAGGAAAGTGATGAACAAATGGTGCATAAGGTGGAAGACCTATGCAAGGCTGAACGGGATCTTAAGGTTTTCAATGACTAGCTAGATGTTTTGAAGGTCAATCTCTATGAGGCTATAGGTTTTTCTTTTACGGTTGCAGAATAGGTTGTGAAGGCCTTCAAGGAATCTGAGGAATATATCATTAATACCACCATGGCCTTACCCAAAGGGTATAATGAGCTAAAAAGAGAGTATCTAAACACTACCCTAATAATGTTGAAGTCATCATGGCTTGGGAAGGATATGATGATAAAGAAAAAGCCTTAGGTGAGGAAGAGGAGGTTGCTCATCGAACTGAGGCAAGGTCATCTTCTGACGATGAGCTTCAGGTAGTTGGGGAGAAGAGGGTTATTGAGGAGGACCCTTTGGCTTATGGGAAGCCAGAGTTGGCTCTTAAAAATGTTGTTGCTTAGCTCCACCCCCCCCCCCCCCCCCACACACACACACACACAATTTTTATTTTTTATATTCCTTCATTTGTGAAGCTGGTAAAATATCAAAGAATATTCGCGTAATTCCTAGATTAATACAAATGATCCTTTATTTATATCATTCTCTATGTATTATATTAGATTTTTTTTTGTTGTGGATTTTCATTATTGGATCTAGTCAATTTTGCATTTAATCCATTTTTATTTTGAGTCTTGCTAGTGTTTCTTAGCTTTGGCTTACTAGTTGCCTTAAACATGCATGAATCAACAGGGTTGCTTACGACCGACTTGTTCTATAGTTGTTGGTTCAGTCAAAGATGTGAATTATCTAACTTAGGAATGGTATGTGATCAGATCTTATTGATACACCCTCTTCCAAAAGTTTTATGAAGTAAAACATGTGCTTGGATCAATTGGGTTGGCTAACGCCGACCTGATCTATAGTTTTTGGTGCAATAAAAATCGTGTATTATCGAACTTAATAATGGTAAGTGATTGGATCATGTTAATACACCTTCTTTCAAAATTCTTGTGCAGTCAAAGACATATGGATCAATTGGGTTGGCTAAGGCCGACCTGATCTATAGCTGGTGCAATCAAAGACGTGCATTATCAAACTTAGGAATGGTATATAATCGGATATTGTTAATACACCACCTTTCAAAAGTATTGTGTAGTCAATTACTTGCATGGATCAATTAGGTTGGTTAAGGCTGACGTGATCTATAATAACATTAAGTATTCCTAAGAGTGTGAATTATTTAAGTGAGACATAAGGTAACAAGTGTCTTCATATATTAATTTTTACTTGTACAAATTTTCAACGATCCTACTCTTCCTCAATAAATAAAAGATTCTTTAATGATAGTACTTCTTGAGGTGCTCAGAATTCTAAATATTTTTGAATGGCTCTCCTTTAAGAGTTTTAATCCGATACGTGTCAGGTCGTACATCTTTAGCCACGTGTTATTGACCAGGCCAATTTTCTTCCAACTTATTAGACTTATGTGTAACTTTCTTCAAGACGTAATCTTCTTATTTCAGGGTGCTCGATTTGACTATTTTGTCATCCATTATTGGTATGCTTCTACCCTCAGTGTTGTTGTCTCCCTGACTTCATCAATTATGTATAGATCCAATCTTCTTGCAAAATCACTTTTGGGAGAATCAAAATTTAGAACTTTGTGGCTAGGGAGGTCGACCTCAACTGGGACCATGGATTTACTGGAAAAAGACAATATGTAAGGTTTTTTTCCTATTACTATTCGTGGTATTGTCCTATAGGACCACAACGCACTTTGTAGTTCATTTATCTAATTTCCCTTGGCTTCTTCCAAACTCTTCTTCATATTGTCCAGCAAGATTTGGTATGTCACCTCTGTATGTCCATCATATTATGCATGAGCTGATGATGAATGAGATTTCCTGATCTTGTCTTTGTCACAATACTATTGAAACTCATCATTGTCGAACTGAATAACATGGTCGATAATGAAACTGTGTGGGATCCCATACCTGCTGATTACATTATTCCATACAAACTAGGATACGTTTGTGTAGGTAATCTCTATGAGTAGTTTGGCCTCCACCCATTTCCTGAAATAATGCACTGCTACCACCAAATATCTTAACTATTTTTTGGTCTTCAGTAGTGGGATGACCAGGTCTATACACCAGATGGAATAAGTCCAAGGTGATGTCATCGACATCAACTTGTCTCCTGATCTTTTATGTATCACCTTGAACCTTTAGCATTTATCACAATTCTACATGTATTTTTCATAATCTTTCTTTTGTATTGGATAATAATATCCCTAGATGGTTATTCTTTTCACCAGTGTTCGTCCTACTGTATGGGCTCCACATGACACTTTACGTATTTTCTTAACAATATTTGGTTCTTCCATAAAGCGAATAAATTTCTTCATCGAGACTATAAAACCTCTTTTGTACAACACTCCCTTATCCATAATGTACTTGGTAGATTTGTAATGAAGTCTCCTCGCTTCCTTCTAATTAGTTTGAGGAATTCCTTCTTCCAATTATGTGATAATTGGTTCCATCCGGGATGGGCTCATGGTCAGCTTCAGGATATTTACACCTTATACATTAACACTCCTCTAAAATAGAATTTTTACATGTAGGGTTCTCCTCAAGTCGTCTCTAGTAGTTGATTCCAGACGAGCTAAGATGTATGCTCTGTTATTTTCAGTTCGGGGATTTTTATTATCTAGAGTGCTTTTGGCTTTGGGATTAGAATTTTTACGTTTTCAAGATAGTTTGACATGTTTTCTTATCTTTATTCATATCCTCCCAACACTTAGTTCACCACAAGTTGTGAATCATTCATCCGGGGATCATCATCAAATTCTTCTTCAACTAGAGAACCATTTTTAAACAGTTTAGTGGTTAACTTTTTATTGCAGTTAGGTTGGTCATCTTCAGATGAGGATTCCATTGGGCATTAGTTTTATTCAGCTGGAATTTTAATAGAGTGTTTTTTTTCCATTGGGTCTATTTGATTGGGACCACCTGTATTGTTTTAGCTAGTCTTTTCTCCTCATAGGTGAATTATGCAATGAAATTCGCTATAACTTAGCCCTTAATTGTAGTCCTTGGCTCATAAGATCTATGCAGACCACTATTGAATGGGCTTAAATTTACTTCTTCATCTTACTGGAGGCTGAAAAAGTACCACTTAGGTTGTTTAATTCAAGATTAAATACTCTAAATGGTACTTTTTCAATTAGTATCAGAGGTGAAAATGATCCAAAGATTGTAAATGTTGCACGTATGGGTTTTATTTAAACTGGAGCATAGAAGGCTCTAGAAAATCGAAGCAAATCAATGATAAGTATTGAAAGTAAATGTAATGGCTGACAATGCACCGCTATTAAAAACACTCTGGTTAGTTCAACAGGCTCACACATGGATCAAGTTAGAAGACATGCAGATCATTGATAAGATTGATCCAATGGTGTAACTAAAGTCTCAAATATGTGAGGTAAAGAAAACACAAATCTAGCTGTTATAATACCAACATGTGTAAGGCCATAATGCTAAGAAAAATGCGTGTTTTTTAAGAATCTATTTTCCCCCACAATATTATCTAGCACTTTCGGATTCTACCCAAGAAAAGATTTAAGCACTTAGGGAAATTATAAAAAATCCCCAAAACATTATAAAATACAATTTTAAATGTCTAAAAATTATTTTAAAAATTCCTAAAATTATTTAAAATATCCAAAAAATTGTAGAAAATCATTTTAATGTGATTTAACTCACACACACCCATATAATGAAGAATGCAACACAAAAATGCAATACTAGGTGAATGTGTTAGTTTTCTACCATTAGGAACTTTAGAGGAATTCAAATGTAGAGTCTAAGGCTCTTTGGTAGACAAGGATATGACTCAATTTTGTCACTATTTCAAACTAGATGAGCACCTATATAGTATAGACTAAAGTGAGTCAAAGATATAGGGTGCTTCAATCTCCCCTTTGGAAATATGAGACAAAATCTCCGTTGAGTCATCGAGGAATCGTAAGGATACAAAAGAAATAAGAAAATCCTATTCCTATACAAAAATTCTATCTATCCAATATCCTAGAAAGGAAAATTACATAACTCAACCAGTTACAAACCAATACCCTATCAAAATTCTGATGTAAATGAAAGTATTGATTCCTAAAAATGAGATAACTAAGATCAAGCTTTTTAGTTGAGAATAAAACAAGAATGTCCAAGTAGACTCAAATTTCTCCCCCATTTTGTCTCAAATGGACAAAGCGCAAAGAAAACAAGTATGAAATAATAAATCATTATTCTGCCATAACCATACCAATAGATTTATGCAAATATTTAAATCAAAGATAATCTAATGGCTTAGTAAATAAGTCAGCAAATTGCAATTTAGTAGGCAAGTAATTAATTTCTAACTCCTTAGATTCAACTAACTCACGTGTGAAATGATATCTGATTTTAATATGTTTGGTACGAGAGTGCTAAACTAGATTTTTAGAAATATTAATCGCACTTTGATTGTCACAGTAGAGATGTAACTTATCTTCAGTTATACCGTAGTCTTTCAGTATTTTCTTTTGCCAAAGTAATTGAGCATAGCAACTTCCTACGATAATATATTCGGATTCAGTAGTAGACAAAGAAGTGCAGTTTTGTTTCTTACTTCTCCATCCTACCAAATTATTACCAATGTAGAAACATGCTCCTGAAGTACTCATACTATCATCGAACTGCCCAGCCCAATCAGCAGCAGTGTATCCTACTATAGTATTAGAAGTGTCATTAGTGTACCAAAGTCCTAAATTTAGATAGCCTTTAATGTATTTGATGATTCTTTTAACGCATAATAAATGACTCTCTTTAGGATTGTTTTGATATCGAGCACACACCCAAACAGAGTACATAATATCAGGACGTGAGGCAGTAAGGTAAAGTAGGCTTCCTATCATGATACGGTATAAAGTAGAATTGATAGTTTTACCATTCTCATATTTTGAAAGTTTAACAGAAGTACTCATAGGATTCCTATATTCTTTAGTTGTTTCTTGGCCAAACTTCTTGACAATCTCTAAAGCGTATTTAGATTACGATACAAATAATCCATCTGAATTTTGCTTAACTTGGATTCCTAAGAAGAATCGTAACTCCCCCATAAGTGACATATGGAATTCTTTAAGAATAATATCAGAAAAGGTTTTGACATCTGTAGGGGAGGTAGATCCAAAAATAATATCATCTACATATACTTGGGCTATGGTAATGTTTCTGTCAAAATGTTTGACAAAAAAAAATTTGATCATTCCCTCCTCATTTAAAACCGTTGTTTATAAGGAAGGTAGATAAACATTTGTACCAAGCTCTAGGAGCTTGTTTAACCCACAAAGAGCTTTCTTAAGCCGGTAGACGTGATTTGGATGATGAGGGTCAATAAACCCTTTTGGTTGTTCTGCATAGCTCTCTTCGGTCAAGATGCCATTAAGGAAAGAAGATTTAGCATCCATTTGATATAGTATGAAATGAAAATGACAAGCTATTAAAAAAAGTAAGAGAACATATTCAAGGCGAGTGACAGGTGAAAATATTTCCTCAAAATCTATTCCTTCAAACTGAGAGTAGCCCTAGGTAACTAATCTACCTTTATTCAGAATAATCATCCCAGATTCATCTATTTTATTTTTAAAAACCCAACATGTTCCGATAACCCTTTCATTTTCACGTCGGGGTATAAGATACCCTACATCATGTATAAAAAATTTAAGAAGTTCTTCCTGCATAGCACTTATCCACAATGGGTCATTCAGTGATTCATTAACATTCTTTAGTTCTATAAGAGAAATAAAGCATGCATAATGAGAAAGAGTACGAAGTTGGGATCTTGTACGAACTGGCTCAGTAGGATTACCAACCACACTATCTAAATGATTATCCTTGGAAACCCAGTTAGGCACTTCATGGTTCTTAGTTGGTAAGGACACATCTATCTATGGAGAATCATAATTTAAAATATTTTCGAATTCATCCACTATAGTTGGTCCATTGATCTTACTTTCTACATTAGTGTCACTTACAACCACATTAATGGATTCCATCATGGTTTTGGTACGAAGATTGTAGACATAGTAGGCTCTACGATTTGGAGAATATCCTAAGAAAATAGCTTTATCTCCTTTGGTTTCGAATTTAGACAAATATTCTCTGTCCTTACAGACGTAACAAGTGCTACCAAAGGTTCTAAAGTATTTTAGGTTAGTTTTCTTCCCATACCAAAGTTCATAGGATGTTTGTTTGGTATTTTTCCTTAGGTAAACTCGATTGATTATGTGACAGGCTGTACGAATGGATTCTACCCAGAAGTATTTAAGTAGGTTCTTCGCATGAATCATCACATGGGCCATTTCTTAAAGTGTGCAATTCTTACGCTCAGCAATTCCATTTTTTTGAGGTGTCTTAGGGGCACTAAATTCTTATTTGTAACCATTATAGTCACAGTATTTGATGACCTGAATCTATGAATTCTCCTCCTCTATCACTACGAATTCCATCTACTTGGGAATCCTTTTCATTTTTTTATACGAGCTAAGATTTTCAAAAACTTACAAAAAGTTTTTGACTTGTGTTTTAAAAAGGTAACCCAGGTAAATCGAGTGAAGTCATCAACCATAACTAAGATATAATTGTTGCCACAAAGACTAACAGTACGAGAGGGACCCACTAGGTCTATATGGATAAGTTCTAGAGGTTTAGTGGATAGAAATTCTTTAACTTTCTTGTGGGGAGCCTTAATAATTTTTCCTTCTTAACAGGGACCACATATGATGTTTACAATTGATTTGATCTTAGGAAGACCTCTAACTATCTCTTGGGATCATAATTTACTAAGATTGTCATAATTAATGTGACCCAATCTATTATGACATATCTCATTGTCATCATTTCTAGCAATGCTACAAACCTCTGTACTTGGATTAACTGTATAATAGTTATCTGGAGTATGGAGTCCTGTAATAATGCAATCACCTTTTTTATTTAAAATTTTGTAATTATTCTTTGAAAAGGTGACAATATGGTTGGAATCACAAAACTATGATATACTTAGTAAATTAACTTTAAGACCTTTTACCAAGAGAACATCCTCCAGAATAGGTAATCCTTCTTCATGGAGTGTTCCTTTACCAATGATCTGCGCTGATAATCCATCTCCAAACAAGACTTTTCCTCTGGAGAAGTTAGTTTTATTTGAAAGTTTGGAACCATCCCCGGTCATATATTTGGAACATCCAGAGTCTAAATACAGTCTATATGCTATGTATTCAGCTTTAAAATCACTGATCAAGATGTTTCATTTCATCTGGGGTAATTGATCATCTTTTCTGACCCAAATTGCTCTAGTTTTCAATTTGCACTCATTAGCTCGTATTAGATCAAACTTGCGAGCTTCTGTCTTTTCTTTAAAAGATTTTTGCACAGGTTTATGATTATTATAGATAGTTTGAGCATTTGGTTTAGAAAAGAATCTAGGATTCCTTCTTGTTGATGGTATTTTAGTATTAGTTCTTCTCTTCCTATTTTAATAGTTAGAATTCTTATCTGGCTATCTAAGAAGGACATAATTATTTCGGATTCTCCTAGAATAGTTGAAGTAATGGTAAATAGGAGAGTTATAGATCGAATTATATTGATGTTTGGAATAGCAACCATCAAGTGAATGTCTATAGACATCACAATAGGAGCAGTAAAGATGGCACGTAGAACTCATAACCTTAGGAAAATTATTATTCAAAGTCTTGTCTAAGTTTTCAGCTCTAGTCTTGTTCTAAGGTGGCACAGCATGAAATGACGAAACAGCTTGTCTAATAGGAGGGCAGCCGTATTTAGCCTTATGTTTAACATTATGCTTAGAGTTACTTGATTCGCCAATGTCTAACTTTTGTTGTTTTGAGTCAAACTCATTTTTTAGAGTTTGAAAATATGGACAAGTTTCAATAGGTCTTTCGTCACCAGAGATAACTTGATAGGTTCAAAAGTTTTTGTTTGCTTGGAATTATTAGGGCAAAAGCCTATTCCAGTTCTGTCATCAAAATTGGTCTTACTTTCAGCAACACGGTCTTCAAAACATTTAGAGTTATTTTCAAATTTAGCAAACTTTTTGAAGACTGTTGATGTCCTTTCTTTTGTTTGTTCCAATTCTAACAACGTTCCTTTGTATTTCTTTTCCATAATTTCATTTGAGTCAGACAACTCCTTCAATTTTTGTTCAAAATTTTTAGTTTCATTCTCATGAGTTAGACATTGAGAGGTGTACTCTTCAGCATTTTGTTTGATGATATAACTTAGGGTTTCTATCTTATGTGTAATATCTTTGACAATCTTTTCAAGTCTAGTGCTTTTCTTGAGAGTTTTTGTGTACAGTGTGTGAATGTCAGGAAGGTATTAATTATCGGAATCACTAAGTGTGCAGTGTGTAGTGTCCCCTAGAGATTCATTTTTAGGAGGCACACACCCATTAACATCAATAATAGATCATTCCCTTTTACTCACACACGCCGTGTTTGAATCATTATCAACATTCTCAAGTAACAAAGCAAACAAATCAGTAGCAATAGCATCATTCAACATAGCATGATCAGGTTCCTTATCATCAGTGTATATGATTTTAGCAAATAAGGACATACAAGGGTCATAAGTATTACATGACTCAGGCTCATCAGTTTCAGATTCACTTGAGTCATCCCAAGTCTTGCACAGGTTAGCCCTGGTGTTCTTGTTCTTATTCAGATTAACTCTATAGTCACTGGCTAAGTATCCTAACTTTCCACATCTGTAGCATTATGTGTTCTTAAAGTCTCTGTTAGGTTTGTTGTCAAGTCTTTTCTCATGAGGCCTATTATTAGAGTTGTTTGGATATGTAGGTTTTTCCTTGTCTATTTGCAATTTTATTTCTCAACTTCACAATTTTCTTAAAATGTTTAGACAATAAGGAAATTGTGTTATCCAATCTATCTAAATTACATCCCTCATCAGAATCTAAGTTAATTTCAGGTAAATGACATTCAGGTTTAGTCAACTTAGAGGTGAAGGCAAGATTGGAGGCAAACTATTTCTTATGGGTCTGTATTAATTGTTTCTTAAAGTCTAATTCCATTTCAACAGTTCTTAGCTTGCTACTGAGGAGTTTAGGGGTAAGGTTTTGATCATCTATATCCTCAATTGCATAGCGCTTAATGTCAATTTTTTGTGAAAGTGACCTTATAATTTTAGAGACAATTTCTTTTCTATCATAGATTATTCGATTAGCATGCATCTTAGTCACTATGTATGTCAACCTAATGTAAAAGTCATCAAATGACTCAGGTCAGTCATGACTAAAGTGTTGTACTGCTGGATTAACATTTGAGTTATAGTCATTTTAACACGTGTGTCTCCTTAATGTGTAGTCACTAGGGTGTCCCATGATTCCTTAGAGGTAGTATAGAAAGATATCCTCTTGAATTCGTGTTCATTGATAGACATGATTATAGCATTTTTGCCTTTGTTATTGTTAAGGGAAGTCTGTTTCTCTTCTTTAGTGAATTCACTTAGTAACTTTCTAATCCTCACAGTACTTCCTTCAGTGGCTGGTTAGTAGGAAAAGTATAACCATTTTCAATACCATCCCAGACATCATCTCCCAATGTCCCTTGACTGAAAGCAACGATCCTCACTTTCCAGTAAGGGAAGTTCGTTCCATCAAAGAGAGGGGGCCTGGACAGTGTGACACCCCGCCTAATTAAATATCGGGTGATCAGTCCTTTATTAAATTACAATCAAGGTGACGGTTGGTTCATTCTTAGCATCACTGTTGTGAAAAATAACTTTTCCAATTTAACACCCTAAATAATTAAGCTAAGTGTCAAAACTATTTTAGACATTACTTTCCAATTTTTATTTTTATATAAACCAACATTTAATTCTTTATTTAAATCATAATTAAAGAATCACACACAACTATACTGGAACAACCAATCCAATAATGAAACATCCAACTAAGTAATTCCAACATTAAAACTTAAAGGACAAACATCCTGACAGTAATAAATCCCAAAGTGTAAATACTGGAAATAAACGAATGACATTATCCAATGAACAACTGAATAATGGAAAGGGCGACACAGGCCCAGCTGAATAAATAGTTCTAGTAGTGGAATCAACAAATGAGGTCTTCTAAGCAAGAGGCCTGCAACTCCCACCTAAGCTGCAGCGCATTCCTTCTAAAGGATCATATGTAAGACGCCCCTGTGGCTGGGCACCTACAATATATACATATATATACAAGAGAGAAAAAGAAGTGGAAACGGGTCAGATCCCGATTGTAAAACCGATTTAAAAATTTTTTAGCGAGTATTTAAAATGTTTACTGGCCAATGCAACAGCATATTAGTGCGGCACTCCCTTGAGAAATTCTCACCTCTCTTCTAATGTGCACACCTATCGCACTAACCTTCCCAACGGTTTAACTTATCTTATCTTAGGTTACTCGTAAGATTTAAACTAACAAATTTAACTGTTTAAGAGGTAAATTTCATTTAATAACGAAGTTCTCATTTAACCTTTATTTGCTAATAAAGTTCCTCAGTAACACATTATACTTTTCAGACACTTATTCCCAAATTTAAATAATTATTCCATTTCTTACTTACCTTAAGCACAGTAGGTAGTTCCCAAATTCATATTTAAACATATATATTTATCCTCATATAATATATATATTCTAGCAGCAGCCCACATAATAATTATGGTGCGGGCATACTCTGTTATCCAGTCCCCGTATCACTCGTACTAAGGGAAATACAAGTTCGTAATCACTCTCGAACTGTATCGAACAAAACACAAACAATATTGAGGCGAAGCATAGTTTCCAAGTCCAAGAGGTCAGCACATACCCTCACGTCTCTTAGGACCGTGACTATCGATCCGATATCCTGTACCTAGGATTCCTATCTTCTTGGGTACGAGTCAATATCCCCCATAAAGGTCACATCGACATAAGACTGTCCCGGCGCGGTAACCTCAGGGATAGAAAGTAGCGCGGATATGATTTTTACACGCAAATAGTATATGCATAAACACAGTCATATAAATACACCACTATTACCATATCAAGTTTAGGTACATACTCACGACCCAAAATTATGATATTTATTCTTATTTCTCATTATTTAGTCATCAGGTATAACGGTTTGTCTCTTACTTTAATTTGAGGGATTATTCCAACTTACTACGTAATACTCATGGATTCTTATCTTCCCAAATTGTAATTTCAGTAGGTACTCATTTATTTTCCAACGTAACTACCTTACGCGTCTCTCCACTTTAATACATAGTTCCATCATCTCTTTATATGTAAACATCCCCAAAACATGTAAATCTCGTCTTACATTAAAGGTTTCATATTTTTAATAAGTCCTACTGGTCTTCTTTATCTCTAAAAATATTTTAATAAGGATGTCCAACGATTATTATTCATCTAAATTTAATTCAACTATTTAGACGGGGAAATATGAGTCTGCCAGAAGGGGTCGATCGATCGATGGTAGGGGCTCGATCGATCGATGCGTCGATCAATCGACACTCCTGGTTCGATCGATCGATCAAACAGGTATGGCGAATTCTGCAGCTTAACAGTTACGGGTTCTATCATCCAACATCAACCAAATCCAGATTTTTCACACCCAAACTCCCAAAAATTCGTACTACAAACATTATAAACCCAAATTAAACATCTTCTACGTAAAGCATGCGAATTTTCATCAATATCCAAGGATTAATAGGCCAAAATTTATATCAATCTAAAGAACCCTAGAAATTTCTTTAACTTTGTTCTAATCAGTCTTTTTCCAAAATTTCTACTTTTAATCCATCATAAATCCGTGGTTAAAACTCTACATATGAAGGGTATTTCCAGATTATCATTCATATCATTACTACATGTAATTTTTCTATCTCCAACATGGGTTTTCTTCTATGAAACTCATCCTAATCATCCCTAGACTAACATGAGTGATGCATTAACGAAATTAAGCAAGATAAATACTTGCCTGGGAATTTCAAAGTTCTGATTTGTGGACGAATTTGGTGTGGTTGTGTTCCCCATCGCGCGATCTACGTGTTGGTGGTGGTGGCGGTGCAATCGGATCAGTTTTTGGCCTTGGATTGCTTGGAAAGCTTTCTACCTTCCTCTCTAATGGTCGTTCTAAGGTTTTGATTCTGCTAACCCTAAGGGACCATTCCAAATGGCTGATATAACATAATAAATTTCGTGGGTTTAATTACCTAAAAATGCAAAATGTCCAAAATGCCCTCCCGGGGTGCTAAATAGGCCTAAAAACGCCCCGAGACCCAAACAAAACCCCCGGGTACACTTTTCTGACTATCTCGACCCTTCCGAACACTTTGGCGCACTCAAAATGACCATATGGATGACTTATAATTTATTCACTTTTATTAATCAACATTTAGTCCCGACACGACACAGGCGCATCTCGACTTAATTTCCAAAATTATCATTCATTCGCACGTGATAATTTTTATAAAATCAATCTCATATATTACTATACTCATCCAGTAACATTCAACAAATTTCCAATAATTACTAACTCTCGTCATGCTAGTAAATATTTAAAACAACTTTCCGAATTAAAATTAAATTAATTTATCTCAATTAAATTTAATAAATCCCTAAATTTAAAAGCCATAAAAATACGGGGTATTACATACTTCCCCCCTAATAACGGAATTTCGTCCCAAAATTTGGAAAATAAGGCCTACCTGTTAGAACAATTCTGGATATCTTCTTAGTACGCAAATTATCTACATAGTAAGGCGCTTAATCACAATACCCCACGTCTCACAGCAAGCTTGATTAACATTCTCATTGGAGACACTTCACATGGTGCTCCTAACCGACAACATTCGCATAGGTCACGCCTATACATAAAAAAATTCTATTATCTCATTATCATTGGGAGGCCACACTTCACTATATGACCACTACTCGGATTTATCTATATATAAACTCCCATTCTGAGAAGAACCATACAAACATCTGACCACTCTTGTTCGCCTAAACTAATCGTGGAATTTCACCATAGTCATTAGATTATTCTCGACCGATCCAAAATTCTGAGTATCCACTCACCTCTAAATATAAGAAAGGAGAATATTCGAGGTTCTTCCATACCAAAACCTTAATAAGCACCTCGTACGCGATTAACAGGTACGAGTGCCTTTACAGAGCACTCCTGAAAACACCGTACTAAGATTCCAAAATTTCCTTCACGTGGTTCCACTAATCTCTAATCATCGTGCGCCTATTCCCTGGCTAGGGGTGATACATCCTACTCGTAACGAAACCTTACCTCCGTTGGTTCCTAAAATCCCATATTAAAGGTGGGATTCATAAACCTCATCCCGATTCAGAAATTAATATTGTACTGGACTATGTACCGGCGCGATCCTTCCTTTCAAAGGAAGTCTGGGGCACACTAGTTAATATTGTAAACCACCCCCAAAGTAATGTCAATCACTTCCTTCTTGGGCGACTTATTTCACATGTTCGGATGAACCCTTGATCTTGTTTGGAGGATGGTAAACCATCCAAGAACTTTACCGACTTTACCGACCTCTTCCAATTTCAGGAATTGTCGATGAACACAAAATTATCTGGTTGATTCTCCTCTTTCAACCGAACTCTACCTATGGGCGGTGCATGAAGAGACTACTCACTACTCTCCTTCCTTCCTTGGTGTATGCCGAAGGTTCCTTACTCGTGCTCTTTTCTCCACGATGCGCATTTCTGGATGTTTTATACCATACTAACCTCACCACTCTTTGTATGCGCAAGTCGCTCTCACACTTGACTAATAACAACCCCCGCTCCGAGTGTTCTTCGTAATAATTAAATTTTACTCTATTCAAGGGATACCCCTTCTTAAATGGCTTCCCACAGCCTTCCAATGAAAATTAGGGTGTGCTATTTCAATTGCACACTTATGTATGGATTATCGCCCCTCATGTGATGTTTAATCCACCTTATCACTTCCCCTTCATTATGCTAGTCCCACAAACATATATTTCACACGTCTATTACCACGTCCCTTCATCTCGGACGATTTTAACATTAGTTAACCAGGATGTCTACACATCATATAAACCGTGCATACTAGCGTAAGCATCACATACGCTTCTCACCTAATAGCCAATTCTTTATTTTCCCTAGTGCTCGCAACGTGATTACAACACTTGGGTACTCTCAATCACCCTAAAAATCAAAATTTTAAATCCTCTTTATCATCATTCCACCCCTCAACTCGTGAGGATAACTTTCAATGCTTTCTTACCACATAACCAGCTCAACTAGCTTTAACTCATGATTCAACTTCTAACTTATAGATGTAATTACCTGCCCCTAGTGCGACCGAGGTACCGAACTCATGGAATAGTGACCAAACATCTCCCTAATTCCAACCTTATGCTAAGTTTCATGCGTGGGATGTCTCACAAAGAAAAATCCAAACAAGGAACCCCCCCCCCCCCGATACACTACTACTTAGCATTGTCGGTTATCGAAGTCCGTTAGGTCCTCCATCCATAGCATGTACCCCTTTATTCCATCCCTTGACGAAAAAGTAACCCTTCTTCCCATAATTACACTCAACAAAGAATGTTTCACCAATTGCACTATCGTAATTGCATTCCATAAACCTCGAATACATACAATCGGAATTCTTGAAATCCCTTTCCTTAATAATAGGGGTATAACTCTTAACTCCCACATCTATAGAGGATAGATATAACAATGCACTCTTCCTATCACTAAGTCCGGTGTGCTAAACATAATACTAAGTCAAATCTTTTCGCTCAACAGTAAACCCGATATATACTGAATTGTAATGACAAAGTATATACACAAATTGGCATTGACTATCTAGTGTCCACCATCCCCTCCGAAGTCTCTAGGATAGAAAATATAAGTGTGAGTCCACCCTATTGCAAGTGAGGCCTTGCCAGAACAAAACATGTTGCACTAATGTAACCACTCCGATAGCTTTGCAATAGCTGTCTACTATCATATTGTCCATTTTTATAAAGTTGAAATCAATACCATATTGTACTCGTATATCCCCTCGCAAAAATGAATGACCTCAATAAAGTATATAACACCATTAATATACTCATCCATCCTCCGCGGATAGCACGAAGGAAAAACCCCGCTACACTAGGGAAAATATTCACATAATAATATCATTCGTAGTCATATGCACTAAACTCATCTCACATGCTAATCTAGCAATGAACAAAATACAATAACTTGCTCGTGTCGCATAAACACGGCTCATCCTCTGAGGATACAACTTATACTTCCACCTTGTCAATCGTCTTGACTGCACAAATGGTCTCCGGACGTAAAACGTCGGGCCAAACCAAAACAAACTACTTTAATCGTTGTCTTTTACTAGGAACTGTGTTCTTGTCCCTTTACTCACTTCGGGAAAAATATTTTAGTACATGATTTTACTTTCCACAAAATACCTCGATATTTAATTCACTCATCACCTGAAATACATTCAGAAACTCATGAACGACTGGGACTGGGCCAGGCATCGTCACTCAAACATCTCCTACCCCGCAATGACAAAGGTAATACTCCTACCGAATTAATTTATTATGGCTCTGTGCATAGCGAGCTAGTCCATGCCAAATATTGACGTCGTATTCACGTATGACTAATACTAGTGTGACTGCAGGTAAAACCAAACTACCAAACTATATACCTACGCCTCGATGTATACAAAAAAAAATGGTCCTCTCCCCAATGTTGATTCTACGCATGACACCATACTTCAGTAATATATAAAAAAAATCCTAAGGTATGTGCCAAGCGAGTATCCATATAAACAGTATGACGCCCCAGTATTAAATAAAATGTACCTCATAGTATTGGAAGGAAAGAACTTACCATCAATGGTCGATGATGGCTGCTGGGTTTTAGTATGTTGGGCGTTGTACACACATTCGTGTTGATCCTGCCCCTGCTGCTGGGGTATTTTATTCTTATCTGGGCAATCCTGCCTCCGGTGACTCATCCTGCCGCAATTAAAACATCTACCCCTAAACTGTTTCATTTTACGGCTCTGTTGGTTTTGGTCCGGTTGTATAATTCCATTTTTTCCTTGGCCTTATTGAGTATCTTAATGAAAAATGATATTTGGTTGAGGACAGTCCCTCCACTTGTGACCCATTTGTACACACTTATAGCAAAGTCCTGAAAGTTCTCTCTGGTTGGGTTGAAGTTCCTTTCCAGACTGATCTGGACAAGTTTGACGTTCATGACCGTCCATTCCACATTTAAAACACCTCTTTGTGACTTCACTCGGCCCCCGGCTTTGTTGACCCTGACGCTTTTGGGTTTCCCCACACAATTTGTTACCTTTGTGGCTTTTACGGTCTTGAGGAGATTTTTGTTGTGATTTTTGTGTCTTCACCCCCTTGTTATTTCCAGTCATGACAGACTGACTATACTCTCTAGATCTTTCCCCCCCCCCCCATAAGCTGCGCGTTGCGTTCTTGATACTGCAAGACCGCAATGGTAACTGCCTGTGCCACAATACCTGCTAACTCGGCGTTTGATATTCTCTCTGGAGACACTAGAGGTGTGAGTCGACCTTGCTCGTGGACTATACTAACAACATTAGCTAGTTCTTCTTGACGATCCATCTGAAAATTTAAATAATCTGGATGAGCTCATCATTCGCATAAACAAATCGCAGAAGCACGAATTATCAGTGTATAGAGATGAATTCAACATTCCTAATATTAGGGCTCTATATCAAAGACGCTAAGCTGGAAACGAAATAAGCCGTACAGATCCTAAAGGACACTAGAACATGATGCTCTGATACCACCTGTGACACCCCGCCTAATTAAATATCGGGTGATCAGTCCTTTATTAAATTATAATCAAGGTGACGGTTGGTTCATTCTTAGCATCACTGTCGTGAAAAATAACTTTTCCAATTTAACAACCTAAATAATTAAGCTAAGTGTCAAAACTATTTTAGACATTACTTTCCAATTTTTATTTTTATATAAACCAACATTTAATTCTTTATTTAAATCATAATTAAAGAATCACACACAACTATACTGGAACAACCAATCCAATAATGAAACATCCAACTAAGTAATTCCAACATTAAAACTTAAAGGAAAAACATCCTGACAATAATAAATTCCAAAGTGTAAATACTAGAAATAAACAAATGACAATATCCAATGAACAACTGAATAATGGAAAGGGCGACACATGCCCAACTGAATAAATAGTGCTAGTAGTGGAATCAACAAATGAGGTCGTCTAAGCAAGAGGCCTGCAACTCCCACCTAAGCTGCAGCGCGTTCCTTCCAAAGGATCCTATGTAAGACGCCTCTGTGGCTGGGCACCTGCAATATATACATATATATACAAGAGAGAAAAAGAAGTGGAAACAGGTCAGAGCCCGATTGTAAAAACGATTTAATTTTTTTTTAGCAAGTATCTAAAATGTTTAATGGCCAATGCAACAACATATTAGTGCGGCACTCCCTTGAGAAATTCTCACCTCTCTTCTAATGTGCACACCTATCGCACTAACCTTCCCAACGGTTTAACTTATCTTATCTTAGGCTACTCGTAAGATTTAAACTAGCGAATTTAACTGTTTAAGAGGTAAATTTCCTTTAATAACGAAGTTCTCATTTAACCTTTATTTGCTAATAAAGTTCCTCAGTAACACATTATACTTTTCAGACACTTATTCCCCAATTGAAATAATTATTCCATTTCTTACTTACCTTAAGCACAGTAGGTAGTTCCCAAATTCAAATTTAAACATGTATATTTATCCTCATATAATATATATATATATATATATATATATATATATATATATATATATATATATATATTCTAACAGCACCCCACATAATAATTATGGTGTGGGCATACTCTGCTATCCAGTCCCCATATCACTCGTACTAAGGGAAATACAAGTTCGGAATCACTCTCGAACTGTATCAAACAAAACACAAACAATATTGAGGCGAAGCATAGTTTCCAAGTCCAAGAGGTCAGCACATACCCTCACGTCTCTTAGTACCGTGACTATCGATCCGATAGCCTGTACCTAGGATTCCTATCTTCTAGGGTACGAGTCAATATTCCCCATAAAGGTCACATCGAGATAAGACTGTCCCAGCGCGGAAACCTCAGGGATAGCAAGTAGCGCGGGTATGATTTTTACACGTAAATAGTATATGCATAAACACAGTCATATAAATATACCACTATTACCATATCAAGTTTAGGTACATACTCACGACCCATAATTATGATATTTATTCTTATTTCTCATTATTTAGTCATCAGGTATAACGGTTTGTCTCTTACTTTAATTTGAGGGATTATTCCAACTTACTACGTAACACTCATGGATTCTTATCTTCCCAAATTATAATTTCAGTAGGTACTCATTTATTTTCCAACGTAACTACCTTACGCGTCTCTCAACTTTAATACATAGTTCCATCATCTCTTTATATGTAAACATCCCCGAAACATGTAAATCTTGTCTTACATTAAAGGTTTCATATTTTTAATAAGTCCTACTGGTCTTCTTTATCTCTAAAAATATTTTAATAAGGATGTCCAACGATTATTATTCATCTAAATTTAATTCAACTATTTAGATGGGGAAATATGAGTCTGCCAGAAGGGGTCGATCGATCGATGGTAGGGGCTCGATCGATCGATGCGTCGATCGATCGACACTCCTGGTTCGATCGATCGATCAAACAGGTATGGCGAATTCTGCAGCTTAACAGTTACGGGTTCTATCATCCAACAACAACCAAATCCAGATTTTTCACACCCAAACTCCCAGAAATTCGTACTACAAACATTATAAACTCAAATTAAACATCTTTTACGTAAAGCATGCGAATTTTCATCAATATCCATGGATTAATAGGCCAAAACTTATATCAATCTCAAGAACCCTAGAAATTTCTTTAACTTTGTTCTAATCAGTCTTTTTCCAGAATTTCTACTTCTAATCCATCATAAATCTATGGTTAAACCTCTACATATGAAGGGGATTTCCATATTATCATTCATATCATTACTACATGCAATTTTTCTATCTCCAACATGGGTTTTCTTCTACGAAACTCATCCTAATCATCCCTAGACTAACATGAGTGATGCATTAACGAAATTAAGCAAGATAAATACTTGCCTGGGAATTTTAGAGTTATGATTTGTGGACGAATTTGGTGTGGTTGTGTTCCCCGTCGCGCGATCTACGTGTTGGTGGTGGTGGCGGTGCAATCGGATGAGTTTTTGGCCTTGGATTGCTTGGAAAGCTTTCTACCTTCATCTCTAATGTCCGTTCTAAGGTTTTGAGTATGCTAACCCTAAGGGACCATTCCAAATGGCTGATATAACCTAATAAATTTCGTGGGTTTAATTACCCAAAAATGCAAAATGTCCAAAATGCCCTCCCGGGGTGCTAAATAGGCCTAAAAACGCCCCGAGACCCGAACTAAACCCCCGGGTACACTTTTCTGACTATCTCGACCCTTACGAACACTTTGGCGCACTTGAAATGACCATACAGATGACTTATAATTTATTCACTTTTATTAATCAACATTTAGTCCCGACACGACACAGGCGCGTCTTGACTTAATTTCCAAAATTATCATTCATTCGCACATGACAATTTTTATTAAATCAATCTCATATATTACTATACTCATCCAGTAACATTCAACAAATTTCCAATAATTACTAACTCTCGTCACGCTAGTAAATATTTAAAACAACTTTCCGGATTAAAATTAAATTAATTTATCTTAATTAAATTTAACAAATCCCTAAATTTAAAAGCCATAAAAATATGGGGTGTTATAGACAGGTTACCTAATCTCCCAAATTTCTCGTCCATTATTTTTTTTGTGAAAAAAAATTCAAAAATTCAAGATCTAAAAGAATTTGTAAAACCAAAGCTCTGATACCAATTGAAAAAGTACCACTTAAGTTGTTTAATTCAAGATTAAACGGTCTAAATGGTACTTTTTCAATTGGTATTAGAGGTGAAAATGATCCAAAGATTGTAAACATTGCACGTATGGGTTCTATTTATACTGGAGCATAGAAGGCTCTGGAAGATCGAAGCAAATCAGTGATCAGGATTGAAAACAAATGATCGAAGTAAATCTAACGGCTGACGATGCACTGCTATTAAAAACACTTTGGTTGGTTCAATAGGCTCACACATGGATCAAGTTAGAAGACATGCAGACGATTGATAAGATTTATCCAACGGTGTAACTAAAGTCTCAAATATGTGAGGTAAAGAAAACACAAATCTAGCCGTTATAATACCAACACGTGTAAGGCCACGATGCTAAGAAAAACGCGTGTTTTTTACGAATGAAAAAATTCAATTTTCCTCCACAATATTTCTAGCGCTTTCGAATTCTACCCGAGCAAAGATTTAGGCACTTAGGGAAATTATAAAACACCCCAAAACATTATAAAATCCAATTTCACATATTTAAAAATTATTTTAAAAATTCCTAAAATTATTTAAAATATCCCAAAAATTGTAGAAAATCATTTTAATGGGATTCAACTCACACACACCCATATAATGAATAATTAAACACAAAAATTAAATCCTAGGTGAATGTGTTAGTGTTATACCTTTAAGAGCTTTAGAGGAATTCAATGTAAAGCCTGAGGCTCTTTGGTAGACAAGGATATGACTCAAATTTGTCACTATTTCCAAACTAGATGATCACCGATATAGTATTGACTCAAGTGAGTCAAAGATATAGGGTGCTTCAGAGGATACTATGAATGCTGGGTCCAATTTATCCATTCTAGAATATCATATTTCTGCAATAACAAAATCTTTGCTCATGTAGTACTCTATCCTTTAGATTCCTTCATCGCTTCTGGTCAAAGCCGAGCTGATTTTTGAATTTTGGCATCACCAAATACAGGTATAGTTTTTCCCCTAGGACTGGCCTTGAGAGTAATAGATCCATTCCTAGGTATCTTCAACTGCAAAAAGGCAGTTTGGCATCCCTCCGTCCATTCAAAAGAGTTTTTGATAAATTTGAAGAATGGAAGGCATTATCTCTGGATACAAATCTGTTTAGAGCTACTACTCAGATTGTTAGGCTTTTTTTTCCTTCTTACTTCTAAGAGACTGCATATTGATCAATGCCTCAATCTTATCAGTATTGGCCTCCAAGCCCCTTTAATTCTTAATAAATCACAGAAATTTTTCGGCCTTGACTTCGAATACACATTTAGATGGATTTAGCTTCATTTGGTATTTCTATAGTTTTTTAAAGGTTTGGTTGAAGTCTTTTATTTGGTCATTCATTTTTACTCTCTCAGTCATCATGTCATTCACATAAACCTCCATGTTCTTCCCTATTTGTTTTTTAAGTACTTTGCTCATCAACCTTTGATAAGTGGCATTTACATTTTTTAGTTCGAAAGGCATCACATTATAGAAAAAATTACCTCGACTCATGATGAAGGAATTTTTCTCTTTATCTTCTGAATTCATTTTAATCTGGTTATAAGCAGATTATGCATCCAAAACACTCAGTAGCTCATGCCCAGCTATTGGATCTACCTATTAGTATATCCAAGGCGACGGATAATAATCCTTGGGACATGACTTAGTTAGATCAGTGAAGTCCACGTACATCCTCCACTTATCATTTTTCTTCGGTACCATCACCATGTTTGCCAACCAGTTAGGGTACATCATATCTTTAAGGAAATCAACTTTCTTTAATCTGGACACTCCTTCTTGTATCACCATATTTTTTCTCTTTTGAGAATACTCTTTATTTTTTATTTGACTGGTTTGGCTTCTTTGATTATGTTGAGCTCGTGGCTAATAATGGAAGGACTAATTCGAGGAATATCTTCATAGTTCCAAGCAAATACACTTTTTTCTAGCTCGTAGGAAGTCTTATAGTTGCTTCTTAAGGTTGGGGTCTAAGTACGAGCCGATCTTGGATATCCTCTTAGGGTGTTCGTCGTCCAGCATCATTGGCTCAATTTTTTAAATGTCTTATCTAGTTATCAATCTATCTCCATCCCGAGGATCTAATGTCTCAATCTAATAGGTTTGAACTAGCCTCTTCATCTCTTTCTCATCGACCAAGGTCTTACTTCTACTTAATTTCCTTTCACCACGCCTACACCAAAGTTGGCGGGGAAGTTGAGACATTGGTAAACAGTTGAGGCTATAGCCTTAAATTTCTTCAGACCCACTCTCCTAAAGATGATAGTTTATGTTGATAAGACATTCTTGTTAAGGATGAAGAATCTCATCTTCTATATTCTGTAAGTTAGCCAAGTATCGATCACAACTTCTTACTCAATTGTACCTAGCGGGTGCACTTTTTTTTCGGAGAATCCAATTAAAGGTTGATGAAACGCCTCTAGTTTTGTCGGATAGCTTTAATATTTGAAAAAAATCATAAAACAGTAAATCTTACAAGTTTTCATTGTCCATTGGTATTATCTTCACATTTTTATCGCAGATCATCATGTTTATCACTAATGGATCATCGTGTGGATATGTCTACCCTGAGAGGTCATCCCAGGAAAAGCTTATAATATATCTGTCTTTAGTGACCTGTCAGGTCAGATGTCTATCACTACTAAAATGTTGATATCTTTGTCATTGACACAAGATCTTGCCACATTGAGATATATTTTTCTTTCAGTTAGTTCATCGTCTCCTTCTGCTATACAGTTGCACTCAAAAGAGAGCATATCCATCTCTTTAATGGTCTCTTTAGGCAATGATGAGAAGTCGGTATCCTCCTTAACTTTGTTCTCCTGAGCCCTTTTCTGGTCTTTGTTCCCTATCTGAAGTGATCTTGATCTCTTCATGGGCTTTCGATCTTCACGGGCTTGCATTGGTCTTCCATTCTTCTCCACATATTTATTAAGTTCACCTATTTTGATAAGGTCTTTAATTTCATCCTGCAAGGCTAGGTAGTCATTGGTTTCATGTCTGTGATCCTTATGGAATTTATAAATCTTGCTCTTATCTCTTAGTCCACCAGGAGTTCTTAACTTCTCCGACCATTTTAGCTCACCATCTCCTTAGATATCATCAGGGATATAGTGTACTCCCACTCTTAAGGTAGTATGTTTATCAAACTTATGGTATATCCTCTTCTCGTTCTTCGCCCTTAGACCAACTTTGGGTTTTTCCTTTCTTCTCATGCTTCTAATTTATTCAAGCTTTCTATAGCTGAACTCTTTTACATTCATGGCTTCTTTTGTATTCATGATCTTTCCTGCCTTGGCAAAGAGCTAGGCTATATGGTTTAGAGGTTCCTTGTATAGTGACCTATAGAATTTCCTGGGTAACATCCGTCTCATTATTGTGGTAATCTACACTTTTTCATTGTTGTCCTCAACTTCCAATTTTTCAGTGTGAACCTTGTAATGTACTTTATTATTATTTCATCCTCACGTTGACGGATGCTTAACAAGTGAGATACCTTTTATCATTTTTTCTCCGAAGCATGAGTTGTTCCCAAAGAGGTCATCCAATTGCTTAAACTCTGAGATTTATCCTCTAGGTTACCCATTATAACAAATTTGATCAGGTCCTATGAGAGTGCCAAAAAATCCTTACAACGCATCTTGTCGGCTATAGAGAATATGTCACATGATGCTTGGTAATTCTCAAGATACAAAATTGTATCTAATTTTCCTTCATACCTAGGAGTGATCACTAGAGAAATGAATTTTATAGGTGTGGGATAACTAATCATAGAGATTATGAGTGGAGATCCTTTAACAAAACCCGTTTATAGTGGATTTTTCATTTTGATGAGGTTTCCTAGGCAGTCCTCTATCCTCTTGATGGATCCCATTCATAGTTGAGTTTCCTCAGCTACTTATTAGCTCATTCGTGGCTCTCGATTAAGAATTCTTCTCTTTATCTAGCCTGTTTGCACTTGTTTAATCCCATGGTATTTCATCTTGAACTACTCTATCTTCTTGGATCCTTTCTCCTGTATTAAGCTCATCTTTTACCTTCTTTAGGGTGCATACGTGCTCGCACATCTGTCCTTCCCAGTCTATTAAAGATTGGTACTTTATTGAGCCTTTCAAAGGCATGTATTCGTTCGTCTGAGTACGTTTGATCATCATCATCACCAGTTGACCTCATTGTGGAGGTTATACCTTATCGGTATGAGGATTCTTCAGGTTCAGACCCATGTGTCCGAGCAAATCTGCTTGTCTCAGATCCCAGATATAGTCTTCTGGGGTTTTACAAATCTTTTCCTCGGCTCCCTTGCCTTTTATATCTATAGGGGAAGGTGAAGGTGATTTCCTACTTTTATCCAGACTTTTTTCTATGGATGGAGTTATTAGAGATGGTTATGGTCAGCTATGTGAGGCTAGCACACTTTGGGTCAGCTATCTCATATTTTCTTACATAGTTTCCTAGATTTTAACTAAGATATACAAGAATCCTTCTAAATACTCTATTCTAATAGGGGTGGAGGGTGGTGCAACCTCCTTTTACCTACTACTTTTTGTGTGTTCTTTCATTGTAACAAAATTTCCCAGAAAATAGAGTACTGACGTAGGAAAACAGCATGTAACTGAATTTTTTAGTATCTAATATAGGGGGAACTATTTAGAGTATAAATGAAAGTGCTTAGATGGGGTTTACATGGAGTTTGTTAATGGAACAGTAAACCAAGGATTTTAGGCAAGAAATTAAATGAATATACTGATCAAATCAGCAAAATGGATGTTAACCACAGATGGATGGAAGAGGCTAGGCTCGATGGATGGGTTATGTGGTTGGAGTCGTTGAAGCTAGAATAGTTCAGAAGAAAGAAACAAGAGGAAATCTAAGAGGGGTGGAGAAGACCCTACAGTATTGCCTTTCACCGTTGAGAAAACCATTAGCTATTATAACACAATGCTTGACGATGGGATAGTTTTATGAACTAAGAACGCTCCCCAATATGCATGGGGAAATGACATTTAATTTGATCCTAAATATTTTCATATGCATTGGCGTGTTTGCCACATGACTAACTCATGCTTCACATGAGAAGAATTATAAATAAGCATATGATAGCTAAAACACTGCAAATACCTCATGAAAACATCAATAACAACCCATTGCCCTATAATGGTGCAAATATGGTAGTGGGTTATGATAAGGAAGCTAGGGATCACACGAGGAAATTGAGAAGATATATGAAGGAGTTTGAGTTATCATTGGAAGATTGCACAGTTGGAATAGAAAATACAGTTATTTCCTATGACTAATTGAGTGCTAAAAATATGGAGGAAGTATATAACATGGGAGGTTATGTGGTTGGACCCATCTTGGAGTATCAATCCGTGTTGAAGTCCCTAAATATGTATGGTTCTTCGATCAAGTTGGGATGCCTCGGGAGAGAAGACTATATATCACCCAAGCAATATTAGACATCACAAAGAAGAATGTTGTTCCTTTGTTAAGATTGATTATCCCAATGGCTAGGTTGGTAAAAAAATGTTTATGTCAAAGATAACTTTCTCTGATGCCAATAAAGTAGTTAGGTTCCCACCCAATCGGTCATTGTATGTCACAAAAAATATGACGATGTAAGATTTTCTAGAGCTTTGATGGATAGAGGTGCCTCTATTAATATCATGCCTATTAGTGCCTTTTACGTGGCAAATATCTCATATTCAAGGATCATAATGATGCCACTTGTTATTTCTGGTTATGGTAATAAGACTTTAAAATCCACCGATTATATTAATATTGGGATTGTGATAGGAAATATCACATCACACATTAAGTTCCATGTGATTGAGAGTACCACTTTATACCATCTTTTGATATAAAGAGTGTGGATGCACAACTACAGTTTAGTTCCTTCAACGTATCACCATTGCACCAAAGCTAACATGAAGGGAACTGAGATAGTAATTTGACCAATAAAAAAGCCTTTTTCATAAGAGGAGACACACTTGGTGTATGTCACATTTTAAGCGGATCTATTTGAGGATAGGGGCATTTTAACATGCCGTATAGAGGGAGTTAAATTTTCAATGATTGGAGAAAGGAATAGACCTATGAAAAACTAAGGTGATGAGATGGTGGATGATGAGAAGAGAGCTGAGGAGGCACACGATGTCATTCATAAACATCAAATTATTTCTAAAAACCTAAGAGATAAAATGAGGATAAGGATTGATTTGATGGAATATGATGTAAAATGGCAGATCGTCCTTAGTAGGTTTTCTAGAACTAAGTTAGAGGAAGAGGAAAGACACATAAATAGTAAAGTAATTGCATCGCCCAAAAGCCAATGCAAGATAATACTGCTGGAGGATGGAAGGGTGGTTTATCGCCTCCAAAGGTGTTCACGGGTAGCCAGAGTGTGCAAGATAATACAAATTTATTGAAGAGATTGAAGATGAGCCAAAGTGCATGATTGATCACCCAAAACCACAAGTTCGAGAATTAGAGAAGATTGATTTGGTTGAGGGTGGAGAAGATCAAAGGGAAATATTCATTTCAAAGGACCTAGATGTTGAGAGGAAACGTGGGCTAATTGAAATTATTCAAGAGCATAAGACATTTTTTCTTGAAAATACACAAAGATTGTGGCTCTAGATCAAGAGGTGAGTTGCCACAAGATGAAAGTTATGCCTTCGGCAATACTGGTGAAACAAGCAACCTGAACATACAATCCAGAGCTAAATCTCAAGATCAAGGATGAGGTGCAACGATTATGAGCAGTTAAATTCATTAAGCCAATTAAACATCTAATTTGGGTTTCCAATATTGTGCTAGTGGGGAAAAAGATAAAAATCAAATAAGCATATGTGTTGACTTTAGATATCTCAATATCTTTCCCAAAGGATGAGATTAATCTATCATCCATTGACAGTCTGATAGATTCAACGACAAGACATGAAATGTATAGTTTCATGGATGGGTATGTGGGCTATAACCAGATCAAGATAGATCTAACCGACATAAAGAAAATGACATTTAGAACTCTATTAGTTAATTTTATTTATAATGCCATGCCTTTTGGTTTGAAAAATGTAGGGGCAACATATCAAAAAACAATAATGGACCAATTTCATGACTTTTTCCTGATATTTTGGAGTTCTATGAGGATGATCTGGTCATCACGTCAAGAAAGGAGGAATCTCACTTGATTAATCTAGGAAGAGATTTCAATAAGTGTAGGAAAAATAAATTGAAGATGTACCCACTCTAGTGAGCTATTAGTGTAACGAGTGTGAAATTCTTAGGTGATATGGTAAATAGGCCGAGAGTTCATATGGACCAAGACAAGCAAAAAGCTATTCTTGATATGACTTGCCTAACAACGATGAAGGAGATTAATATCTTCTTCAAGAATATTTCCTACCTGAAAAGATTTATCCCACGTTTGGCAATAATTAATCATCCATTAATGGATTTGTTGCACAATACTGTGATGTTCAAATGGGAGGAACTTCACCAATAATCTCTTAACAAGCTTAAGAAATTACTTACCGCCCCACAAACGATGATTCCTCCAAGAACTAGAGTACCGTTGCAGCTTTATCTTACTTCTACTAGAAGATCCGTCGGTGCATTATTGGCATAAGAGATTGATGGGCAAGAATGCCTTGTCTACTATCTTAGTAGAGTCATCCATGGTCCAAAGGTAAGATACACTAGTGTTGAGAGGCATTGTTCTGCCTTGATAGTTGTTGCTCAAAAACTTAGGCATTATATGTTATCTTTCACAATCCATATTTTGAAAATATATGATCCCATTAAATATTTATTAGCATAAACCATTTTGATTGGGAGGGAAGAAAGGTAGTTCCTTATCCTCTCATAGTATGATCTGAAATATATGGTCCCTCAAATAATTAAGATCAAGCTTATGCAAATTTATTGGCATTTTTTCCTTTTGGGATATTTGAGCTACATAATGAAGATATTCTAGGCAATGATATGCAAGCCAACTTCTTGGAGGCCAATCTTGAATAGTGGAGTATGAAGCTCTATGGCTCATTGAATAAAGGAAAAGGAGGATCATGGGTTATCCTTTTAATAGGAAAGAGGAAATATGTCTATCTTTTAAGTTGGATTTATTTTGTTCCGACAATGAGGCATAATATAAGGCTTTGGTTCTGGGATTACTAGAGACAGTCCTAATAAGTATCCGTTCACTTTGCATCAAAGGGGATTCTAACTTAGTAGTCAATCAAGTGAATGGAAAAAACATATTGAAGCGCCTCAACTTGGAACCTTATAGAATAATAATCCATACATTGTTTGTTTAGTTTTATCAAGTTAAAGTGGAAAGGCATCCTAGAACTATGAACACGCATGATGATGCCTATTCCACCATTGCACAAAAGGTAGCTATGAATGGAGAGTCAATAATTATGGTGATCTAATGAAGAACATCTCCATCAATCATGCTTGAAATATTTCTAACTGAAGATAACTCATAATGGAAAGGCAAAATACGTAAGCATCTCGAGTTTGAAGAAAAAAAGGTGGGGCTTAAAGAGTTAGCCTAATATTAAATTATGATGAGGAGTTTATACTTCATAAACATTAGAGGATGGCTAGAGAGGTCCATCAACCTAGAGGAAGCTAAGTAGAAATTAAAGAAAACCCACAAGGAGCATTATGAGGCCACTAAAATCTCCATATATAGAAAAACTCAAAGAGAGGGATATTTTTATCTAATAATCAGGTAGGACATGGAAATAATACAAAGAGAATATGTTGTGTGTTAACTTTTCTTTCAGGCAGCTGAGTGAAATTCCGTTGAAGCCCAAATAGATTGTAAATAGCCTTACATTGATTTTATCATAAATGGGGTTGTTCTTGCGGATAATATTAACACCATGGAGATTTGAAGAAGATCCCTAAGGTTTTACGTTTAAGAGTAGATTTATCTCAGAGGATACTTCAATAGATCTTTGAGGTGGATCATAAAGGAGGAAGCAGTGTAAGTTCTTAAGAAATCACATGATTCAACTAATATTGGGGGAGCCAAATTATATGGTCAAATCATGACTTTGTCTATTATTGGCCAATTATGGAGAAATATTTAGTTGAGTTCATTCGGAATTGTAAGTCATGCCAACTTCATAGAAATATGATTCATGCTCCTTCGATAGACCTTCATTCCTTGGAAACTCCCTATCCATTTCACACTTGGGCATTTTACCTTGTGGGGGTAATAAAACCTCACCCAAGGGGCAAAATTTGGATACTCGTGGCAACAAAGTGCTTTACAAAGTGGGAGAGGTAATATCTTTTAAAAGAGCAATAACAAGCATTGTGGCATAGTTTATTAAAGAGTACATAATTTGTCATTCCCAAGGTTATTTTATCTGATAATGGAACTCCATTCATCAATAAAGAGGTGACCTTACTCATAGGCAAGTACTTAATCATACAACACACTTCAATGATAGACTACGTAAAAGGAAATGGTTAAGCCGAAGCAATAAACAAAACTTTCGTTAATATTTTGCCAAGATGATGGAGGATTTTTCTGGATCATGGGATGATAAAATTCTAGCAACGCTATGGGCTTATCGATTAACCAAAAGGAAACTAGATGGTTATACACCTTTTTCCTTGGTCTATGGAGATGAAGCAATTTCACCAATTGAGTTAGAAGTACCTTCGGCTAGATATGCCTTACGAAGCAGCATACTCCCTCAAGATATGCATTATCAACTAGAAGCGTTGGACGAATACAGAGATAATGGGAGGAAACACTTTCCAATGTACACAAAGCAACTCTTTATGACTTACGATAATTTAGTGAGGCCAAGAAAATTTCTAGAAGGAGATTTAGTTCTAGAAGCAAGTGTTAGTCACATTAGAGGACTCCTATTAGCAAAGTTTGAAGATAATTGGAAAGGTGTTTGTTAGGACATAAATTTCCAACTGAGTCCCAGTATTATTTTGACTTAATTCCGTGAATAAAATTGTGTTTGTAATATGTCATAGGGAGATTTTTATTTTGTCATGATGCCACTGGGTCTATGACGTATTGAAGAAAATTGAAGATGTTGCGGCAAAGCTTCAAAGAATTAAATCATTCCGAAATTTAATTGATGCAAGTTTAATCGTCTTCAAAGTTAATTGCATTCCGATATCACTCAGGTATGAATGCGTATAATTAATGGTGCTCGAAATTTTTTTTATAAAAGATAAGGATGTAATTTTATAAAGAAAAATGTTTTAAAATTTTTTTAAAAGTGTTTTAAATGTTTACACTACGTTTTATTCTAATATACTCGAAATAGAGTTTGACTAATTTGGATATCTTTTTAAAGAGACGTTTTGATCTAAAAGTCAAAAAGTCAAACTGACACGTCAGCTCATCCAAAAGACATAAGGATCTCGCTCGAACGAGATGCCTAAGTCGCACGAATGACGTGGCATTATCATTCGAATGACACGATTTTTGAGGCGGTGCTAAATTATTATTTAAAGCGTGGTTGCGTCAGAATTTCGTAAGTGTGCATCAGGAGAAAAACATAATTCATTCCAGTACATTGTTTGCACATGTTTTCTAAGGTTTAAAAAGCATAAACATATCCTTAGAGTTGGCAAAGATCCGAGTTATCATTCTTATATGTTTAAGTGATCTTGCGTCACCAAGAAGTTTGTTCTACAATTGAACATAAGGGTTTTATGGTGAAGAAAAGAGAAGGACTTCTTGTTCGACATCGTAGATGAATCAAAGCCAATCGGTGGACCCTGAGACATTCGTGGAGTCGAGTGTTGTGGACAGGTATCGCATAAGAAGGAATTTCTGCGTTGGCACTATGAGAGGAGTGGTTAAAGATCAGAAGTGCGTCAAAACCCATGAGGATCGAGTTGTTGAGTGAGTCTGTGTCTGTTCATTATAAATCCACATTCATAATGATTATCTGGCTTGGGTCGTCCGAGGTTATTTTCCCGTTTTGGGTTTTTTCCTCGTACATCTGGCGTTGTGAGTATTCTTTACTTTATTTTACTTGCTTTAATCACTAGATGCATGTTTAGGATTAATCAAGATAAAATCGATTTAAAGTAAGAATTGGGTTTTCACAACTTGGTTTGGTGCATAATTAAAAAGTATAATAATTTTTAAATAAAATTGGTTTTGTTTAAAAACACACATATTGGGCATTTTCAAATTGGAATCACAAAACAAATAAAATATGTTTTCTAGCTCTGATTCCAATTTGAAAATGCCCAATATGTGTGTTTTTAAACAAAACTAATTTATAGCCTGTTGAGTCATGGACCGAAACAGAACAAAGACTTGCACAATACAATTCTAAGGGTCTGCACGTTATTGCTTAACATGTCACACAGGAAGAATATAATAGAATTATGACTTGTGAAACATCAAAAGGGGCTTGGGATATTTTGGCACTCACTCACGAGGGCACTATCACGGTTAGGGCGTCAAAACTTCAAAATCTCACTACACAGTTTGAGACCATTAGGATGTTAGAGAGTGAGACTTTTGATGAGTTTTATGCTAGGTTATCAAATATTATCAACTCGTCGTTTAACCGAGGTGAGAAAATTCCCGACAACCGTGTCATTAAGAAAATCCTTAGGTCATTGCCTAGTAGGTTTGATGCGAGAGTGACCATTTTAAACTCCTTGGGTAGGTTAGAGACGACGAAACTATAAGAGGTTGTAGGTGACTTACAAACCTATGAAATCGACATGATTACCTCCAAGCAAGTGCCTAAGAAAGAAAAGGGTATTGCTTTGAAAACCTGGAAGGAGGAAATTAAAGTTTCAAACTCCGATTCCGATTTCGATTTTGAGGATGTTGCTTTGTTGGCAAAGAAATTTAAAAAAATTATTAAGTCTCAAAAGCAATCGAAAGATGCCAAAAAATTTAAAAAATTCAAGAACAACAAAGTAGATCCCACCTCTAAGGATAAGTGTGAGAAGCCTAAGAGAGATGAGTCGGATAAGTGTTTGGTTGGGTGTGAGGGGTACGGTCACAAAGTTAAGGAGTGTCCTTAGACTTAAGAAAGAGGGCAACCAACCCATTGTCTATAATGCCACCTTAAGTGATAGTGATCTGGAAGAGGGAGAGATTTCCCCCATTGATCGTAACTTTGTTGCGTTTATGGCATGTCATGTGAGCGACGACGATTCTCATGTCAATGAGTTATGTGCCAAAACAGTGAAGGTGAAAAAGGCTAACTCAAAATTACAAGCTAAGTTGAATGAGTGTTCCATAGAAAATAATGATAGTTTGATTGAGGATATTAGGGCACCAGAGAAGAATTTTAGGGAGAAACTAGAGTTTGTGGAGAAAGAGAGAGATAATCTTCGTGGTTTGATGGAGTCCTTAAAAAATGAGATTTTAGAGTTTGAGGAGTCTAGGTGTTTGCTTGAGTCTAGGATTCATGAGTTGGAGGAGAGATTGAGAGACTCGTCTAGAGTCAAGTTTGATTTGGAGGCTAGGTCGAAGAAGTTAGATAAGATCCTAGGCATCGTCCAAATAAAGGGAGATAAGGGAGGTATAAGTTTTGGTGAGAGAGTTGTTCCCATTTCCCCCGTACATGTGAGAAACACTAGGAAGGTTAGAAAATGTCCACATATAGGTAACCATTACCACGATCACTACACTTGCTCATTTTGTGGTAGGAAAGGTCACCTTAGGCGTTATTGTTACGACTTTAGACAATCTCCCGGGAAGTTTAGGAATAAAGTTGCCCCGGTTCCCAAAAACCCCATGCATCGTTTTACACCTACTTGGGTTAGGAAATCGAATTTAGTGGCTTTAGGGATTAAACTTCATGATTCTTGTTTGGGTGCACTTAATTCTTCCCATGCTAAATCAAAAGGATGATAGTGTTTCCATGTTCGTCATATACTAGTTAGCTCATGATATATTCATTTTTAGTATAGTGACATGTGTATCATTTCGTATTATAGTTTTTATTTGTTTGAGTCCTATTGAAAAATACAAAAAGATTTTCTTTTTTTAGAAAATTTTTGAAAAATCCAAAAATATTTTGTGTTTGAGAAAATTTTTGAAAACCCAAAAAGATTTTGCTTTCATTTGAGTCAAAATATGAAAAGCCAAAAAGATTTTCTATTTTTATTTTTGAGTTTACATGTTTGATGTGGCATATTGGGGTTCTTGGACCCTCCCCCCAATCATTTCATTATCCATATGGATAGGACATTTGATCATTATTATCGATGCTTAGAATGGTCTTAATCATTGTTTATATGGGGTTATTTCGAAGTTGATATGAATTTTGATTCCACTTTGTATATATGCCAACATTGCACACATGCACGAGTTTATATGGATATTTAAATTTGTTGAGGCGTTCTTATCTCAATCTTGTCATCTATGCGTAAGTAGACTTAAGGAGAAGTGTACATGTAAGAATCGTTTACCATGAGGATTTAAATTGGTAAAAATGTTGAGTGATTCACGGGAAAGGGCTGCGAGAGTTCAAAATTAACTCGTCGTGAAAGCCACTGTTTAAAAGAGCCCAAAAGAAAATGCAATATGCTAAGAAAAGGGCCAAATTAGTTTAGTTCATTCCAAAGAAAATATGATATTATTGAGGGAGTTTGGATGGATTAAAAATTTAAACGGATTTGCACAACTAATCCTAATGTTGAAACATTGCAATTTGACGTTATTGTGTGTAAAATCGTCAAAATTCTCGATTTGTGTGCATGTAGCTTGTTTAGTTCATTAAGCTCACACTTTTATTGTCATATGGCTATGATAAAGTTTGATGATTTATCGCTATCAATTAGAGCTTCTTGATCATTTCGATGTGTTGGAATTGTGACTCATTTGTTTTTAGTTTCACACTTATTCATTCCATATCCATGTTTGAGCACTTCAGTTCTATGTTTGCATGTAACTCACTTTATTAGTTTTTATGAGTTTTTGCGTTTTGGGTTAAATGCATACTGTTTTAACACTGTTTTCATTCTGTTAGGCCCTTCCTGGAATTTTTTTGTGGAAATTTTTTCACTGGGCAATATTATATAATATTTCTGGGAATCTGGGAAATTTTGGTAGATCGTGAGAAGTCGTTCAAGCGGCATATCCATCTCGCGCGAATGACAGATGTACTTCGTTCGAGCGACGTCCTTAACTCGTTTGAGCGACATCCCTGGCTCATTCGAATGACAGGTTGATCTCTTATTTCTGATTGGTTTGCAGTCCTCTGGTTAAAATTGGTATTTTTTTGGTACTGCTGGAAGTGTTTCTGGACTGACTAGTTTATATGCAGATTTTATTGGTTCTAAATTGGGTTTTTGCATATAGTCCATTTATCACACCTAATTAGATTGCTATATTTTGTGTGTGATTCCTTTGTTTACTAGCTACTGATTTGTCATTTCTTGATCATATTTAGTTGGTTGTTTCATGATTATCTAGTGTTTTCAATTCTCAAATTGATATCCAGTTGATTCAAATTGGTATATTCTCATGCTAGATACTTTGATTGGTTTGTCTTTTCACCGGATTGTCTATTCGAGACAAAAAGAGGGAGAGATGTATCTGATGTAGGGGTAGATTTGATCTTGTTTTGGTTTTCATATGTTTACAAATTGGTATCTCAAATTGGTAGCACACATTGGTATCATTTTTTTATTGGTATCAGTTGCTCAAATTGTTTAACAAAAGATTTTTTCAGAGATTATTCATATTGGTATCTATTATTGTTTGGTATCATTTGGATATATATATTGGTTTCACTTGTTCCTCCATACTTCACTGGGTATTTGTTTGTCTGTTTCATGTGTGTAGGTATGCTTCAGCGAATCGAGATTTCAAGTCTACATAACATTCAGACAGTTTATGCTCGTTGGTGCTACATATTCTAATTTGTGTCCTGTATTTTTTATTTTCGGTTTATAGGATGGGATTTAGGCGTTATACGGCTTGACGGCTTGGCTTAGGCATTCCACTGGTTTAGTTTTGTCCCGGAATAGTCAAACGGGGAGATTTGTTGGGACATAAATTTCCAATTGAGTCTCTGTATTATTTTGACTTAATTCCGTGAACAAAACTATGTTTGTAATATATAATAGGGAGATTTTTATTTTGTCACGATCCGAGTTGGTCTATAACGTATCGAAGAAAATTGAAGACGTTGCGGCAAAGATTCAAAGAATTAAATCATGCCGAAATTTAATTGATGCAAGTTTAATCGTCTTCAAAGTTAATTGCATTCCAATATCACTCAG
Organism: Sambucus nigra; assembly: GCA_949130495.1. Lineage (NCBI taxonomy): Eukaryota > Viridiplantae > Streptophyta > Magnoliopsida > Dipsacales > Adoxaceae > Sambucus > Sambucus nigra. The sequence continues at coordinate 296,350,450 of OX422218.1, read as the reverse complement.
GTATCAATGCGTATAATTAATGGTGCTCGAAATTGTTTTTATAAAAGATAAGGATGTAATTTTATAAAGAAAAATGTTTTAAAATTTTTTTAAAGTGTTTTAAATGTTTACACTACGTTTTATTCTGATCTACTCGAAATAGAGTTTGACTAATTTGGATCTCTTTTTAAAGAGACGTTTTGATCTAAAAGTCAAAAAGTCAAACTGACACGTCAGCTCGTCCAAACGACATAAGGATCTCGCTCGAACGAGATGCCTAAGTCGCACGAACGACGTGGCATCGTCATTCGAATGACACGATTTTCGAGGCGACGCTAAATTGTTATTTAAAGCATGGTTGCGTCAGAATTTCGTAAGTGTGCATCAGGAAAAAAACATAATACATTCCAGTACGTTGTTTGCACATGTTTTCTAAGGTTTAAAAAGCATAAACACATCCTTAGAGTTTGTAAAGATCCGAGTTATCATTCTTATATGTTTAAGTGATCTTGTGGCACCCGTGGGGATCGAGTCGTTGAGTGAGTCTGTGTCTGTTCATTGTAAATCCACATTCATAGTGATTGTCTGGCTTAATCCGTCTGAGGTTGTTTTCTCGTTTGGGGTTTTTCCTCGTACATCCAACGTTGTGAGTATTATTTACTTTATTTTACTTGCTTTAATAATTAAATGCATCTTTAGGATTAATCAAGATAAAATCGGTTTAAAGTAAGAATTGGTTTTTCACAACTTGGTTTGGTGCATAATTAAAAAGTTGAATAATTTTCGAAGAAAATTGGTTTTGTTTAAAAACACACATATTGGGCATTTTCAGTGTTGAAGAAGCACAGGATTCATATTATTGTTCGATATCTAAGATAGAATATGACAGGCCTTTCAAAGTTAACAACAACTGGTTCAAAGTTTACCATATTTAGAGTTGGTTGTCCTTTCTTGTTTAAATCATCTTGCTCTTGAGTTTGTTTGTAAAAAATTTAAGATGTATTTAGAGATAAAGAGCACACACAAACATATAATATGAATCACAGTTTATGTTATAAACACAAGTGTTCGAAGTAAATAAATAAGTATGAGTATACAAATGATAGTGTCCATAACAAAATATTTATTCTTTGTATTTCAACTTAAATTGAGTTACATTACAAGTTGGGACTATTGCCTAAAAATACAAAAAAAGACAAAAATATTCCTAACCTACGTGAAACCAAAGGTTTGGGAGGTGAAATATCCTTCAGGTAGTGAAGTAGCATCTCGAAAATAAGCATGTTGAGCTTCCACAATGGTATGGGGTCTCATTTGAATTTTGGATCTCAGTTTTAACTCTGTATCGTGAGCACTCACAGCCTTGAATAAAGTTCTTTGGCTACCTTGACTTTATTATTAAGCTCCTCAATAACGGATTCAAACTTCTTCAATCTTCCCTCCATAACACGTTGGGCCTCAACGTTCTTCAAGTACAACTCGCGTTGAGTAACCATTCAAGCAACCTTTAGGTATTTTAAATGATTGATAATCTAACTGAAGTTGAACCCATCCTTGGACTCATCTCTAAGGTTGATCATGTGTTAGTTGATCGTATCTTAATCTGGAATGTCTATTGGAGTGTTCAAGACCATTGTTACAACGGCTATAATGTCTTCGAGCCTATACCCCATAACAACTCCTTTTGGCCTTAGGAAGTCTACAATGAAAGCATCCGGATGATGCTCGATAAGTTGTTCTATCAATACGCAATGGCAACCTTGGGCTGGCAAAATTCTCGAGGTGCAATTATTGGCAGTGGAATCTCACACACACTCACTATCTGACATGGTAGCATTGGTCATGGATCCATAATCACTGTTATTAGTGGACCCAGCACAATATGTCTCTTTCATAGCTGGACGAATCCACATTTTTTGAGAAGGCATAAAGGATTGAGAAGGAACAAACTGAGATACCTCAGAAGGTGCAACACATTCCCTTGTAGGCTATAATAAAAAGGAGGGGGACGTAATAAGAGTTAGCCATAACTTTGGCATTTTTTCGTTACAAGAGAGGTAACTTAAAAATAAATCTTAACAAAGAGATTGCCAAGTCACCAAAAAGATGTGGTATTTAAAAAAATCTTAGCAAAGATATTACTAAGTTCCGTAGAAGGTGTGAGATTTTAATAAAAAAAAACTTAGTAGAGAGTTTTTTAAGTCACCAAGTAGGTGTGAGATTTTGATTAAGAAAACATTGGCAAAGAGTTTGTTAAGTCCCCAAACATGTGTGAGAGTTTTAAAACAAACTTTGCAAAGAGTTTGATAAGTCACCAAATAGGTGTGAGATTTTAAAAAACAAAACTTAACAAAGAGTTTATTATAACACTAAGAAGTTTTGAGGTTTTGAAAAAGAAACTTGGCAAAGAGTTTTCTACGTCACCAAACAGGTGTGAGATTTGAATTTTTTAGTTTGTGAAGTCTGAAAATGAAAAAAAAAATCATAAGTAAATGTCTAAGTCACAAAGTAGGTGTACTTTTAACATTTTTTGAAAAGAAAACACACATAATTGAGATATACCTCAGTAGCTTAAACAATTATATTTGAAGTTAAGGGAGTTTTTGCAACCCTAGCTTCAACAGTAGGACTCGGATCAGAGGGAGATTCCTCTTGAGTTAGCACCAGAAATTAAGCTTCAATAGGCACAAGAGCCAGGACAAAAAGAAGCTCTGACAATGAAGCGCCAGTCTTAATGTTAGAGGGGGCAGATTTTACAAAGGGCAGAGGAACCTCATTGGAAGAAGCCGTTGGTTTACCCTGGGAAAGCTTCATTAACAGAAGGTGAGAAAACTTGCTGAGAGTCAACACATAAAATAACAAGAAAATAGTTATATAAAAATTGGGTCTTTACTCAAGTGTTTACCTCCTTAAAGGTATCTTGTGGAAACCAATCCAAAATTGGCCTCATAAGGGGGTGAGGTGGAATAGACCCATTCAATGCACTGACGATGGCCAGAACATCCACCTAGAAAAACACATAACACTTCAATATTTTCAACCCAATAGTTTGAGGAGGTATACTTAGAAGTTTTCGAGATCAAAAATACAATTTGCCTATGGTAAGTTAGATGGAGGAAACAAAACTAATGGTAAAATATTAGAATATGGTGAGTTAGATATCATTAAAAAGGGTAAGTCAGGTATCATTGAAGCTTAAGCAACATTACCTGATGTCCTAACCATTTCATCTTCACGTGAAAATCTACGGGTTACCTCGCTGACACGACTAGAGGAAGCACATCTTGAGTATGTAAGTCCAATCATTGATAGACAGTGAGATGGAGATAGATCAGGGATAAATTCATCGACAATTGGGCTTGGGGTCCCTTAGGGGTGATGGATAATAACCAGGAGATAAATATTCCTAAAGAGTAAAAAAAAAATATAACGTGTCAGATGGAGCACATCAGCACAAACAAACTTGTACAAAAAAATAAAGAATTTCCTCTGGAGTAGGAGAAATGGGTAGCATTGGTTCAGGATGCGTTCAAGCATCTACCACATATTCATCTACAGGATTATCCTCTAAAATAATAATATGTTTAGAGGAACCTGTCACACCCCGCTAAATTCTGGCGTCGGCAGCCACCAAAACTAAGTCGGGTGCAAGTAAATTAAATATCATCTTTAGCATGTGACAGATATGAGACATAAAAATTTTAATCCACAAGATAAATTATTTTAGTCAAACCCAAATATGCAAGACATACAACTAATAAAACACTAAAATGCGATCAAAATCCATCACATGTGATCTTCGAATATCTCAATAATTAAATAAATCCAACTGAAATCTTAAAACAACTTTGGAACCGAAAGGCCCAATAAACTCAAAAGTAGTCTCATAAATAATACGACGGAATGGAAAGAGAAATCTAACTACTAAAGCAATAAAATTAATCCAGCTGCACCTCCAAAAGATCTCCAATGAATCCTATGCAGTAACTCCCAAATAAATCCTGAAAAATATCAGTCAACGCATGTGTTAGAGCCAAAGCCCCGAGCATGAAAATCGACTACTCTTATCAATTAGGGTCCTTGAACCCAGACAATAGTGCTATATATATTGACCATAACAATAGAATATTTTAATTATGAACGTTATTAATCCCCAAAAATAAATTTCTAACTACCCGCAAGGTTTCTTTAAAATGTGCCACAACAATATTATTTTAATTAACCCACCATCCCAACCATATTAAATTTTCATTAAAAGAACCACAATTATAGTTTACCAAGATACACGTCCCCTTGTCAAGTCCGCCATCTGATCCATTTTTATCCTGCGATCCTTGCGATATGACAAGGTTCCACACACACACACATACCCTTGTCAAGTCTGCCGTCTGATCCATTTTTATCCTTCGATCCTCGCGATATGACAAGGTTCCACACACGATACGACATAAATCATCCTCTGAACCGTTTAAATTGTCGTCCCTAGACACATTATGTCGCCAATAAAATTTAATATTCGTTTTAGTCCTATGTTATTAATTTTCCAAACATTAATCAAATATATTTTCCTCCACCCTTAACAGCGATGTGAAAATCCTCAAAATATCCCTTAGTCCGAACTAAGGATTCCCAAAACATAAATTCGTCATATCCTAAGCAAAGGATGATCATCAAAATTTCACTCCACCTGGATATCAATCCTAGGCTATCGTAACAATGGTATAATATAGAAAATCAACCCCCACCCCAAATTATATAACCCGCATAGACTTACACTAACTAGTCCCATACCTAATTAGTATAAATCGCAACTAAGGCCCACTTACTAGTCCCATACCTAACAAGTGTACTATAATAAGGGGTGAAAACCAATAACCTACAATACCCAACATTTTCGAAATATTATCATATTTCCATAAAGTAACACAATTACAAATTATAACAACATTCATAATAACACTAAATTCCCATTTAAATAATTTTAATCTAAATAATGGAAATCAAGAACACCTAAATATTATGATTTTCATAAATATAGCTACATGTAATTCCTATCATAGTTATTATTTTCTAACACAAATACTTAATTATATAGGGTTCTCACATGAAATATCAAATTTTACTTTTAAAAGGGCTCATCTACATGCACATGCCCATAGCAAAATCGACTGCACCGACACAACCCAAAGAATAACAAAGTTATAAGTATTCGGTAACATTAATTTTTCAGGCAAAAAAATCCCGAAATCTATCTCTTTAATAATTATATTCATAACTTATTTTAGAAAACATGAGTTTAATGGAGGCTACAATCAAGACACAGAACACTAAAGGAAAAGAATAGGGTAAACATGCCTGTGGTTATTTTGACAAGAATCTGACTAGATATATGTGTTCCTCTCGAAAAATAGATCAAAAATTCTTCTTGAACCAACTTGGGACAACTTAGTTTAAATACACCCATGCCTAGTATAACCTTTTGCTTTCTTTGTAGTTAGTAAATCATCTTTTAAGCTTTTATTTTAGAAGTATTAAATCAATTAAATTCTGAAAACTTGTCTCTATCGATTTTTTATACCCGAACTGGCCGCTATACTCCCTTAAAAGAGTGTATTAGTAGTTTAGGTTTTTGTATTGAGGTGGTTGTGACACCCCAACTAATTAAATACCGGGTAGCTACTCCTTTATTAAATTAATACAAAATGCCAAGTTGGTTCAGTTAATAGCATCACTGTCGAGAAAACATTTCTTATGATTACTAACCACCTAGTATTTAAAAAGCGAGTTGTCAATTTTAAATTAAATCTGATTAACATGAAGTAAGCGAAGAATAAAAGAATAACATAACCATACACAATAAAGTCCCAATAGTGAAATCAACAAGTAAAAATGAGTCTAGAGGAAATACTCCTCACAACAATCCCAATATGGAAAGGAATAAAAACAAATCTGCATCCTGAATTAATTACAAACCAAAGTCTGAATAACTGAAATATAAAAAGTCTCTAATAGAAATGGGAGACATGCCCTACAAATTATGAAACTAAATATGGAGTCAAGATTGGAAAATGAGGCGTCTAATATCAAGGCCATGTAACTTCCACAACAGCTACAGCTCGTCACCTGTGGAAATCCTTTGCATGGTGTCCTTGTGGCTGGGCACCTAAAAAGGTTTTTACAAAAATAGATTTGAAAGCAAACGGGTCAGAGCCCGAAAATGGAGAGTATTTTAAAAACAGCAAGTGCTTTAATAACATTAAAAAAATGAATGCAAAATACATGTTAGGAGGTGCCCTCACATGAAATACTCACCTCTCAACTAGTTGTGCACTCCTAACGTACCATGCCCATCTAAGTGACATTCATATCTAACTAAACCGTCATCAGTTCTACCCCTTTTCTACTCGATTCACAATATGAATTCCCAATGTTATCACTTGAATAGATAGCTTTACTTAAACTCGGATTCTCAATTATTAGCATTACCATTTACTGGAGGTTATCCCCTTATTTATCTTCTCAAGGAGTTACTATAAATTATTCTCATAATTAAACATGACAATTCTGTTCATTTAACCGTATATCATTCACATCATAAATATACAATACAAGCACCCCGAGGCTAAGCTATGGTGCACACATACTCTGCTATCCATCCCGGTACATCACGTACATAAGGATTACAAATTCCGAATCTCTCAGGAATTGTTAGAATAAGCACCACACACAAAAATGGAGGCGAACATAATTCAACATATCCATGGTCACGTACATACCTACGCTCCATAGTCAGCTGACTTATTAACTCACAATTAAGTCATTCCCTTGAACTATGTCCTCTAGGTACCAATCTAAATCCGGACACACAAGGATTAGATGGCCCTAAGCGAACGTAAACCTCCCGTGATAGCAAGTATGGTAGGTATGTCATACACATAAAATCATATGCATATACTAAGCATGCACACATCTTAGTAATTACCATAATTTATTAGTGGTATACTTCTCATTCTTATACCAATACACGTGTCCCCAGTTTATATATGCACATCATCCATTATCCTCACGTCATAATTAGTTATTCGCGTCCTAACCCACATTTACCATTTGGTTCACATCATTCTTCTATATTTTACTCCCCAATATATCCCGAATATCCCAACTATATCAATTAGTCATCAAGGTAATGTTATCTCTACAATTAAACAAGGTTACGGGACACTAGAAATCAAACCAGTCCAAAAAGGCCAATTTGTCAACTCGTTAGAAGTCTCGTTCGAACGAGGTCGTTCGAACGAGAGTTCGTTCGAACGAAGTGCATCTAACGAGATCTCGTTCGAACGAAAGGCATCGAATGAACATCCCACTCGTTAGAAGTCAAACTGTCAACTCGTTAGAAGCTCATTCGAACGAGCTCGTTCGAACGACCTGGGCAGGCCTTCTAACGAGGTGACAGTTTCGAGCTCAGAATTTTTCTATCTCGTTTTTCCCAATTTTCTTCACCTCTAATCTCATCTAAACATCATTCCAATAGTAGTTCAAGGTTTCTAATCATTCTTAAACATACTTAGGTCGTATATTAACATATATTTGGAATCAAATCATCCTAAATCGCATCTAATCATCAAATCTCCCCAATTTTTCCCAAACCTTATGAACATGAACCCTAGAAATTTAAAGTCTTCCATTTGCATAAATAAATTCGTTTTTGTAACATAGAAAGTAGTAATTCTTTTAGTTCAATCACCCAACAACAAATCTACATGCAAAGCTATATCAAAATCTGAATTTATAACTCCAAATTACATGGGTTTTTACAAGTCTCCCAATACAATGCAATTATATCAATTTCTAAGCATGGAAGAAGCATTCGCTTGAAATTAACGTAATTAAACTACTTTCCTTGGATTATTCTCTGAATTTGGTGTAGAATGATGAAGGTTGCACTCTCTCTTTTCCTCCCAAGGTTGAAGGTTGAAGATGGAGGTTGTGTTTTCTCTTTGGAAACTCTCTCTAACCTCTCCTATAACTCCCGTAGCCCTTTAGTTGGTTAAGTGCTGGTAATGGATTAGTGGGTCACTAAATATCCTAATATTTAACTCCCAAAATTCGTTGGTTAATTATCCTAGAATTTCAAAATTACTAAACTACCTTTTTAAGTTGCCGGTATGGCCTAAAAATGCCCCGCGACCCGAACTAAACTCCCGGCTAGTGTTTTCTGACTATTTCGACCCTTCCGGACTCGTTGGCGCACTCAAAATGACCATACGATTGATAAAAATAAAATTTACTTTTTAATTTAAATAATTATATTCTTGACGCGACTGTCACGCGCGTCCCAACAAAATTTCCCAAATTGTCGTATTTCAATCTCGCGACAATTTCAATAGCTTCAATATTCATATATTGCCATATATACACATTATAATCAAATACCAACTCACATCTCGTTAGTATTTTATCCGTCTTAATTCTCAATTAATTCATATTTAATTTAATTAATCCCATAAATAAATATCCATAAAAGTACGGGGTATTACATACTTCCCCCCTAATAACAGAATTTCGTCCCGAAATTCAGAAAAGTAAGGAACACCTGGAAAAATTTGGTATCCTCCAGTATTCAAAACAATTATAAAGAAAAGCCCAAATCAGTAAAACCCTCGCTTCACAATAAGCTTGTTTAACATACTTGATACCTTATCAGAATAATCTT